>OY804592.1:55895598-56495598 GCA_963680895.1 Fragum sueziense
TGGAATTCTCCACCACTGCATGTTAATGATGTCGCACGTATAAGTTTGGATTAGGTAACAATGTTAACAATGTCGCATGAATCTCTTTAGGGGTGGAGTACCTTAATTCAATCATCAGCAATCTATTGTTCAGTTGTAAAAGCCGACATGTATCATTCTACTGTACATCGGCAGAGTCATAAGCCGTCAAAGAAGAATACTAGAATGCAGCCATTCATCTGACAAAGTACAGCGCACAATTCCAACATCTTCCTAAGGTAGTCCATCCCAAATGAGATTCATGTGACATTGAAATTATTCCTGCAATGTAGTTAACATGCAGTTGTGGAACGTTTCACAGCGGAATAATATTAATGTTGCACATATCAATTTGGATATCGTTACAAAGTTTAGCAATGTCGCTCGAAAATTCTGAAGGTGCATGAATCTCATAATGGGTGGACTACCTTAATTCTAGTATCAGCAATCTATTTATAAGTTGGCAAAAACGACATACACTTTTATCATTCTACCATATGTCCACAAAGCCATAATCCATTAAAGCAGAATACCAGAATACAGCCATTCATCTGACCAAGTACAGCCGACATTTCCAACATGTTCTTAAGGTAGTCCATCCCTTATAAGATTCACACGATATCAGATTAGTATTCCGGTAATGTTGTTTTAGTATTCAGGTAATGTTGTTAACATTCAGCCGTGGAATTCTCCACCACTGCATGTTAATGATGTCGCACGTATAAGTTTGGTTTAGGTAACAATGTTAACAATGTCGCATGAATCTCTTTAGGGGTGGAGTACCTTAATTCAATCATCAGCAATCTATTGTTCAGTTGTAAAAGCCGACATGTATCATTCTACTGTACATCGGCAGAGTCATAAGCCGTCAAAGAAGAATACTAGAATGCAGCCATTCATCTGACAAAGTACAGCGCACAATTCCAACATCTTCCTAAGGTAGTCCATCCCAAATGAGATTCATGTGACATTGAAATTATTCCTGCAATGTAGTTAACATGCAGTTGTGGAACGTTTCACAGCGGAATAATATCAATGCACATATCAATTTGGATATCGTTACAAAGTTTAGCAATGTCGCTCGAAAATTCTGAAGGTGCATGAATCTCATAATGGGTGGACTACCTTAATTCTATTATCAGCAATCTATTTATAAGTTGGCAAAAACGACATACACTTTTATCATTCTACCATATGTCCACAAAGCCATAATCCATTAAAGCAGAATATCAGAATACAGCCATTCATCTGAAAAAGTACAGTCGACATTTCCAACATGTTCTTAAGGTAGTCCATCCCCTATAAGATTCACGCGACATCAGATTAGTATTCCGGTAATGTTGTTAACATTCAGCCGTGGAATTCTCCACCACTGCATGTTAATGAGGTCGCACATATAAGTTTGGTTTAGGTAACAATGTTAACAATGTCGCATGAATCTCTTTAGGGGTGGAGTACCTTAATTCAATCATCAGCAATCTATTGTTCAGTTGTAAAAGCCGACATGAATCATTCTACTGTACATCGGCAGAGCCATAAGCCGTCAAAGAAGAATACCAGAATGCAGCAATTCATCTGACAAAGTAGAGCGGACAATTCCAACATTTTCTTAAGGTAGTCCATCCCAAATGAGATTCATGTGACATTGAAATTATTCCTGCGATGTCGTTAACATGCAGTTGTGGAACGTTTCACAGCGGAATAATATCAATGTCGCACATATCAATTTGGATATCGTTACAAAGTTTAGCAATGTCGCTCGAAAATTCTGAAGGTGCATGAATCTCATAAGGGGTGGACTACCTTAATTCTATTTTCAGCAATCTATTTATAAGTTGGCTAAAATGACATATACTTTTATCATTCTACCATATGTCCGCAAAGCCATAATCCATTAAAGTAGAATATCAGAATACAGCCATTCATCTGAAAAAGTACAGTCGACATTTCCAACATGTTCTTAAGGTAGTCCATCCCTTATAAGATTCACGCGATATCAGATTAGTATTCCGGTAATGTTGTTAACATTCAGCCGTGGAATTCTCCACCACTGCATGTTAATGATGTCGCACGTATACGTTTGGATTAGGTAACAATGTTAACAATGTCGCATGAATCTCTTTAGGGGTGGAGTACCTTAATTCAATCATCAGCAATCTATTGTTCAGTTGTAAAAGCCGACATGTATCATTCTACTGTACATCGGCAGAGCCATAAGCCATCAAAGAAGAATACCATAATGCAGCCATTCATCTGACAAAGTACAACCGACATTTCGAACATCTTCCTAAGGTAGTCCATCCCAAATGAGATTCATGTGACATCGAAATTATTCCTGCAATGTCGTTAACATGCAGTTGTGGAACGTTTTACAGCGGAATAATATCAATGTCGCACATATCAGTTTGGATAACGTTACAAAGTTTAACAATGTCGCTCGAAAATTCTGAAGGTGCATGAATCTTATAAGGGGTGGACTACCTTAATTCTATTATTAGCAATCTATTTATAAGTTGGCAAAAACAACATACACTTTTATCATTCTACCATATGTCCGCAAAGCCATGATCATTAAAGCAGAATACCAGAATACAGCCATTCATCTGACCAAGTACAGCCGACATTTCCAACATGTTCTTAAGGTAGTCCATCCCTTATAAGATTCACGCGACATCAGATTAGTATTCTGGTAATGTTGTTATCATTCAGCCGTGGAATTCTCCACCACTGCATGTTAATGTTGTCGCACATATACGTTTGGATTAGGTAACAATGTTAACAATGTCGCATGAATCTCTTTAGGGGTGGAGTACCTTAATTCAATCATCAGCAATCTATTGTTCAGTTGTAAAAGCCGACATGTATCATTCTACTGTACATCGGCAGAGCCATAAGCCGTCAAAGAAGAATACCAGAATGCAGCCATACATCTAACAAAGTACAGCCGACATTTCCAACATCTTCCTAAGGTAGTCCATCCCAAATGAGATTCATGTGACATCGAAATTATTCCTGCAATGTCGTTAACATGCAGTTGTTGAACGTTTCACAGCGGAAAAATATCAATGTTGCACATATCAATTTGGATATCGTTACAAAGTTTAGCAATGTCGCTCGAAAATTCTGAAGGTGCATGAATCTCGTAAGGGGTGGACTACCTTAATTCTATTATCAGCAATCTATTTATAAGTTGGCGAAAACAACATACACTTTTATCATTCTACCATATGTCCGCAAAGCCATGATCCATTAAAGTAAAATACCAGAATACAGCCATTCGTCTGACCAAGTACAGCCGACATTACCAACAATTTCTTAAGGTAGTCCATCCCTTATAAGATTCACGCGACATCAGATTAATATTCCGGTAATGTTGTTAACATTCAACCGTGGAATTCTCCACCACTGCATGTTAATGATGTCGCATGTATAAGTTTGGATTAGGTAACAATGTTAACAATGTCCCATGAGTGGAGTACCTTAATTCAATCATCAGCAATCTATTGTTCAGTTGTAAAAGCCAACATGTATCATTCTACAGTACATCGGCAAAGCCATAGGCCATCAAAGCAGAATACCAGAATACAGCCCATGGGCGGATATAGAGGGGGGTCGGGGGTCCGGACCCCCCCTGGCATTGGCCGAAAATTAAATTTTGACTATATAAATTTAGTGTAACATTACATTTTTATTACATTTTAAGCCATAATTTGAGCTTGGACCCCCCCTGGAAAAAATCTTGGGCTTGGACCCCCCCGAAAAAAATCCTGGATCCGCCCTTGCAGCCATTCATCTGACAAAGAACAGCGGACATTACCAACAGCTCCCTAAGGTAGTCTCTCTCAAATGAGATTCACAGGACTTTGGATTTTTTTTGGTAATGTTGTTAACATGTGGCTGAGGAACTTTTCGCCGAGTAATGTTTACAACATTGCACGTATATAAATTCTGATTACATAACAAATGTTAACAATGTTGCTCAAAAATTTTGAAGTTGCAAGAATCTCATTAGGGTTGGACTACCTTAATTCAATTATCAGCAATTTCTTGATAAGTTGGCAAAGCCTACATGTATCATTCTACCATATGTTGGCAGATGTCGTTTGGTCTTACAGAGCCGATATACCCCCGATTTTGACAGAGGATATCAGGCCGATCATAGGAGACAATATCGGTCCAATCATGAAAGCGGATATCGAGTAACCAGCTTTTAGTGGTACAGGTCTAATATTTGACTGATCATGGAAGTCGATATTGGGAAGATCAAAGGAGCCGATATCGGTCTGATCATGAAAGCCGATATCAGGCAGATATCGTTTGGTGTTACAGAGCCGATAAATGCCCAATTTTGACAGACGATATTGGTCCGATCATGAAAGCCAATATTGGGTAGGCAGCTGTTGGTGTTACAGGGCTGATATCGGACTGATCACAGGCGTAGATATTGGGAAGATCAAAGGAGCCGATATCAGGCCAATTATCAAAACCGATATCGGACGGATAGCGTTTGCTGTTACAGAGACGACATTGGGCCGACATTTCTGTGAATATCAGGCCAATCTGAAATGTTTGCTTGGAATAAAGACTTAATTTTAAGAGGCAACACAGTTGAGATTAAACCTCTTCTAATCTCTTCCTAATCCCTTTGAGCCTCTGGCATCTTCCATGTGAATCTCATTAGGGGTGTACTAAAACATCAAAATTTAAATGAAGGGACAAAGTTGGGACTTGACAAACACTTCAACTTTTTCAGGAATATTGACTCATCTTAAGTCGACACGTCAGTTTGGATTGAAATGTTCTCTCACCAATAGTATCACAAAAACCAATTCAAGACTCCAGCTGCTCTCTCACTTAGATGATTCACATCCATTGGTGGGATACAAATGACTTAAATCAAATATCAAAAATCTGGCAAAGCCGGTGTATATACCCACAATTTCTAAGTATATGGTTTGATAGCCCATAACTGGTCAAGAAGACTTTGCAAACTTTTTGACTGGTTGGTTTGTCTTAAATTTGAAGTCAAAACATGCTGATGCACCATCAATCCTGAAAATATATATAAGCCCTATTGTATATAATATATTTCTTTGCTGGGGCCATCCATCAATTGATGGCATGTTGCCAACTCCCAAAGTTATCTTCGATTCCACAAAAAATTGTTGGTGCCCCATTGCTGGTTTCACATTCCATATGTTTATATGACACGAAAGCATAAGGTTACAAGTGCATGATGCAGACTTTTCACTATAGTCTACAGCTATATATGATGTGAAGACTGCCCCAGATTATTTTTATTGTAAATGTTGTTTAATGGTGCACAGACTGTTTGTGCATAATGCACTGACTGTCCACCCGAATCTTAAATTATACAGGCTATGCGTGATGCACACCTTATGCTTGTTACAAGCAAATTCTTAATTTCCCATAATGTTTTCTAACTAGAAAGTGGGCAGAAAGTTGCAAAATTTCATTGCAATTGTCATCTGCAACTTCCTTCAATAGGCACCCTACGTATTGAACAAAATTTTGCCGTTTGAGAGCGAGTTATAACTTAAATTATTTGTTTCCTTCTTATCAAGCATGGAAAACTAAATTTAAAATTCCTGAGATAGATAAATAGATTTTATTTAGGTAAAAGATACATGACAATACATGGTAAAACATAAAATAAAGGATCACAATGCAGTAAGTATATAAAACATCGTACATCACATGATCACAGTTATCAACAGTTACCATGCATGGGCGGATCTAGAGGGGGGGGGGGGTCGGGGGGGGGGGGGGGGTCCGGACCCCCCCAGGCATTGGCCGAAAATTGAATTTTGACTATATAAATTTAGTGTAACGTTACATATCTACTACATTTTAAGCCATAACTTGGGCTTGGACCCCCCCCCCCCCCCTGGAAAAATTTTTGGGTTTGGACCCCCCCTGGAAAAAATTCCTGGATCCACCCTTGCCATGTCTGCCACATCCCTACCTAGGATAATGCAAAAAAGAGATGAGTGATCTCTTATTTCCATTGCGGTCCTAAGCACGGGTGTGGCTGACATAGAGGGACAAGGTGATTGAACAGTAAATATTACATAAAGTTAACAAATATCATTATCACAGCTTTTTTTATCACAGTAATACAATGTGTTACATTGTTTTTTCTAAATGACAATTATTTTTTGCCTTGAATTGAGAGAGCGACTCTACAGATTTGATATTGGTAGGTAAGCAATTCCAACACCTGAGTTCTTTTTTATCAAAGGCTTTCGTTTGTAAGGTGCTTAAAACCAATTTGTAAATTCTAAGAATACATTGATAGGTACATAGGCCTATAAAATACATTTGAAATTTGTTATTTTTCATAAAATAAAATGTCTTATGGCGTTCGTAGCTGTGCTAGGTAACTTGAAACACCAAGTGAGTTCTGTCGAAATTTCCCAAAAGATCGACAGGCTTAATTGAGATAATTATGCTCTAATATTAGTTTTTCCTATTGTATTTATTGAATAAAAATCTTTTCTGACCTTCTTTTATTCTTCGTAAAAGAATTAAAGGGTTTAAGTAACAAAGTATAGCTAGTTCAGTGTCGTACTTTCCTACCTTCCCATTTTAAAATGGGGCGATCGGATTAACAATTTTAAAATGGGGATATGCCCATTTTAAAATGGTAAGTATTGCCAAACGGTTTACAACACATTCTAACAGTCACATTAATTTTGTCGTCTGCAACACCTTTCAATTCCAGATCCCTGTTCAAATATTATCTTATTTTCTCTCGAAACGTTCAATGACAGGGACCTCGTATTCAGAACGTGTTTTCTCTCTCTCCAGAAATGCGTTGAATTTAGTTTCAATGAAAGAAATACCAACTGAACACCTTGAACAAAGGTTTGTATTGTTTTATATAAATCTCTACTTTTTAATAGATTAAGATTTTATCGATATGAAACATGCAGTGAGTTGTTAACCCATTGAAATGCCACACATGTCAACCAGAATTCGATACCATTGCATGTCCGAACAGAAACAAAGTAAGCTACTGCAGATAGAGAAAGTACTAAAAACGCGAATGTCAACTTTATTTCTCTTTTTTTGCACATTTTATAAAATATTTTATAACGTACGTGAGTCAAGCTGACGATGTCCGGGTTTCGGACGAAGTAGGCCTATAGTATTCCAATGTGCAAGTTTCGTTGCCTTTCTGACGAAATCTCTTAAAAACAGCTTTAAACAAAAATTTATTTGATCAAATTCAAAGCTGTTGCAAACCAAAAAAATAAGCATTTCTTTATAGGGAGGAACGAATGACGAAGAAATTATTTTTAGGTAAAAGAAATGAATGCTGTGTTTGTCGTTTTGTCTTAATGTTTCTTAGGTTTCCATGCATTGTTATTACATTTTCGCGAGCCAATTATTCCAGCTCCACTTAGCTCCTAACGAACAAAGTTGAGGCAGCGTCATTGAAATTCGAATCCAACCAATGAGGCCTGAAAGCGACTTTACGCCAGATACAAACAAGCAAAGCAAGCAAGAATGGTGTTTTGCTACAAGCAAATAAGCAAAATACGTTGGAACTTGTAGTTGCAGCCTCCATTAGTAAGTATAATGTCGTGAAATAGAATACGAACGTATTTATTGAATAGCTATCACATTCGTGTGGTAGGGCTAAACTCTTTCCCAAACAAGTCCTGCTTTTGACGTCTATAACAACAGAGGCATCATCATCATCATCATCATCATCATCATCATCATCATCATCATCATCATCATCATCATCATCATCATCATCATCATCATCATCATCATCATCATCATCATCATCATCATTATCATCATCATCATCATCATCATCATCATCATCATCATCATCATCATCATCATCATCATCATCATCAGCATCATCATCATCATCATCATCATCATCATCATCATCATCATCATCATCATCATCATCATCATCAGTAGCAGCAGCAGCAGCAGCAGCAGCAGCAGCAGCAGCAGCAGCAGCAGGATCATCATCATCATCATCATCATCATCATCATCATCATCATCATCATCATCAATAATAACAACAACAACAGCAGCAGCAGCAGCAGCAACAAAAACAACAACAACAGTATTTTGACACATTCCCACGTGATGACGCTTTTTGACGCCCCATAAGATTAAGGCTGTGGAAAACATTGTAGAAAACGATGAAATTGCTTAGGACAAGGAATTTCTCCATTTGCCACAATGTTTTCTACAAAAAAAGATATAGACAACTAAAATTTCATCCAATTCAAATTGGTGTCTATAACATCTTTGAATTTGGATCAGTCAAAATTTTTGCCGTCTGGTAATTGGTTAGTGAAACACATTTTCCCATGGCGTTCCACATGTAAGTAAATAATTACAGGTGTTTCTCATTTTTAGTAAATAAGAGTAAGTAAACCTTGTTTATTGATTATAAATAGAGGATTATATTTCGTAGACGCAGAAAAATGTCATTGTTTTCCGTTTTCTCGACTTCTGCCTGCTTTCACTTGCTATGGATTTAGTAGGATGGTTTCAGATGGCTTCCCTGATAAAGATTGCTACAATGCTTGTTTTATAATGAAATATATTTTACATTTAAAATACCTTTCTAAACAAGCCAAATGTTGCTCTTTGTTGCTCATGAAAAAAGTTTTGGGAACAATGGTAGAGAGATATGCTGGATGACCAATATATCCCCTTTCCTACAGTGAATCCTTATACTGCTAAATCAGGAGTTTATCTCTACACATGCACCCTTCTATAAATGACCAGTCTAAAATGTTGCCATCTTGCAAAGCGTCATCAAATTTACGTAATAGGCCTACCAAAGGTAAAGCAAATGTAGCACATGCAAATGTCTACCATTGAACGCCGATGTCTTAATTGTGAGCACTAATCCTTTGAAAATTGACATACTCTTGTCGCAAATGTTGCGTATTAAAGCAATTTAAGACTGGTCGAAATTGAAAAGACGAAAGAACACAACTTGACGTTTTCGAAAGACGGATGTCCCAACCAGTAATTTTAGGAAAGGTTTAATAATAGCGATGAATTTCGTGCTAGAAATAGACTGGGTTTGCCGTTATGTTTTGATAAACCGTTGGTATTGTCATAAAATCTCGTAGTTACGAGATTTTATAACAACACCCACGATAAACTATTGTTTGTCCGAAATTACGTCACTGTTAACTAGATAAAATCGATCCCTATTGACCAAATGCCGACTGTCAATCAAAAACATCGATTAGCCAATGGACGATCAGAAAAATGTCATGCCCCAATTGTTCTTCGTTGCACGTGTTATTGTATCGATTTATCGACTGACAATCAAAACAATCGACATGCCAATGGCAAAGAATTTTGTGCTAACAATAGACTAGGTTTACCGTTATGTTTTGATAAATCGTCGGTGTTGTTATTAAATCTCGTAACTACGGCTTAAATCTAGCCGTAGTTACGAGATTTTATAACAACACGTACGAAATACTATTTTGTTTCTCAGAATTTACGTCACGATTAACTGGATAAAATCTTTCCATATTAACGATCACATCCCCAGGGGTTGTCTTAAATTCTATGTTGGGCGAAGCGATCTGGCGATTGGCGTTTGGTCAATTGACCAAACATATCCACGGCGAGAATAACGTGACACAACAGCAAGAATTGCAGACAATCTTCAACAAATCTGCCGATACGATACCGATTTGAGACTTTCCTGTTTTGACGTATCAATAAAACAGCACATAATACAAAAATAATTGACGACCAGCAATATTTTGGTTGGTCGTCAATAACTTTAATCATGTGTTGCTTAAGGTATACGAACTGAGAATGAAAACACCACTTTCTAGCCATACTATATGCATCAAATTACACACACTTGTAAATACACTTCACATAAGTTGATTCACCAGGCCGGATTTCAAGATTATGCTTCAAGAAGAAAATGATTTACAAATTTTATTTTACTCTATATTCATTATGCAAGGGAGGTAATTTTGAACATTTTTGTCAAATATTTCCACAATTATGCATTAATTCAAAATTCTAAACCATACAAAATACTTGTTTGTATTTGGAATAGAAATGTAACACAGTTTAGGAATTACTGGCACTTTTCAAATTTCGCATTTGGCTCTGCATTTCATTCTCAGTTCGTAAACCTTAAATGTCCTTGCATTTACAGAATCCTTTGTGTTTTCTCTCTAACCCTATATTAGATTAACAGAATTATTGAAAACTATCGGATATGTTGTGCCACGTGAATCCCCGCAGTGATGTCTATGCTCTCCGTATCTTTTGAACAGGGTAACGTGGGTATATCGTTGTCCGTCTAGGCCTTGAATAGCTGTAGCTCATGCTACCCTACCGGCCATTCTAAATTTGGGTCGAACCTACAATTTGGCCTTAAGAAGGGATTTTTTGTTAAAAAACATTTTGTTTAGACTGGACCGTGTCAAGGGAAACAAAAGCTTACACATATTGCGTAACAGCAGGACAAGGGTTGACGATCAGATTTGAGACAACATGGCTTTAATTGAATTATTCAGCTACTGGTGTTTTTGTTCTGCCTAGAAACCAGGTTCATTCTGGTAATTGACAATCTATCAACGCCTGATCACATTCGCCCAAGTTTGAGAGAGAAATTGCTAATATAATTGGGCCGCAACACTATAGAAAATACCACCGGAACTCGTAAGCAAAAAAGGCAATTCACTGTTTAATATCGAACCGTTCAAATTCAATCCGCTTGCCTTGTCGACTCTGAATTATGTGCTGCTCATATATAAATAGATATAGTATCATTTTAAATCAAATGAAAAGATTGACATGCCTACAGACTGTTGAAGATTATCAGGAAAATAGACTTGTGACACATCATTATTATTATTCTTTGGTTTGAGATTATTTTGCATATTGATAATCTGAACAAGTTTTCTATATAAAAAATGCCGCCATACCGTTCCCGTTTTTTGTTTTTTTTTTTGCATGTTACCTTAAACACGTCCATTTTTTTATGTCGTGTCCAAATAGTCAGAGGTATAATTTACGGTTTCTTTGAATGAACACAATCCTCAGTTTACTTAGTCTGATTTTGTTGTCTGTAACTCCTCTCAATTTCGACCAGTCTAAATAACTATTGTTAGATGTAAAATGTTAAAGAATAAAACGTTGCGTATTTCCTAACCACAATTATGGACCATTTCGTGACAACGCGGTACATTACTAACGCTTCATGTCCCATCGGTCTCATTGACCCACAGCCTGAAATAAAAGAGAAGCAAAATCTCCGAGCAACAGAAAACAGTGGATGAATACATTCAAAATTTGCTATTTCCAAACCAAGCCCTATGTTGTGGGTATGTATTTGAATCGTCTCGATGAAATAACACAACATATGGTTTAATTAACAATAAATTAAATTTTGCCGTGAAATCAAAAGGCTATTCACCCCCTCTCGTCTGTAGCCCTGTAAATTCCGAGTATGTCTTAATTTTCATCAAGTTTCTACATGTCCAGCATTTCACATTCCTTTAGCAATCTAAGCTATTTACCTTTCAACATATCGTTATTACCTTCTTCAAATCTTTCAAACATAGCTTCTAACATTCATATACGTATGAAATATCTTGTAAACTTTCCGTTGTACATTGGAGCCATTAAAATTGTCACAACTTGTTTTTCCGGAAATTACATTAAAATGGATTCCTCCTGCCCATTGCAGGCCATAGCATTACATTTAAAATTTGAATTCAACTATTTGTCACATCTATGGGGTTGGGTCCAATAAGTTTTAAATGTATATGCGTCACTATGCGACATGGTACATTTGTACTGCGTCTTTAATTTGTAGCTGAGATTTGCTATCAATTCACTTGATACCAAATTTCCATGTTAAAGGCTTCTTAAAACAATCTTTTATTTCGTCACATCTTTATCAACTTCTTCAACATTCTTATTGACCAAAATGAAAAAGGAAATGGCATGTATGAAGTTAACCCATTACCACACAATGACTCTTTTTGACTCCCTACAAGATAATAGCTTTGAAAAAACATTGTGGAAAATGAAGAAATTGCTTGTAACAAGCAATTTCTTCATTTCCCACATTTTTTCTACCCAGAAAGATCAAAGAATGCAAAATTTCATTCAATTCATATTGTCGTCTGCAGCATCTTTGAATTTGGACAAGTTCAAAATTTTGTCGTTTGGTAATGGGTTAAACAACGTTTGCAATGAAAAAATCTAAACTGCAGGTTCTTCAAGGTGTATAAAGGAAAACTACATCAACACCTCCCATCAAAGTTTTTTCCATGTTTGAAAGAGCCCTTCGATATCTATTGCACTCTTTGCACGCTATTTAGGCAATACAATTGCATGTCGCGTAATTGGTATCAAATCGTTTCTCAAACACCATTATAGAATGTTCCGTCACAATGCGCTGTACATTATTAACGCTTCGCATCCCAGATGTCTCATTAACACTTTCCCAAACGACAAAATTTTAGGGTGATCCACTTCAAAAACTGCCACAAATCACAAAATGGATGTTATTAAAGATAAGATTTGTGTAAAATATGGCACAGAAAATATTGAGACAAAAGGAGAAACTGCTGGTTATATGTTTTCCCAAGCCTTTTCTACTATGGACGTCAAATCCAGGTCTTGTTTGGGAAAGGGTTAACCCACTGCTTGAAATAAAAGAGACACGCCAACGCAACTAGAGAGAGTCAAGTCATCAAATAACAAATCAGTAACTCCCTTGAAAATGTAATATGTACGCGTTCGTCTTTCACACACAGGTTGTTTGTCTCAACTCAATGTTAAGAGCGCTATTAAGCTCTTGCGAACCAAAACCCAAGTTTATCAGAATGTATTTGTGAGATACAAATGTCAAGAAATGGATGTCATAGGATATAACTGACACTATCTTTGTTATAGCAGTATCATATACTTACTCGTATGTACATCTAAACTCAAATTTCTCTTCAAGAAGGTTCACAAAAAGGCCGAAATATTCAGCATAGAAATTAATTTAAATAAACAGCGTGTAATTGTGATACCGGCATTCAGTGCACTGTACAACCTGCATTTATTATACCCCCGCAAAACGAATGTTTTTTATACCCCTGCAAAACGAATGTTTTTTATACCCCTGCAAAACGAATGTTTTTATACCCCCGCAAAACGAATGTTTTTTATACCCCCGCAAAACGAATGTTTTTTATACCCCTGCAAAACGAATGTTTTTATACCCCCGCAAAACGAATGTTTTTTATACCCCCGCAAAACGAATGTTTTTTATACCCCTGCAAAACGAATGTTTTATTATACCCCTGCAAAACGAATGTTTTATTATACCGCTGCAAAACGAATGTTTTTTATACCCCTGCAAAACGAATGTTTTATTATACCCCCGCAAAACGAATGTTTTAGGGGGTATACTGGAATCAACCTGTCTGTCTGTATGTCTGTATGTATGTCTGTCTGTCCGTGGACAAAATACTTTTCCAGAGCATATCTTCTAAACCGTATATGCTACCAACTTCAAACACTAGCTACACTTATAGATCTCACTGTGGGGAAGTCTCATATACAGGAATCATAACTCTGCCACGCCCACTTTTTGAGTTATTGCCCTTCGTTGTTTGTACCCTTGCATTTTTGTCCAGAAGATATCTTCTAAACCACAAGTGCTAGCAACTTCAAACTTGGTACACTTATACATTTTATTGTGGGGACAATAACCATTACTCTGCCACGCCCACTTTTTGTGTTATTGCCCTTTGTTGTTTGTACCCTTACATTTTTGTCCAGACTCTATCTTCTAAACCATAAGTAGCAACTTTAAACTTGGTTCACTTATACATCTCATTGTGGGAAGTCTCATGTACAATAACCGTAACTATGCCACGCCCACTTTTTGAGTAATTGCCCTTTGTTGTTTGTACCCTTAAGTTTTTTCCGGAACATATCTTCTAAACCATTACTGCTAGAAACTTCAGACTTGATACACTGATAGATTTCATTGTGGGGAAGTGTCATGAACAAGAACCGTTCCTCTGCCATGCCCACTTTTACAGTCAATGCCATGTGTTGTTTTTACCCTTGCATTTTTGCCCGGACCATATCTGCTTATCCATAACTGCTAGCAACTTCAAACTTGTTACACTTATACACCTCATTGTACAGAAGTGTCATGTACAAGAACTGTTACTCTGCCATGTCTTCAATTTGACTGATTGTCCTTTGTTGTTTTCACCCTTTGATTTGTGTCCGGGACATATCTTCTAAACTATTAGTGCTATTAGCGCTAGCAACTCCAAACTTAGCCCTCTTATAGATCTCTTTGTTGGAAAGTGTCATTTAAAAGAACTGTTACTCTACCATGCCATATTCTTGACTTATTGCCCTTTTTGTTTTTTCTCTTGCATTTTTGTCCGGACCAAATCTTCTAAACAATAAGTGCTGGTAACTTCAAACATGCTTCACGTATAGGTCTCATTGTGCAGAAGTGTCATGTACAGGAACCGTTACTCTGCCAGAGCCTGTTTAGAGTTTTTTCCCTTTGTTGTTTGTACCCACGAATGATTGTCTGGACCCTATCTTCTAAACCAAAAGTGCTGCCACTTTAAACTTGGTTCACTTATTGCCCTTTTTTGTAGTGAAAGCTTGTGCGGGGGTATCAAGTCACATCCTGTGACAGTTCTAGTTTGGTTTCTATAAAATATGGATTCCACACCTGCATGAAAATAGTACAAATGTCACTATTAAAGACCAACGAAGCAATTCTTTTTTTTACGAACATCCAGTGTGCTTTGAAATAATGCCAGCTGAATGAAATTATTTTTTGTCCATTATCAGTTATTCTAACATACTTTTTTATATCCCTACCAGAAAGGGAGAAATCGCGAATTAGAAGAAAAACACAATAACAACCACAAGATCACAATTATAATCAAAGTGCTGAGAGCACTGTAATTGGACGTCTCTGATTGATTGAGCGGGATTGTACATGAACGAAAGATATTTTGTTCATTTTTCTGTGTTTAATTCGATAAGATCGGTTTCCGAAATACGAAATCGGCTTTATTACAAAAAAAACCCTCTTATGCTTCAAATTGATTTGATTGCCGTTTCAAGACAATTGATTTGTCTCTATGAATATTCACTATTAATTTGATTACCCAATTCCATTAAGACCATGTGATTAGCAATTTTGTCTTCTTGTTTCGGTTTAACTATGAGTATTGTCGTCAGTTAAACCTTTTGTTGATTTTATAAAGAACGATACAAAGCAATTTATTCAAAATGTAAGCCAACGCGCTACATAAATGAAAGCCGCGTTAGCTCACTTGGTAGAGCACTCACCTTGTACTCTTTGGTCACATGTATATATCTGGAAGGCCCTGGGTTCGAATTCTACTTAGACATTGTTCTTTTTTGTCATCTTTTTTTCGACTTTCATCTCCACCATCGTTAGGAAAAAAACGACCGCAGTTATTTAGAATCGATCTAAACACAAATTCAACGAAATAAAGTAATGAAACGCCGATCATTTACATACAATTCCGCTCAATCAACCAGAGCCGTCTAAATACAGTGCTCCAAGCACTTTGATTTTATTCGTGTTTAGAGTGAAAAAAAAAAAAAAAAAAAAAAAAAAAAAACACGGCAGCAGTTTTCCTCATACCAGTACTACCGCAACATCCTTACATCTACAGATGTGCATACAAAGAACAAATTGGAAACATGCCGTCGGGAAAATGACAGTGGAGTACAATACGCAATTTAAATCTTCATATCATTATCAACGAACATTTGAGAATTGCAATGTCCCTATCTGTACACATATTCACCCGATCATCCAGGTATCATCATCACTGTTGCAGATCCATTGCTTCATCTTCTTAGCACAATACACGTAAACGGGTCACTTAAACCGTAATAAATACAGATCGCTGTCACTCGATCTTATACTAGTAATAATCATTGTCATTATCATTGATCAGTATGTAAATAGGTCATGATACTGTCGAATATCAGTGATACAGATGCTGGAGAGAAAAAAAAATAAAACTCGTAAGAGCAACTATTTGTTCTGAATATGTGGATATCACTAGCGTCTCATCTGAGGCTGTACAGATGGAACCCCGATTTGTCATCGAGTCAAACCCGAGTTGCAAAATGAACTCAATTTTAAAATCCTGTTTCCAAAATACGTCTCGTGGAAACCCCGTTTCTGTAAATATGTCAAAGACTTAAACAACAATGATCAAAGAAAAAGAATTTATCACACACAATACGTGCATTAAATTGAATAATAATCCTAAAATGTCTGCTTTCAGTTAACACATCAAGAAAAACTCATTTTAACAACGTTACACAGAAGAAATAATCCGAACTGGTTTCGAACCAACGGAGTTCCAAATTTCATACTGAAAAAAAGTTGCTAGGCTAATCCTTTCCCGTTTGAACTATCACTGCTGTTGATGATAAAGGGCGTTTGTTAACTTTATTAACATAGTGTATGCATGTATCGCTTTCTAAAGATCTTACCCTTTACACAATATTACGAAAGTCATATCACTACAAGAAAATAGTAAAATCGAAAAAAGATCGTAAAGTTGGTTAAGACGTGGCATGAATTGAATTGGCCAATGAATCTTATAGTATTTGTTAGAGAACACATAGAAAGCAGGAAAAGATACGACAGTTTTCCTGTATGGTCGCAAAATCTATTTTGAATTTTGGTCAACTGGCAATTGAGTTTGAGAAGGGGTTTTTGGTAATGAAAACCCATTTCGACTGTCGAAAAGTGGTTATAAGAATTGTACGTCCTTTCGGACGTCCAATTAAAAACAACAAAAAACCAAAAGAAATACAAACCTACAGAAAAACGAAACAAATAAGACCACCGATAAGATATTTTCACCAGAACTTTATCAAAGAAAAAACAACAAATCAGCTTAATCCAAATATATGTCTAGTGTCATATTGTCGTCATAACCACTCCTTCATCCAGGAACATCATCACCAGCTAGCTTTTGTTCGAGAAAAAGGACAACTTATATTGTCAAGGAGTTTGGGTCACATAAGGTTTTTCTTCGTCTTATTCAATTCGTGTAATTTTGCTCTGACACAGTTTGTATAAAGTTGCGGTTTGAAATTTGATATTTCTGTGGAGTTGAAAGACCAAGTCCCACAATACCGTCTTCCGTATCAGTCATAAAAATGAAATCTAGTGGACGTGGTCGGGATCGGAAATTTTTGGTAACTTTTACCAATTCTAATTACCGAAGACACAGACTAACCACTATTTGCCATGACACTAAATCACAACCGATATTTGAATGATGTGCTCAGACAGCTCAACCTGCATATCGCTGCTTTTCTGCAAAAACCACGTATCTGCAGCTTAAAACAAGCTGCAGATATGAGGTTTGTGCAGAAAAGCGACGATATGTAGATAATTTCTGTCCGGGTTCAATTCGAAACAAGTTCATTTAGTCCTTATAAATCAAGCTTGGGCCTAATTAAGTTACCTACCTTCATTGTTATTTTCTAATAAAATGTTTAGGAAACTGACCATTGGTAGAAAATGAAAGAGTTGGTACCAGTGCTCTGTAATTAGCATCTGTTTAATCCTAGATAAATCGATGCGCTACCTAACCACACAGACTTTGTCCCCATGTTGTTCTGATCCCCGAAATATTGTGTATAAACCCCTTTAAATTGACGCGAAGAAATCTATATTACATTCTAGAAAAGTATTTTAAAAACGCTGGTAAAGAAAATTGCCGTCTCATATATTATAAAAGTGTTGAAATAGATAGTATGTATTCATCACGTGAGTAAACAAATGAGCCAGGATCTGGAAAAATGGTCCTTTACCCATTACCACACAGTGACTCCCAACAAGAAACTGGCTATGAAAAACATTGTAGAAAATGAAAAAAATTGCTTGTCTTTATTTCCCACAATATTTTCCATGTAAAATGATTACAAAATGTTCTGTTTTATTCATTTTAGTTGTCGTCTGTAACATCTTTGAATTTGGACTAGTCTAAAATTTTGCCGTTTGGTAATGGGTTAAGACTTTGATATCAGCATAGATCCAGATGAGCATGTGCAGATGCACAGCCCGATAAAGATCCGTGTTGTCCTCTAACAGGTTCTTCATGACCTTTGGTAACCTCGCATAATATAGAAATGTCGTTCGTTATCAGACTGCATTTAAAAACAGACTGATCCGGATCCATGTTGGTCTAAAATAAAACAAGATAGGCTACCCTTTCCAGATCCAGACTCAATTTCCGTTTTTCTCACATTGTCGTTTTTAAACAAAAACCGCGTAATTGCAGCTTAAAACAAGCTCCAGTTACGAGGATTTTGTTGGAAAGCATCGACATACTTCACATTCTGATGACGTATTTCAGGCATTTGGTCCGCACCATAGCAAAGTAAATTTTATTCAAAAGTGCGAAATGTAAAGGCCCTGGCCAGTTTGTGCATTGAATCCCTAGCTATAGTTGATAGTTGGCACCTTTCTCTTTGTCGATTGTTCGTGTGTCTAAATGTTCATCATACCTTGCTTATCAGTTATTTGTAAAATAAGTTTATATGTAAACATGTACATGTACTCAAAGTTAAAAAAACAACATTTAACCCTTTCCCAAACAAGACCTGGTTTTAACGTCCCTAATATAATTGGCTTGGGAAAACATTGAGACAAAAGGAGAAACTGCTGATAACCAGCAGTTTCTCCTTTTGTCTCAATGTTTTCTGTGCTATATTTTATAAAATACCCCTTCCTTTTTAGCATCAATTTTGTCGTCTACAGCAGCTTTTAAATAGGACAGCTTAAAAATGTTGTCGTTCGGGAAAGGATTAAACTAGGATCTGGAAAAGGGTCCCTTATACATGTAGCATTTGAGACAGTCATATTTCATGGTCAGCATGTGCTAAGGTGGATTATGACAAGGACTTATATGGTTGACACGGATCATGACGAAGCTGTGGGAGAACAACATGGTTACTAATCAGACTGTTTGTATACGCAGGCTGATCTGGAACCATGCATGTTGATCTGGGACCATGTTGGTCTCCAAAGGCACAAGGGACATTTTCTCCATCAACTCCTTTGCAAACAAGAGCATAAACTGGGACAGGACGGAACATACTGATGGAAAAGGATAAAATGCTGGTAATCATCATTGTCATCATTTGTTTTAATGTTTCCAAGGATTTCTTTGAAAGGAAAGCCAGAAAAAGGCGTTGTTTGGGAGAGAGTTAACATTGTAGTTTTTAGCTCCACTGGCCGAATGCCAGCGAGCTATTGTCATGGCGTTGTGTCCGTCGTGAGTGCGTCTGTGCGTGCGTGCGTCCGTCCGTCCGTTAACTTTTTATTTAAAAATCTTCTTCTCTCAAACCAGTGGACCAATTTTGACCAAACTTTGCAGGCATGTTCCTTGGGCAACCTTTTACTTAAATTGTTCCAAGAATTTTGATTGGTCAATAAATGTGCGGGGCTTCTCAGACTTAGAGAAATCTCAAAATAATTCTTTAAAAATCAACCATTTGGCCGATTTTGACCAAACTTGGCAGAAATGTACCTTGGGTGACTCTTTACTTAAATTGTCCATTAAATGTTGATTGGTCTATAAATGTGGGCGTGGAAGGGCGGGGCTTTTCAGACTTAGAGAAATCACAAAATAATTCTTAAAAAATCTTCTTCTCTCAAACCAATGGGCCTATTTTGACCACATTTTGCAGGAATGTTCCTTGGGTGACCCTTTACTTAAATTGTTCAAATAATTTTGATTGGTTCATAAATGTGGGCATGGCAGGGCGGGGCTTATCAGACTTAGAGAAATCACAAAATAATTCTTTAAGAATCAACCATGGGGCCAATTTTGACCAAACTTGGCAGAAAAGTAGGCCTACCTTGGATGACTCTTTACTTAAATTGTTTGTGAAAGTTCTATTGGTCAATAAATGTGGGCCTGCCAGGACGGAGCTTATCAGACTTTGAGAAATCACAAAATAATTCTTTAAAAATCAACCATTTGGCAAATTTTTTACCGAACTTGGCAGAAATGTACCTAGGTTGACCCTTTACTTAACTTGTCCATGAAATTTCGATTGGTCTAAAAATGTGGGCGTGGCAGGGTGGGGCTTATTTGACTTAGAGAATTCACAAAATAATTCTTTTAAAATCAACCGTAGGGCCAATTTTAATCAAACTTGCAGAAATGCACATTAAGTGACCCTATACTTAAATTGTCTGTGAAATTTTGATTGGTCCATAAATATGGGCAAAGCAGGACGGTTGATTGGTCCATAAATGTGGGCAAAGCAGGACGGGGCTTATCAGAATGGGAGAAATCACGAATTAATTCTTTAAAAACAACCATTGGGTCAATTTAGTACAAACTTGTCAGAAATGTGCCTTCGGTAATACTTTGTCAGTGAAATTTTGATTGGTCTATAAATGTGGGTGTGGTCAGGCAGGGCTTATCAGAATTGGATAAACCACGAAATAATTCTTTAAAAATAAATCAATAGGCCAATTCAGACTAAACTTGGCAGAAATGTTCCATGTGTGACCATTTTCAAGATTTGGCAGTGCAAGGCTTACAAGAAATCATGAGATAATTCTTTTACTTTAGCCAGTGGAGCGATTCAGACCCTCTTGGGCCTCTTGTTAGATCGTAACAATGACCCAATTCTGTGTTGACGCAATATGTATTATGATATTGAATTCAATTCCATATATGCCACATTGTATCAATTTGATACGAAATGTTTTCAAATATTGACACTTTGATTAGATTTTTTCACATTTCTGATAACAATGAATAAGCGAAATATGCGTTTTATACCATCACGAATGGGGCTTGTTACATGAAAAGGGCTTTTATTTGTAATTGTAACCAAGAATTTGTTTGTTATATTGTAACCGGACCAGATTTGGAGAAGCACAAGTTATCGTTGTTATTGTTACGCGTACATAGATCCAGCTGTAAAGGAATAGTTTTAACATATTTCATATTGTAATCTCATTTGTATTTTCAGAGTGTTATTTCTTGATGATTGTTGATGTCGCTCGTCGTGTACATAAAGATGGAAAACTGATGTTTAGTATTTGTCCTTCTTTTCCCACCAACCTAGTCATGGACATATAAATCGAACCCACGACCACTAGGTTATAATATCGTGTTATAGCTCACGATAAATGACCTGGCAGAGCATCTCTAGCTATAAGCTAGATATGCTCTGCTAGGTCAATTATCGTGAGCTATACAACTGTGTAAATGATCAGCTAGAATGCTAGAATTGAATTTTGGGTCGTTTTGTCTTTGAATGGTGTTAAGTTTTTAATGAGCGATCCATGTACCGATTCCCCGTTCTTGATGTCACCCCGAACAGAGATGAAACAAATGCTGAATAAATATTGATTTACAAGTTTTCTTTATTGATGCCAATACCTAAACCTATTACCAGACGGCAAAAGTTTGGACTCACTATGCAGTAAATATGGTATAAACAGTGGGAGAAGCAAAATTTAATACAGAGAGAATTGAGTTATTACCCGTACAGTACATGTATTACGGATTTCATTTGACATGGCACTGACCTTTACTAAAACGATTTCATAATTCGCATATTGTGTAACATTTTTCGAAAAGACTTGTGCCATAGTGTACATATATAACAGGTACACAAGAAAATATTACTGAATTGTAAATTCAAAAAAGTCCGGGAGTGAAATTTATGATAATAAAAGCTAAAGCTGCGTCATTGGAAATGAAAATTGTAATATACTGGGAGGCAAAAATAAGTATACACCCTAGTTCTTTCACGTTTTCTAAGAAAACGATAAATAGATTATAATACGATGTTTAATCGCCACCGAATGTGGTCGTTTATTGATGTAGCCTTCTCCGCTTATCCGTCTATACGATCTTCCTTCCGTTGCGAATATGTTTACATAGCATACAGCGTCATCGAAAAGGGGGAATTTAATCAATTAATTAATGCAATTATTTACATTGATACAACCGCTACATTTATGAACAGATTTGGATAAAATTCTCACAGAGAGTGCCTTGTCATCTATGATCATGCCAACATGGTTATTGCTTTTCCGTTGTACGATGTGTCATGGCAAAAGGGGGCTTGATGCAGACAAGATATCTGACATTATTCCTTCAAAATTTATTGACGGATTTTGATGTAATTTGTGCAAAATGTCCTTAGCCACTTGAAAGAGTGTATAAAGTGTATTATAGTGTAACGTTTCTTTCATATCATGCTGCGTCGTGGAAAAATGGGTCTTAATGCAAAAAAAGTGGCATATTGATCGATTTCTACCTGCCACCGAAAATTGTGTTATAGTGTGAGGAGAACTTTAACGTTGTGATTTGTTGTGATAAAGAATACAGAAATCAAATACGGATTAACGGCAATATTTGATGCTACACTAAGTCGCGCGTGCACATTTTGCAAAATCGACATGTAGCAAGAGTATGAGTAGTCAAGTAATTTCAGGTAAAATCTATTTGAACTGTATTATTGGTTGATGAGTAGAAATAAATAGTACAAAATTTTGAGCCGATATGATGGAAATTAGGAGAGATATTGAAAAAAAGTGTATACTTTCTTTTGTCTCTCAGTATATGTACCATTCTTTAATATTTGTTTACACAGATACACACACTCAAAGAAATTAATTATCTTTTAAATATGTTTTAATTTATTCATAAGCAATAAAAGGCATCGTTTCTTGGAGCAATGTTCCGTGTAAAATAACAAAAAATCCATTGTTCTTTTTTATTATTATTGAAGTTGGTTAATATGCTTCATGCTATAAATTATAGATCAAGGTCAGGCGCAAGCAAACACTATAGGCTTGTACATATTAGGACACTTGTTAGAATTTTTTATCGCTGACCACCTCTACTTTGAAGAGAAAATATCTACAAATACTTGCAGAGATCCTATCTTTTAAAAGTAAAATTAAAATAATGGTTACAGAGAATGTAATTTTATCGGCGCCTTTGCTTGCACGTTAACATTCAGCAACTCCTTCAGCCATCGCCAACATACAGAAACCATAATTTATGTACACCTACGAAATCCTCTAGACAAATATAGCAGAACTACAGATAAGCGAGGGGGTAATTAGCTTTTCAGAGTACAATATTTCATATATCTTTCACCAAACCCTATGTTGTGGATTATCGATTTTGTTGATCGCAAAATACTTTCTCACACAGCTTATTCCTGGCATTTTTCGACCTTTTCTGCTTCAAACCGTATTCAAATTGGTTAGATATTAATGAAATTATCATTGATTTTCTGAAAGTATTATGTTACATGATTCCTTGCCGTGAAAATATTCATAGAAAATAAAAGTCGATGAAACAGAAAAATCTGGTTGTAACAACAGTTTTCGATTTTAGACAATCTACATTTCGTCGACTGGAAATGAGTGAAGGTGCATTTGAGATTAATTAAGGAAATTAATTTCCATATCCCTAAGTGAGGAGGGATGTCAGTTTCACAATATGACATTTTAATGGGTTCTCAATACTTCAATCATGTGTCGGTTTACGGCCTTCGAGAAAATATTCCCATGGAATCCGAATATGAAATAATTTATCACACAATACATTGTGCATAATATATCTATAGTAATTCTTGGTTAAAGCGGATCTAATCACGAAAGCTATGGAAAACATCGGGAGAAAAGAAGAAAATGCTGGTCACCAGCATTTTCTTCTTTTATCCCAATGTTTTCCGAGGTCAAACAAACCCTGTAAAACCTTTCCTGAAAATAATTTTATAATTTGAAATGAGAAGCTGTAAAAGGAGAAAAGAAAATGTTGTTTATCTGCAGTTTTCTTCTTTTGTCTCAATATTTTCCTGAAGCTATTCTGCTAGGGACATCAAGTTTGGGAAAGGGTTAGATCATGTGTCAGCTTACGGTCTTTGAGAAAATCGTCTCTCATAATCTGAACATTAGATGCTTGCACCGCTATACCTTTCCTAACTAGGCCCGGATTTCGATTTTTTTAAAAACAGAGCTTTGGCAAACATTTGGACAAAAAAAAATGAAAACGGCCATTTTCTCCCTTTATCCCTATATTCGACATTACAAATTGCACGCATAAAGTATAAGATGGTTATTGAGCCTGTATTTCAATTTTTAATTCGAACCAGGCCAGTTTGAAGCGCGGGGATGTGTTGTCAGATTTTTTTAAACGGAAACAGTAGCCTCCACCCCATACATATACAAACTAGCACCCAAAAAGTAATGTAAGGTATCTATAGCCGAAAAAGTAAACGTATCGTGGGTCAAGAAGATCATTACACGATTTTGTCTTCGAAACCATCGCCACTGCAGCTTAAGACAAGCTGCAGTTACGAGATTTTCCACGAAAAGCCACTATTAGCATTGTCCCGATCTCATATTTTGTGATTCACTATTGTGAATCATTGACTGCCTACTACGTGTACATACAAATTCTTAAAAAGATATCCGTTCATGTAGTTTCGGCATATTCTTAGAGTTTGTCCTCTTCAAAAGCAAGCCTGCAAGGTATAAAAAGGAATTTTCAAAATGTTTTTTCACTCGACATAGTTTCTTTTCAAATAGAATTAATCACAAGCAGTTACATATAGTATAGGTCTGATTAATATTTTACCCGAAACAAGAACTTCTTTTATTCTTGTATTTTCAAGTGAATCTGTTTTTAATTTACATCGAGATAAAAAAAGAAAGAAGAAAATAAATGAAAAGTTAAGATGAAAGGACGTTTAACGTGGAGGGAAAAACGCAAAGTAAGATTTTCTAGATTTGCTTACAAAAAGTTTTTTGAAATAAGATCTCCATTATAAAATGACTTTTTTGAGATTTTTTTATGAACAACAGTATTTTTTTCCTAAACGAAGACTGAAGAATTATCCCTTTTGATAATAACGATCTGGTCGTGCCATGCAAATGGTTTACATAGGTGCGTCTAATTTTTCAGTTTGTGTGGGTTGAAAAGAATACAGTTCTTATGAATTTGTGTGAAAGAGGAGAAATGGGTCAAAGTTATTTTGTCTAGAGTATTTCTTAAGACATGTGTCAGTATGGGGGAGGCTACAAAACACCTCGCAGTTTTTCTCCCCCATTTACCGAAAATCCGGATAACATCGTTGCCACGGATGACGCCGAAATTGCACGTAGTGTTTTGTATCTAATGATGGGTAGAACACCATAAGTCTCGCAGACCACAAGCTAAAAACCAGGCGATGTAGAAAATAAAAAAAGATACATAACAATTATTTTGTATGTTGTGTGACTTAAGCAGAATAAAAAGAGTATGGATGGAGAAAATCATGGTATTTTCAAATCATGGTCTCGCAGTTGTTATATACTAGACAAAAAAAGAAACACAACTTCCTTTTCAATTCCTTCTTACTCAAAGACATCAAATCAGATTTAAACAAAATGTAATGCATTTAAAGCCTTAACATTTCACCTCATAAAGTTCACAAAATTTTGTTCGTAGTCAATTCCATTAATTAGAAAACACCCAGTTTACACCGGGCGTCAACACAATTTGACAAAAAAGTGTATGTAGGTCGGAAAGCACATTCTGTTTCGTTCAGTTTGGTCCGATATTCGAATGTTGTGAAGTCCATGCGATTCATTAGCGGTCTCCGTTGCAGCCTTAAACCTATCCCGTAGGTTGGATTGACTTGATGATACGGTCCTGCCTTGACGTCATATCTCTTGCATGTCCGCTCCGTGCTCGATCGGTTGTGGCCCCATTGACAGCCAACAGCGTAAACAGTCGAAAATGTGTCGATTTGTTGTCCCATCAATGTTCTGCGACAACATTTTGCCTTTTCAACCAAACAACATCCGTACTGCGGATTGGCGCTGGTTTTTGGCGTAGCCGTGCTATGCGTAGAGTAGTGGGCAGTGTATGAACACTTTGGCATCTTCTTTTTCTATGTTTTAGCTTGTGTTTGGAAAAATTTGTTTTGATAGTAGTCGATTAGAAACCACGGCAGGGGGATAATCAGTTTTTATCAATTAACTGTGTATCACGTGATAGGTTTACGACATCTGAAGAAAATGACACTATATTCATGCGTATGGATGCATGTATATTAAAAATGTTCTCAATATCCATTAAATTAAAGCATATTTTGTCGAAAATATTACGAAAAATTGGGATTGCGTATCTTTTTTGTTCTAGTATATAATGCAGTTAGCATAACTTTACTCAGATATACTTATTTTGAATTGTAGTGAAACATACGACGATGTGTCAAGAATATTCTGGGAGAAACATAGTTTTACATGTTGAATGTAAGCACAGGGACTTGTCCCAACATTCTTTTTGAAAATCTATATTTTTGTCATTTGTAAAAATATTCAAACGTTGGTGTCTCTATATATTGTAGCTAACAATCTGCGAGACTATGGTTACTTCGTTTGCAACATATCAAATTCAATTATCACTGATAAATTATTGTCTCAAAAGGAATAATGAAAATACGCTTGTGTCAGTTTGATGAAATTAATTGAAAGCAATCACTACTTCGAAATTTGTGGACGTATGAAGAGGTGGGTTAGAACATTTTCAAGATCATTTGGCCATTTTTCGACACAGCCACACAAATACACGGCACGTGATATTCTACTGTTTCTCTGCCTGCTGGCATCACGCTGTGTCAGAAACATGCGTTTCTAGGAACAATAAAATAAATTCATTGACAGTTGATGGACCGATGTGAGAAAAATTATATTTCACTTTGATGTTACCTTCTGCCTATTGGTTATTTAATCAAGAGAGTCGTGGGTTGCGTTCGCTGAATAGAGATTGAATTAATGGCTCGAATCGACAGGTTGTCTCTATGCTGATATCGGCCATAGCAATAAAGTTATTTTCTATTTTTTATCCATTTTGTCTCGAGATATCATGCAAAACTGGTGCATAGCCACATGTTTTGACGTGCCTTGTCGAAAATGCTTAGGAAAACCTTGACAAAAAAAAAAGAAGAAAGAAGAAGATTTTCGAGCAACAATATTTTTTCGACCGCAGTGGCTATCAAATTACAATTGTCTGAATTTTACTGTTTTGGAAAGATTATATTTAAAGGTGTCATTTATTCTTCTACTGACGAAATTGCATATGCCTATTTATGTGTGCTTAGCGGGTCCGTAGGAAGCAATTTTATATTGGGATGGCTGAAGCCCCTATGTCTGGATATTGGGGGGCTAAATTGGATTTTCCCTAAATTTTCAGTGTAAAATAAGAAACAGTCGGCATTTCTGGCCAACATGGGGGGGGGGGGGGGGGGGGGTAAGCCTCCCCCCTTATCCCCTTGTTCCTACGGGACTGAAGTTTAATTCACCCCTTAAAATTATTTAGTTTTGACGTTCCATGATAATTTTTTAAAAGAAAAGACGAAAATGCTGATAGGCTATTTATTATTTTGTTATCGTAACATTACTTCACTCGCCTTTACAGAAAAAACTGTATGTAAGTCTGAATGTAGGTTTGGTGATTTATATGTGAAAATCGGATTGTTTACGCCATATAGAGACTGTCGACTATGTATGTACAGCTTTATGGCAATGTGGTCACCCACTGGTCATAAAATTTTCTTTATTACACTGTCTTATGGAATAAAATACTTTTTCATGGTGGCTCTTGTGACACTTTGTGAAATAATTGTAAAATAAACGGAGATTTCAAGTTAAACCTTGGTTTATTCATGCAATTGACATGTCTTCAAACGCACGACTTACTTTAAAATATGACCAATTAAACTAGTACCATGAGTTCAAAGTGTCAATTTTGGCTTGTGATTTCAATATAATTCTAGGTTTATCCTTACAACTGACATGGCTTCAAATATTTTAGAACAATACTGGCCCAGATCAGTCGGCGCTATCCCATCATGGCACGTACTAAAGGTAGTTTTAGAAAAATGTGAAAGGTAACAAAATAGATCATGATTTCTATGTGTCTTGGCACAGGTTGATCTGGATTCGTATTTGTTTGAAATGTCACAACGTCTCGTATTTGATATTCAATATTCAATATCCAACTTAATTCACAGAACTCATTCCACTCAAGGGGGCGTAGCTGGGGATTGGTAGGCCTATATCTAATGAGGCGGTAATTATCACGGTGCAAATCCATCTATAGACATGATGTTTGCGGATGTTTCATAGAGTATCAAGTATTCAGTGTAGAATACCCGCAATGTGGCTATTTTGAGATTCATAAAACATCGGATTTTTTTTTCTAGCATCGACGTTACGTATCCGAACCTATTCGGACGCGGTCGTAAACATGCAGTCGGCGGTGGAACTCTCCACCGCCGAATGTTGTCGACCGCGCCCGAATAATTTCGACGTCGTGCGAATCTCATTAGGGGTAGACTACTTTAAAACACTTCCTACAACATCTGACCTTGAGGTCCTTAATGGCAAAGACTTTGGAAAATATTTAGGCAAACGAAGAAAATGTTGATAACCAGCATTCTTTTCTACTTTTGCCTCATTTTTTTGAAGTTCGTTATTAAAACATTAATTCTTTATGCACATGCATCAATATCCATTTGTTGTATGCAACACCTTTCAATTTGGGAGAATCTGAAAATTTGTAGCGTGGGAAATAGTTACATGTATTTCAAACCTTAAGCTATTGATTACCCATCACATATATCAGAGGTGATGCTGCTCACAATTTCCGGTGCATGCAAACTACACGTAACATGCATTATACATATATTGTACACGATAAATTAGTTCCTAGGGAGCAAGGTAGGTTCATGTAGTACAATGAAAGAATATCCTAGATTACATCGCACGGTGTCTTCTAACTCGGCCGAGTCTTCTTTGGCAATAAATTGAAGTATTTTATTCAACCCTTTCCCGAACGACACAATTTCGTGTTGTCCAAAATCGAACATGTTGCAGATGACAACTAAAAATGAATGAAAAAATGTAAATTTTAATCATGTTGCATGGAAAATATTTTTTGGAAATGAAGAAATTGTTTGTCACAAGCAATTTCTTCATTTTCCACAATGTTTTCCATAGCCTGTATCTTGTGGGGAGTCAAAAAGAGTCAATGTGTGGGAAAGGGTTAAATGCCCACAGTTTCCATCCATTTAAGCACATTACTTCTACGCGTATATCATTTTGCCGAAGTTGTAAGGATGTCAACTATGACATGAATTGAAAATGTCCTGTAAAATTGACAGACACAAAATGATTTTCTTTGGCAAAGTCCGGTAGTTGAACTTGCCGATTTCCACCATTAGGACTATACACATGCATGCAGATGTCCTGATTTTGATGGAGGAAACATTTCTATCTGAAAGAGCATGTTTTCTTATGAAAATTCTGAAAATTTCAAGCCAAGATATTGAACCTTGTACGAGAAATATATATATATTTTGTGCTAAAATTAAACTAATTGCTGTGGACAACAGTTCAGATTTATATAGAATTTGCCATTTCTGTCTCAACTTTAAAGGCGTATATTTCCCTTATAGACAACAACTTCAAAAAACTGATAGCGTTTCTACGCATTAAAATAAACTATCTTTGCATCAAGACATACTTTTGAAAAATGAAATAAATGTGAAATGTCACTTTAATGCATGGAAGTGCTACAATCCAGCATCCAGTTTGTCGCTTTCATAGATACGAGGACATCTTCGAAGAAAAAATGTACTTCAGTTTCAATAACTCGAGTAAACCAATTTACATTGTAATGTTAAATTTATGGACCATTTCATATTGTAATTTCGTGCTTAATTGAATGTTGCTTATATATCATATTTGAAATGTCGGTGTTTACTATAGATTTTGACCAAATAAATGGCTTTATATAGAAAATTTGTTCCACATAGATTATCAATGTTACGAAATATTATGATGAAAATAAAGGTTTGCAATCAGAATAAACCGTATCTGTCAAAATATTTAACACCGACGCGTATGTTTTTTGGTAACTTGGTGATACTGTTGTAACATGTGCTTTTTTAAAAATTATTACAATAGGAATCATGGTGACAATGGTTATACGCAGTCTATTTTATTAGAAACCATTCCAGACCACATCAGAACAAAGCCTCATTAAACCTTCTACATGCACTGCGTTGTCTCAATTTAATTGCAAAATGCTCTTACACATCATTATAGGGTCTAAACAATCCTTTATTTATGGGCAGTAATGTCATGCCTTCTGTTGATGACAGTTGGTTCTCTTGAAATTGCGACTGCTTGCGATCCTCGACCATAAAAACACGCGTCTAAATTATCTAACAACCTGACATTGATCCAGCAACTGGGAATAAAAAGACAAAATAATATTTCCGGAAATCAACATTTTTACTCGGTTTGTTTTTAAAAGCATCATAAGGACATAGATTCCCAAAAAAGGTAATAAATTATTTAGATCTACTAAAACACCAATCAGTCAATCAAATAATTGATTAAAGGTGTTTTCCACAATGTAGGAGCAGAATTCCTTATTTGTCTCATATTTTTATTCAGAATGTAGTTTAAGATAGAGGGCCTCAATGTCATCAATGGGTTTCCCAGTTTGGTGACTATTTGCATTTAAGAAGAAGTTGGGGAAGCTTATTTTAATATCTTTCTCGTCAACACTGTAACTGCAGCATAAAGCAAGCTGCAGTTTCGAGATTTTAGAAGAAAGGTTACGACATGTAACGATTGACTTGTTATTTTGTCTTGTGTGTTAAAAAACGAAGCGAACTATAACCTCGTCTTCTTCAGAAGTAGATAAGGACATTGTTTGTTTTTTTCTTCTTCTAAAAGACACATACAAAAAGAAATTGCTGAAGGGATCACTTTCAGCCAATTGTTTGGTCAGTCGATATTTTAATTAATACAAACCATCGGCCAGTTGACGTGTGCGAAATACTCCAAGTTCAAGATCGAAGACGTCAATGACTTGTGATTCCTCGAAGAAAAAGTGTTTATACAAAACAACGAGGACAGTCAGGTGAAAAACCGGGGTAAAACAATTACAGCAGGTGAAAAATCGTTGGGTCAAATAATTAACATAGGCGGAAGAGCAGTAAGTAACTTGATTAAACTTAGAATATACTTAAGCCATCTCGATGACTGATGGCGATTTGTCCGTTCTTCAAAGGTTAGGCTTCCACTTATCAAGTTATTATCTAAAGGTGAACTTAAGGTTGCTTTGTAATTAATTCTATTAGTAAAAGTTTACTTCAGCTAATTTCGCCTTTCTTCTTTACGCATAAATTGCGTTCAATCCTTCCAAAATAATCCTTTTTTTGACGTCCCTTATAGAAAAGACATTGAGACAAATGAAATACTGTCTTGATAGTCAATAAATTATTTTCTCTTTTGCCTCAATATTATCAAATATATAATGTGCATAGATTCCATTTTAACGCCAGTGTTTCGTCTATAGCAGCTTTTGAATGGTAAACGTCCAGTTTTGCCAATTGGCAAAGGGTTAAAGATATTTCATCTTTGGCTTTTCTCCTAGAACATTGACAGCATAAAGACCTTGACCAAGTTGGCCACTTACTTGGCCTTCATGATCATTGAGCCACAAGCGACAGCTTATACTTTGGAACTTACAACGAAAAACATTCGTATTCAGCAAGTCGTTGCTTAATTTTCTTCGCAAACCTCGTAACTGCAGCTTGTTTTCAGCTGCAGTTACGAGAGTTTCGAAGTAAATGAAGTGAAAATCTCAGAGGTACAGTTTCACATCAAATCATGAGCCTTTAAATTGGGAGAGAAGCATGTTTTCCACTGGATAAAAGCAAACAATGCCACGTTTTGCGTGCTGTTCGCGCTTGCCGCCGTGACAGTACAGTAGCTGTCTCCAGAAAGACTTATGTCGATTTATTATAAGGTCTTGGGTTCGAAGGATTGGTTCAAAAATGAATAAAAATATCTCTTCGAAACATCTAGATTTTCAAAGGTTTCTGGTGGATGTCCACCGAATCCACATGAAAAAGGGCTTGACCCCCACATCTCGTTCTCTCTGTACATCCGTGACGGTGACATTCATATAATGCATTCGACATTGTAAGATCGTCGTTGTTATTCCAAAACCTCGTATCTACAGCTTGATTAAAGCTGTAGATACGAGGTTTTGCAATAACATCGACGACATAGCATGGTGTCATGACAAGTTGCTGTTCATACTCAAATCGCTCGTTAAAATCATCAATTTGTGACAAACTAACATGTACGGATCGAGAATTTTTAGCAGAGGGTCAGCGGGGATTTTTCGTGTGGGGGATGGGGTCTGACCGAGCTTATCCCATGAAAAATTTATACAAACTCGCCAGAAAAAAACTTTTTGTCTTGATTTTTTGGAACCGTGCATGGCTTCACTTCATGACTTTTGTCAATTGTATTAAACAGATATAGACCCAACCGGGAAAATTTTAATGGAAGTAGCAGAAACTATAAAACATGGGCAGTCCTTTTATTGTACGCTTATACCAAATATACACAGTTTTACCCTCTCCCAAACAAGACCTGGTTTCACGACCTTAATAGAATAGGCTGGGAAAACATTGAAACAAAAGAAGAAACTACTGATTACCAGCAGTTTCTTCTTTTGTCTCAATATTTGCTGTACCACATTTTACACAAAGTATACGTGCATCTTTAATAGCATCTATTTTGTCATTTGTGGCAGTTTTTGAAGTGGATCACCCTAAAATTTTGTCGTTTCGGGAAAGGGTTTACTTTGTTTTCGATGTTTAACACTTACAAAAACAACAGTCTTGTTTTGCCTTGTTGTCTGATTTGATATTTTGTTTGTTTGGTGCTTTTGATGAAAAAGAAGGAAGTAAAGGTTAATAGCATTTTATTATTATAATCTGTCCTTAAAGTTTCTTATGCTATTAGTCATTAATTTTTTACTTTCAATGGAGTATCTGTGGTTATCAGCTTTGTAATTTGGCAAGTCTTTAATTCACTTGTTTTTTAAGGATTGCTTAGTGACACACCACCTTTTTATGCTTATTTCATATACAAAGTACAAAAACTGTGCTTTTAAAGATGTCGATTAAGAAGATTTACGGAAAATATGTTCAACATGTATGCTTCGAATTCCAAATTCTTATAAGGCTTTTGTTGACGAAAAAAGCATTGAAAGGTGTTGCAAACGATAATTTAACCCTTTCCCAAAACAACGGAAATAAATGGTGGTCCGGTTTAAAGTCGCTTCAGACAACAAAATGGAAATTGATAAAGATAGAACTTGTGGACAATAAAAGATAGAAAATATCGAGACAAAAGTAGAAAATGCTGATCATCAGCATTTTCTTCGCTTGCCTTATTTTTTCCGAAGCCTTTACTATAATAGAAGTCAAAAACAGATATTCTTTATGGAAGGGTAAAGGTCAGATCACATACAGTCAAAGTAAGTCAACAACGAGTACACACCATTTAGAATTGATCAGAAATAAAGCAGAAACTGTTCTCCACATTCAGATTTCCATGTTTTTGTACGTGATGTATGAAATTTGAATCGAATAATATTGCGGCCAATTTTCGTAACTGGCGGCCATGTTCGTAACTGAATAAAGTTGGATATAAGCATTTACATAAAAAGACATAGTAATAAACGGAAATAGCTCAACATTGTACACTGCGTTGCTTGTATAACTCTAACGCGATATTGCGATCATTTTTTGGAAAAACCAATACTTACCTGTAGGAGGGGCAGATTAATGATCAATTATTGATGTGTTTTTTAGCCATTTATTTGAATTGTCCGATTATAAGTATTACATCCGCAATGGTCTATTGGATATAATATTGGCTTACGAATCAAATTTATTTCACGCGGTATGCAGGCGGTGGTTCGAGGCTTGAGGAGAACATAACATTTTTAATGGTTACTTTCGAGTGTTTTGTTTTAAGCATCTGTAGTTTATTGCTATAAAGGCTAAACGATAATTTGATCATTTGTTTATTTACATTGACCTGTCCATTGTTATTGAAAACAGTTCACAGATTTCGATTTTAGAAAGTATTCGTTTATACAAACGTCGCTGTGCAAGTCTGCGATAGCGAAGTGGAAAGACGTGGGACTTCTACTCGAACGGACCAAGTTCGATTCTGCTACAAGACTGGCACATTTTTATTTTTTAATGATTTCCATTTATTTTTTTTTTTATTCCTTTGTTTAATGTTTACAATTTAATCCGTTTACAGACATTAATTACCGGTAAGTAGATATTCCCAATTAAAAGGCGATACAAGAAACGCGCTTTTGAAATTTAAAAAGAAAAGGAGAAATCTTTGAGTGTTCGCCTTTTCATGCTTTTCTCTTGATGATTTCTGCGTGAAATGCCAAAGTCAAATATTTCTGGCAAAATTAAATGGCACATTTTCATAATCCAGATCTTTTTTGTTTGCATATTATTCATTTTTCTCTAAACAATTGTTGATATGTTAAAAATATAATGATTTGTGATTTTTGTTGAAGACCGTTTATAATAAAAAAAAATAAGCCTATATTCGCATATTATGTTCGTCGAGCATAATGAAAAATTGAAAAAAAAAAAAAAAAAAAAAACCTTGGTGCAGTAAAAAACGAAATAGAAATGAAAAACAAATAAAATCAGAGCCGATTGTGAGTTTCGAACCAATACCAAAAGAAAGCCTAGGGTGTGAGTCTTCGACCATTACCATTAGACCACTTTGACTGTGCAAATACGCGACAAATAGTATTTTTATACCCAATCAACAATAAATCAGTCAACCATATCGGATAATTTACCTGGATTCCCGCACTTGACATCGACTCACCCGGGTCAGTGTAAAAATTATCGTTTTCAGTTTATAGTCTCATTACAATACTCCAAATAATTGTAATTTATTATCATTATTATAGCTTTATAATGTTTTTTCTCTCTTTTTTCTTTTTATTTTTTCTTCATCTCTTTTAGTAGTGATCATTTATTTGTCATCATTTCATTTTTGTTATGTACAAATTTTCATCATTTTGAAAACGTTTTCACAAATAAAATCTACGACAACAAAACAAATGGCAACAATCTAGATACTATCTGTCTCCCAGTAATCGCTGCACTCGCTGGCCGTATCTGTTTCCTCCTCATCCGTTACATCCCGTGCACGATCTATTAAAAGAAAAGTTTCTCAGAATAAGCAAAACGATATCGGTGCACAGAGGATTCGAACCTGGGTCGCAAGATTAACGGTAATTGTACTTTCAGTCAGTCGATAGTTTTACCACTTCTTACGAAGGACGAATTAAAACATTATATAAGTTATGCAATGATCACCTGGGCTATGGTCTATTGCGTTTCGAGGCGTCAAATCTGTTTACAAAAATAAAGCGAGCCCGATAATGGTCACATTATCGAGTTTTATCTATAATGGGGTCTTTTCATCCTATCGAATGATAATTAACAGGTTTACAAAGATTTTTTTTTCACTTTAAATGATTTATCAAAATTTGGTTTTCACTGGGAAAGTCTAAAACCACGACTTTAAGTAAATTAGATGCCATCATTTTAGAAACAGCTGAAAAAGGCAGTCCGTCGCATTTCAAGATAAGCCCATGCGAATTTAATGGATTAAATACGGATTTTAGCACGTGCGTGCTATGCCTAATCTCTACAATAATGTACCATATGCTCGCCTTCTCCGATAACGATGCATTAGACCACATCCCATCCCCATAATCGTAAATGTTTTCACTTTTAAATTCATTTCTAAATGAAACTTTGAAAGCTCTAAGTCTATCCTTCATTTCGAGATGATATCATTGTAATTTAACCCTTCTACAAACGATAACATTTGGACTATTCCTATTCGAAAGCTGATGCAAACGACAATATACTCGTAGATGTTGAAAAAGTAAAGATTTGTGTACGATATAGCACTTAAACTATTGATACAAAAGGAGGAAAATTTTATTATCAGCATTTTCTTCTTTTGCCTAAATGTTTTCCTAAGCTTCATTGAGTTGGTAGATGAAAACCATGTCATGGTTGGGAAATGATTTATCTGTAGACGCTTGTATACGAAGGTGTAGACGCATGGCACGGCCTGTGCTGAATTTTGTTTTTGACGAAGATATAGTGAAGATTGTCATTAAGGGATGGGTAATTAAGAGAGCCTGACACGAACCATCAAGCTTTTTTGGAAACTCAAAAATTTTCGATATTCATTTTTTTTACTTTAAACTAACCACAGCAATGAAACTAGACACATGATGCCATTCGTTTTCATTTTTTTCCTTTTTTCTATTTTTTGGGGATTTTTTTGTTGTTGCCATGGATACTGAGGAAATGAAATGATTTTTCACGATTTTGAAGTAGATTTTATTTACATTTACAAATATACAATATACTTCAATACATTATATCATAATACAATAACATATCAAATTTCACAAAAGAATGTTTTTAAAACTTTTAACCTTATATTTAAGTTGCTATGGTTACCAAAAGTTGACCTACTTTTCAATAATTCACAATTTTGAAAAAATGCCCTCATATAAAATCGTTTTTTAAAAATCTGCAACCAGATACACATAAACCACGCAGTGTCTATAATTGAAGAAGATTTCCTTTACAAGAATCATTAATAAAATTTTGAGGCACTCTGAAGGGAAATGTGTAAAAAAATGCCCAAAAATCACAAATTTTGGAAAAAATGAGAAATACCATGAATAGATTTAACCGTAAACATATGCACAGTTTTGATCATTTTACCTCAAAAACAGCATAAAAACAATTTATTAGGTTGAGAAACATGTTATAAGTACTTGGACATTTCCATAGCAACCGTTTTTATTCCCTAGCAACCGTTTCTTTTCCTTAGCAACATCATGAAAAACGGAATTTTAAGTAAAAAAATGTTTCATTCTGACATATAAAATAGGTAATCTTGAAAATAAAATGACAAGATTGATAATCTATAATGTATGAAATTTCACCACAGAAACATTTCAAAGGTTTACAACATACAGGTATGTTGCTATGGAGACCATAAACAACACATATTCAGACTTTCTCGAATTTGAGAAAAAAACATTTGTATTATGACGATTATTTTTCAAAACTGCAACTAGATGAACATGAAATACTTAGTGTTTTATATTGAGGATAAGTATATTTACAAAAATCATCAATATAAATTTGAAGCATGTTTGGGAAAAAGTGGAAAAATTGCATGAAATATCGCGATTTTTGGGAAAATCATAAATATCAATACTGGAGTTAAACTCAATCATATGCACAACTGTGAACTAATGTACTTCAAAAACAACAATTAAACAAATAATTATGTTGAGAAACAAGTTATAACTACTTTTGCATTACCATAGCAACCATTTTTATTCCTTAGCAACCGTTTCTTGCCCTAAGCAACGTCATGAAAAACGGAATTTTTACGCGACAAAATATTTCATTCTGACATATAAAATAGGTAATCTTGAAAATAAAATGAAAAAATATAGAATTAAGAAACATGTTAAAAGTACTAAGGAATTACCATAGCAACCATTTTCATTCCTTAGCAACCGTTTCTTTCCCTAAGCAACAGCTTTAAAATATGAATTTTGATTAAAAATTAGCTTCATTTCTTAGCATGAAAATTGAAATGTAAACTTTGGATTGGTTGTCTTTCTACCATAAAATATTTTTTAAAGAAAAATATTGAAAAAATTGAAATTAATGGTTGCTGTTGTAACCCAAAGTTGGCACTCTTTCCAATAAATCTTAAATTTAAAAAAAAAACTGATTTAGAACTCTTTTTTCATATCTGCATTTAGGTATACATTAAATGTTTACAAAGGAACAGTCCCATTACAAGAATCACAAATATAACTGTAAACATTTTTTTGCTAAAAAATTTGAAAAGAATATAATGAAAGATTCTAAATTTTTGGAAAAATGATAAATATCAATACTACTAGTTAAAGGTTATCATGAGCTCAGCATTGACGAACGAAGGTTACAATATGGCCAATATAATACATAAATGCAAGAATTGCAAGAGGAAGATATGTCATCATTAAAGGGGTACATTATGTATGTGAGAATCACCACTAGAATGTTTGATGACATACTTTGGCGTCTTGCGCCTCGCGTTCAGAACAGGAACACGAGTTTCCGCAACGCCATTCAAGCTGGCATTGAGCTCGCTGTGACATTGAGATACATGGCAACCGGAGACTGTTATGCTTCGTTAGCCTATGACTTCCGTATAGGCAAGCAAAGTGTATGTAAATTTGTACCAGAAGTGTGTACTGCACCCCTTGATCAGTATAAAGACGAGCACATGGCTATTCCAAGTACTCCTGACGAATGGCGACAGGTGGCCACTCAGTTCGAAAGTGGAATATGCCCCATATGCTCGGTGCCCTCGATGGTAAACACGTAGCAATTTAGAAGCCTTTTTAGTTCGGGTAGGTTGTACCATAATTACAAGGATTCTTCAGCATAGTCCTTTTAGCGTTGATTGATGCCAATTATAAGTTCATCTGGTGTGATCTAGGTGGTTTGGAATACATGTCGGATTACCAAATATTCAATGACCCCGAATGAATAGAGTGCATGAATGATAATTCGATCCGTTTCCAACCGCCTTCGCCAATCACCAATGGCGACAGGGATTACAACCTAGTTGCAGATGATTCATTTCCTATGAGGACCAACCTGATGAAGCCATATATGCGACACAACCTCAGCCATAGTCAAAAGGTTCTCAACTATCGGCTCTCTAGATCTAGTAGAATAGTTGAAAAATGCTTTTTGCATTTTGTCAGCTAGATGGCAGTGCTTGTATTGTTCCCGAGCCTCCGGCTGCTCGTTCACATATGTTTACGATTATCCACCCATTTGGTGAGAGACAAATGTCTGAAAGGATATTAGCCACAGTCAGGGATCGAGCTTGGGAGTCCATGATTAAAGTCTGACGCGCTACCAACTGCACTATGACCGCGGTATGCATCACGCAGAACGGTTCAGATAAATCAAGTCTGTAATAATCTTGAGGTCCAAGATCACAATATACGTAGATTGAATAAAGCCTCCTTTTGTGAAATTGCCAGATTTCACAACCTCTGGAAATAATCACAAGATGAGACTAGATACTTCTTATGAAAATCCAAATTTATCCATACATGTGGTGGAAGTTGTGTTTTTATGATTTGGATACACGTACGTATAGACGGACAGACAGACGGACAGAGAGCGTAAATACCAATATGTAATACGTCGACCTTCGGCAACCTTTCCTGGGCCGTTTGGGATGATCCAATGAATTTAATGGAGTAAGATAGGGCCCAATGAGTTGCAGATGGTCCCGAAAGGTTCCCGAAGGTTTCAGGAAGGGATGCCGATGATCCCGAAGCTTTCCCGAAGCGTTCCTGAACTAAAAGATCGGCGTCCAAATTTTAAAACTTTTAAAATTTGGATGCCGAACCTATTTTGATCCCGAAGGGTTCCCGAAGCATTCCCGAAGCATTAAGATGGCTTCCAGAAGGGTTGAAGAAGGTTTCCTGATCATCCCGAAGGTGTGCCGAAGCATCCCGATTCTGACATTTTTCGATCGGGAACCCTTCGGCAACCCTTCCGCATCCTAGTGGAGACGAGGTCTAAGGAATGAAAATGGTTGCTATGGTAATTCCTTAGTACTTTTAACATGTTTCTTAACCCTATAATTTTTTATTTTATTTTCAAGATTACCTATTTTATATGTCAGAATGAAATATTTTGTCGCGTAAAAATTCCGTTTTTCATGACGTTGCTTAGGGAAAGAAACGGTTGCTAAGGAAAAAAATGGTTGCTATGGTAATGCAAAAGTAGTTATAACATGTTTCTCAACATAATTATTTGTTTAATTGTTGTTTTTGAAATACATTAGTTCAAAATTGTGCATATGATTGAGTTTGATTCCAGTATTGATATTTATGAATTCCTGAAAATCGCGATATTTCATGCAATTTTTAAACTTTTTTCCCAAAAATGCTTCAAACTTATATTGATGAATTTTGTAAATATACTTATCCCCAATATAAAACACTAAGTGTTTCATGTTCATCTAGTTGCAGTTTTGAAAAATAAACGTTATAATACCAGTGTTTTTTCTCAAATTCGAGAAAGTCTGCATATGTGTTGTTTGTGGTCTCCATAGCAACATACCTGCATGATGTAAACCTTTGCAATGTTTCAATGGTGAAATTTCATACATCATAGATTACTTATCCTGTCGTTTTATTTTCAAGATTACCTATTTTATATGTCAGAATGAAATATTTTGTCACGTAAAAATTCCGTTTTTCATGATGTTGCTTAGGGAAAGAAACGGTTGCTAAGGAATGAAAATGGTTGCTATGGTAATGCAAAAGTAGTTATAACTTGTTTCTCAACATAATTATTTGTTTAATTGTTGTTTTTGAAGTACATTAGTTCACAGTTGTGCATATGATTGAGTTTAACTCCAGTATTGATATTTATGATTTTCCCAAAAATCGCGATATTTCATGCAATTTTTCCACTTTTTTCCCAAAAATGCTTCAAATTTATATTGATGATTTTTGTAAATATACTTATCCTCAATATAGCACACTAAGTATTTCATGTTCATCTAGTTGCAGATTTGAAAAATAATCGTCATAATACAAATGTTTTTTTCTCAAATTCGAGAAAGTCTGAATATGTGTTGTTTATGGTCTCCATAGCAACATACCTGTATGTTGTAAACCTTTGAAATGTTTCTGTGGTGAAATTTCATACATTATAGATTATCAATCTTGTCATTTTATTTTCAAGATTACCTATTTTATATGTCAGAATGAAACATGTTTTACTTAAAATTCCGTTTTTCATGATGTTGCTAAGGAAAAGAAACGGTTGCTAGGGAATAAAAACGGTTGCTATGGAAATGTCCAAGTACTTATAACATGTTTCTCAACCTAATAAATTGTTTTTATGCTGTTTTTGAGGTAAAATGATCAAAACTGTGCATATGTTTACGGTTAAATCTATTCATGGTATTTCTCATTTTTTCCAAAATTTGTGATTTTTGGGCATTTTTTACACATTTCCCTTCAGAGTGCCTCAAAATTTTATTAATGATTCTTGTAAAGGAAATCTTCTTCAATTATAGACACTGCGTGGTTTATGTGTATCTGGTTGCAGATTTTTAAAAAACGATTTTATATGAGGGCATTTTTTCAAAATTGTGAATTATTGAAAAGTAGGTCAACTTTTGGTAACCATAGCAACATGAAAATAAGGTTTAAAGTTTAAAAAACATTCTTCTGTGAAATTTGATATGTTATTGAATTATGATATAATGTATTGAAGTATATTGTATATTTGTAAATGTAAATAAAATCTACTTCAAAATCGTGAAAAATCATTTCATTTCCTCAGTATCCATGGCAACAACAAAAAAATCCCCAAAAAATAGAAAAAAGGAAAAAAAATGAAAACGAATGGCATCATGTGTCTAGTTTCATTGCTGTGGTCAGTTTAAAGTAAAAAAATGAATATCGAAAATTTTTGAGTTTCCAAAAAAGCTTGATGGTTCGTGTCAGGCTCTCTTAAATCTCACAGGATGGCAGTTGATATTTTTTTTTATTCACTTGCAATGGGCAATAGGTAGCACTTTGTTTTATTGCACACTTGATGGGATAAAAAGACTGGAACACGTGGTTAGGTACGTTATATATAGGATTGATACAATACATTGTTCAGAATTCATGTTCCTTGATGTTCGGTCTACATGTATTTCTAAAGACCTAATCACGGTGGATAATCACGTGATACAATGTTTTCAGAAAATCTTCAATAATTTTGTAATTACAGGACCGATTTGAATTCGGTCTGAAACAGACAATGTGGACAGACGTCACGCATTAGATGGACGTTGTTGATTTTTGAAAAGTCAACTGAGAAAAAGTTATTGAAGATAAACCAAAATTCAACCACGTCCATCTAATGCGTGACGTCTGTCCACATTCTCTGCTTCAAACCGAATTCAAATCGGTCCTGTAATTACAAAATTATTGAAGATTTTCTGAAAACATTGTATTACGTGATTATCCACCGTGCTAATCGTCGTATTTGATATCTAGACAACAACAGACCCTTTGATGCTTTGTTTTTTACAGAGTCATTGTTTCTCCTGGATCCTTTAACCGTTTCGCAAACAAGACCTGGTTTTGACTTCCCAAATAAAAAGGCTTGAGAAAACATTGAGACAAAAGAAGAAACTGCTGAGAACCAGCAGTTTCGCCTTTTGTCTCAATATTTTCTGTGTTATATTTTACTTAAATCCTATCCTTAATAACATCATTTTGTCTTTTGAGCCGGTTTTTTAAGTGGATCACCCTAAAATTTTGTCGTTTTGGAAAGTGTTAAGCTTGAGCTTAGACTGGTTACCAATCAGAGGCGGTAACGAGTCTTAGTTCGCTCAGGTGCTAAAAGGCTTCCGGGAAAACTGCTACGGTGTCAAATAGTATAGAGCGTGGAAGGATGTATTAGTGCTATTCACAGATTTTTTTTAAAATCAGTTGACAAGACAGCGAAATTTGTACAAAATACAGTTCTCTAAAGAAGTTCAATTAAAAGATAATTTGAAATTTAATCGTAAGAAATGCGTCTTTGATGAAAGTAATAAAATGCAAGTCATGCAATTGTTCTGCAAGGGCTGACTTAAATGTAACTGTCTACTTCCGAATACAGGCCGACACACAATACAGCCGATTTAATTAATAATGACATCTTATATAATTATCCTGAAATTGTGGATGAATGGGTTATTGAAGTTTCGTACATATTCTGAATTTTCGGTGCAATGATTTCTTTCAAATATAGATTGTTTTAATTCTATTTTTAAACAAGATAAGGTTTTATAGAAAATCATGAGATCAGAAAAATCTACTTACTAGCATTTTCTCATTTTACCTAAATATCTTCTGTGTTATGTGATATACATAATTATCGTATTCTGGTTTAAATAGTATTTGCTTTGCAATCTAAAATACCATTCAGTGTTTTTTCCGAAAATTTTGATATCGGTACCAAATATATACCCTCTAACTTATGGAACAACCCATGAAGTGATTAAAATTTTCCAGCGCATTTGACGTAATGTTAGCGTGCATGCATGATAACAGACGAATAGACGGGTCAAGTAAAAGACAGTCATGAATGTAGATTCATGCCGAGGAAACTTGTGACATAACAATCGCAGAAATATCATCAATAGGCTTGTTTCAAATACTTGACCAAATTGCATTCGATGTGAAGCAGAGAAGGAAGAAAACAGGTAAGACTTAGATGGACGTTGTAGATCAGGTGATTTTTTTCTAGATTTTTTGGCCATCAATAACTTTTTATCAGCCTATCTTTAAAAGAGTGTTTTAAATCAGTACTCCCATGTCGTTTCTCTCTCTTCTCTGTCTCATTTTCTTTCTTTTTCAAATCGGTCATATACAGACAGAATTATTACAAGATACCGAAAATGTTTTGTCGCGCGAGTCCCCGCCGCGACACTGTCTTTATAAGACTACAATAATCCATGTTGTCTGAACAAGTTCGATCTTTTCAATTTTTAGCGTGACTATTCGTAGAGAGGGGGATGGCTATTCCTAACACCCTCGCGTCGGCGTCGGTGTTGGCGTTGGCGCCAGCGGAACGTTCTGGTTAAGTTTTCACGCACAAGTTTCTCAAATCTCTGTATCTACAAATGTTATTGCTCTGAAACTTTGCACATGCCTCTGTGACCATGATATCAGACTCTAGGCAAAGATTTGTTACTCTGTCATTTCATTTTACGGAATTTTTACCATTTTGGACTCACTAATTCTTCGTTAAGTTTTTGCATGCAACTTGCATATATCTGTGATAACTATTTTCTGTAAGGGATATTGCTTTCAAACTTTGCACATGCTTCTGTAACTATATTATCAGCCACTTTGCAAGGATTCGTTACTCTGAAATTGATTTAATGGAATTTATACCTTTTTCGGACTTAGAATGTTTCACTGTCCAGCACTTGATAGTCGCGCTTTGTTGTCCTGAGACAGCTCTTGTTACGGTTTATTTACTTAATCATATTAGGCCAGACCATTCCTAGATAAGACATTGGAAAATATGTTTGGAAAACATTTAGGCAAGAGAAGAAAATGCTGATAAACAGCATTTTCTCCTCTTGTCTCAGTATATTCTCGGCCATACTGTCTGTAAATCTTCTCTTTTCAACATCAGCCTTGCCCTCTGTGGCAGCTTTCAAACTTGAACAGTCCAATTTTTTTCTGTTTTTTTTTTTTTTTTTTTTTGGGGGGGGGGGGAAGCGTTAACCGAATATCATGTATTCTTGTTTTGGAACCACTGTTTTGGAACCACGGACCAAACTTGCATGGGATATTTTCATGTAATATTTGTGTGGATCGTTACAGATGATTTTTCGTATAGCCCATTGCCACACGACAAAATTTGTACTGGTTCAAATTCAAAGATGTTGCAGACGACAATTTCAAATCAAGAAAATTTGAAATCTTTTGGTCCTTTTGGAGGAAAAAAACATTGTGGAAAATGAAGAAATTGCTTGTGACAAACAATTTCTTCATTTTCCACAATGTTTTCTATAGTCATTTTATTGTGAGGAGTCAAAATGAGTCGCTGTGTGGTAATGGGATAATGCACAATTAATTGCAATGCCTAGTATTATCTTGAATTACCCTGAATTGACAGTGGCTATAATTCATAAATATGATATAGTCTGGTCCTCTTCCTAGTACAACATCGAATAACCCTTACCCAAACAAGACTTTTGACGTCATTGAGAGAATATACGTAGAAATCATTGAGACAAGAGAATGACTGACATGCTGATAGGTCAGCATTTTCGCATTTTTTCTCGATGTTTTTTGGGCAACAAGTCGAAGTAAAAAATGTTGTCCCGTCCTCATCAATGAATATAAAAAAATAATAATTAAACAAACAATTAATGCACATATTATTATTATCGAAATATATTAGGAAAGAGAACTTGCTCGTTTCGAGGAATTTCTTTTCTTTGCCTGCTATGTGATATTGCAATTATGAATGTACTGTCTTTATCAGCAACAAAATATTAAAAGACATTCAAAAGAAACCTAGCAAATTTTGGATGGGTCGAACTCGGATATCTCGTGGTAAAAATGTTCTATACGACTTCTACATACCGAGTTTCGATGGTAGGCCTACACCCTTACAGCCTTCAGTCGATTGTTTTTGGGTGTACAATTGACACTCGTTATTTCGACATATGATGAGTCAAATTTATGCTTAAGTCGAAGTGCAAATGTGGCTCCGTCTTCAATAATGAATATCAAATATATTCGAACAAAATCGTTTTGAAGTTAATGTAGCCATAGGAATACAGTAGAAAAAGGAAAGAAATTGCTCGTTTCTTTTTCCTGCCATATTTCATTTATAATCGCACTTGATGACCAACAATGAATTAATGTAATTTTAATCTAAACCAAACAAAAATAGGACGAGTTGAACTTCTGATATGTCGAGCTAAAACAATGATCCCTTCGACTTTGACACAACGAGTTTCGACGGCACATGCTTACAGCACTTAGTCGACTGTTATTGGAAGTATCAATGCAATCACACAGCGAATGAAAGACGGACTATTTTGATGCTATTTGAGAAAGGAAATGAGCCGGGATCTGAAAAACGGTCCCTTATAGCGTTTTAGAAAATTGAGGTTCCAGATCAGCATCAGTCCAATAGATAGTCCAACGATGCCGTCTTTAAATTACTACATGTCAAGAAGAAGCTATTAGAGAACAACTTGGATCCTGATCAGACTGTGCGCATGCACAGGGTGATTAGGTTTCATGTTGTTCTCAAATGCATTGAAAAGACCCTTTTCCAGATCCCGACTCAAATGCTTTCTTATCAGGGATAGGTCAGAGGATGGTGATTGATAATCCCCATCTAATCCCTGTGTCCATTACTTCGCACTATATATGCCTTTAATCTATATTTACAACTATCTTAATGGTATTATACCAGACTGAATGAGCGTATTTAAGACATAAACAATACTACAGACTTCCATAGTCACAGAATAATACTTTCCTTCGCGGAAAGAATTTGTTTGTTTGATGCGCAAAATGTATACGTCTATTAAATACATGCACTTCAGCAGTCGATTTCCAGTGTAGAATTTTTTAACGAACATACGCTGTTCGGTTTGAAACAATTAAAAATTACCTTATTTGCCACTTTTCTTGAAACTATCGTAAATGAATATCAACTCACACATACGTATATGTACATGATTTTATTTATGTATCTCCTCAAAATAGGGTACACCATTTCGCTTGTCGCGCTACACATATCAGTATATTCTCCATTGGTCTCAATTATCTTCTGTGCTAAATGGGACGTAGTTTCTATCTTTCAACACCCGTTTTAATTGTCTGCAGCATCTTTCAAATAGATCCAGACAAAACTTGGTCAGAGACAAGGTTAAATTTGGTCAGAGAAAAGGTTAGTCGCATTTTAATGCCACGGAACGTTTTCACGAGAAGGGGCTACTTTCGATGGATAAAACCGGCATGCTGAGTGTTTTTCTGAATCCTCGACCAGACTAATCTGAATTTAAAGCCAGTATATACGACATATAAATTGTAATAATATAATTTTAAAAAGAATGTTAAGTGAACAAACAAACAAAAAAGGCGAAGAGAACAACATGATATTACGCAGTTCATTTGACCTGACACTGACCTTTATTCAAAAAATGTTCATATTTCACATATAGCGTAACATTCTCCAAAATGACTTGTATCATAGTACACAGATATAACAGGTAGGCCTATACAAGACAAAGTTACTGAATTGTTATTTAAAAAACCCCAGGCGTGTAATTTATGATGATAAAAGTAAAAGCTGCAATATGTGAAATGAAATCTGTAAAACGTATAATGATACAACTATTATTATAAATCTAGAAGGAGTTCAGCCACCCATTACCAAACATTGACACCTTTTGACGCCCTTAAGAAAAATGCTTTGGAAAACATTGTGGAAAATGAAGAAATTGCTTGTGACAAGCAATTTCCTCATTTCCCACGATGTTTTCTAAACAAAAACACATAAAAATGTAAAATTCCAAGCACTTGAAATTGTCGTCTGCAACACCTTTCAAATTGGAACAGTCCAAAATTTTGTCGCTTGGTAATGGGTTAAATACCAAACACTTCGCACAACCTCGGGCGTCACCCATGGCAATGGAAATTGAAGAGGATGACCTTCGCCAATTTCCGTTGCCATTAATGACGCCAAAACATTGACGAGGATATAGCCTACCATCGAAAATTTCCGTTGATACGAATGACATCCGAAATTGAACGAAGTGTCTGGTATCTAATGATGGTTGGAATACCTTAAAGGGGGACGAGCTAGGCTGTCGAAAACGCAAATGGCACAATAATTACAAACCAGAAATAACGTATGAAATTACCAACCTGAAGGGGTAGATCATTTATGTCCATTGTTAGCACTCCACGAGCTTTATTAAGTATTAAAATCCAAGTCAATTAATAACATGCTGGTCGTCCTTGTTTTTGTTTTGTAACGGCTACATATGCCCAACCTTCAAAAATCAATTACGTCAGAGATACGTCATCTGTGCTCAGCGAGATTTAACATACCGTACAACCGGCAGCGTAGAAAGTCAGCGAAGACAGATTAGGCATCTGATGTCATGTGCATGGTAGGTCAAATGAATTTACTTTTATAAATAAACGAAAGGATCTTTGGTATTCTATAGTTGATAAATACGCGTATAAATGTTCAGTGCTTGTACAAAATAAACCTTTTCACGTATTCCTCGCAAATAAGGTCACAGTCATCGACACAGTCGGTTGTACGGTGTGTTAATACCGCGGAGGTGTGTCTCGTTGACCTTGACCTTGCTTTGAAGTAAAAATAGAATGTGTAAACACGCTTGTAAAGGATTGATCTATAGCAAAGGAAATATGTTTTTCGCCGAGATTGAGGTTTTTATGCGTTGCTAATTGTTTTTCCATGCACAAATATGAGTTCCCGAACAGTTCGGAAGCATAAAAACATAGAATGAGCCCCTTTAACCCATTACCACACGGTGACGCCTTTTGACTCCCCGTGAGATAAAGGCTTTAGAGAGCATTGTGGAAAATGAAGAAATTGCTTGTGACAAGCAATTTCTTCATTTCCCACAATGTTTTCTATACAAAATGACCAAAAGTGTAAAATTTTATTCACTTGAATTTGTGGTCTGCAACATCTTTGAATTTGGACTAGTTTGAAATTTCGTCGTCTGGTAATGGGTTAATCCCATTCAGTAGTATGTGTAAATCTACCTTGTAGTTATGAGGTTTTAGAATAATACTGACGATTTTTTCCTCTTATCTAGTCGTAGAACGAAAATAGTCAAAATAATCTCACTTTCTCGCGTGAATAGTAATGCTAATCCTTCAAAAGTATTTTTGTTTGGTAATTTTGGTACAATCATGTATATAAATCGTTTCGTGCGGCGACTTTCTTCTTGCAGTGTTCTTTATTATTTATAATTATTTCTTTGTACTTTGATGTTTCACTTGATTTGTATGTATGCCAGTCAGAAAGTCTTCATTTTCTCAGATAAATACTGCAAATGTTCAATCTGCGTGCAAAAGTAAACATATTATTTCATGAAAACCTACCCTCCAAAGCCGAGGTCTATTGATTAACCATCAAATATGACCTCTGCCGTTTTTGGTACACAAACAGCCTATTTGGTCGTCATAATCTAATTATAGCACATCAATTGAATTATCGAATCAAAATCATTCAGTTTTATCTTGCATGATCATTACGTATACATTACGTCGCTTCTATTTTTGGCTGAAGCCGGTAACATTTGAATTATCGAATCAAAATCATTTGAAGTTTTAGCTTGTTTGATTAAGTATACATTACGTCGCTTCTATTTTTGGCCGAAGCCGGTAATTTGAAGCGTCAGCCAATGAAAGTTTGTATCAGCTTTTTAAATTGTTTTGTTGTGTAAAGCCAACGATTGGATGCCGAAATCCCGCCAAGGCCCCGAGATTAGGCGTGAAATGACCCCGCGGGAACAGAGCATCATTATATCATAATGAAATGAAGAGAGAATGTGCTCTGTTCTTAAGAGAGTAATGAAAACCCAGAACTGTCGACCTTTTATATTGTCAATTTCTGGTTTGAAATGCCATTACTCTACCATGAATTTAGGCCCTGACCATAATCCAGGGGGTACAGATAAAAAGGGGTTCAGCATTTTATAAGTCCTATACATTTGTATTTTATTCATTATTCACACAACCCTTTGCCGTGCGTACTTGATGGAATCTTCTCATTGAGACTATTCTAATGAATGTAAAAAACACCAAAATATGGCGTGCGAATAGGGTCTAAAGTCAATATAGCGCTCTACCTATATTTAAAATAGAGGCTTACCGCTAAAAATAGCGGTGTAGCGTCATATCTTTAGCAGTAAACCGATAAAAATGTAGGTATACCTACAAAATAAGGGTAAACCGCTATTTCGTTTAACGGTGTACCGCTACATTATAGGTGTACCTACATTTTTATCGGTAGACCTCCATTTTTGAGATAGCCAATCACGGAGCTTGTACTATAGCTTTGTCTAGGATCACAATATCTACCTATTTAACGAGTTATTTGGTTGGCTAATGAGATTTCGAACAGAAAGGTGAAAAAGATAGCGGTCTACCATAAATTAATGGTACACCGTTATAATTTAGCGGTACACCGTTAATTGAAATGGCGGTCTACCCTTATTTTGTAGGTATACCTATATTTTTATCGGTCTACCGCTAAAAATATGACGCTAAACCGCTATTTTTAGCGGTAAACCTCTATTTTATTTGTAGGTATAGCGCTATCATGACTTCAGACCCTTTTCACGCGCCATACCAAAACGTTTAGACTGAAATAACCCCTCTAAGCTGTTGTTGTATTTACCGACGTCACCAATCGCGACCCTCGAGACTGTTTGCAACCTTTTGCCGTTTGGAACGTGGTTGCAACATGATCTCGAGCGTAATGACGTCGCGCACGGTATTGGGGAACTAAATGTAACGTCAAACTAGCGAACGTCATTATTCTAATAATTGCGGAACGTTGAAGTTTTTACGTAGACGGTTGTGTTGAGCTTTTAATGCTTACTCTCTGTACAAACTAATGTGATTTAAAAAGACAAGACCATGTTTTAAGAAAATCTCCACTGTTTCTGTCTTTTGCACTTTTTAAGCTTTAACGCCACTTTGATTCGTTTTATTTTCGTCTTAAAATGCGCCAAATAAATACTTTTAAGGCTACGCCAATTAAAAAAAGATTACGTTTAAAAAATTCTGTCCACACGAACAAATTTGAACATCTTTTTTACGTTTTATTATTTTGCGTTGAAATTTTGATATGACAAACAAGAAAAAAATAATATTTCCATATTGAAATTAAATTGTTGTATGAATAAGGGAACCGGTAAATTTTAAACTCTAAAGGGTAAAAAAGTAGAGTTTTCAACGACCTGAAACAATTTCTGTCCACACGCATTTTATATAATTAATGCTTCGTTTATTATGCAAACTAATTTTCTTGTATATATTATAGAAAAAGAGAAAAATAATATTTCTTGTATCAAGTTTTGTTGCATTTTAACCATTAATTCACAAAATATCAAACGAAATTTTCATTTTTTCTGCGACGTAATTCTAATTGTTACACTGCGATTTTTGGTGAACAAACTGGGCTTATTTGCGTAATCGACATCGAAATTTGATTTCCGTTCTGCAAAACATTCTACAGCATTTCTACTGTCATATAATATACTTTTCAATGTGTTTGACGTTACTTTATCGCAAAGTTGTTTATAAATATCCGTCGCCGTTGAAAATTTATGTTACATGTTACACGCGTTTTTTCGCCGAATTTACGAACAAAAAGTCTTTCTAGCAAATTTATACAAACTAACAACTTGAAAAGAGTATGTCATTGAAAAAAATCATGGTTTTACGGTTATTTTGACATATAACAAAGTTTTAGGAAGGAAAACGGTTCTTGCAAAATTCAATTATGAATAGCAGAGGGTAGCGTTTTTTGAAAAGTTCCCCAATAGCGTGCGCGACGTCAATACAGTGACCGCAATATTGAACGTGAAAGTAGACGCGCGTGAATGACGTCATCAAAACAAATCAATCTTAGCTAACGTTATGATTCAAGTGAAATATACCGTCAATAATCGGTAAATCGCATCAATTATTTTATTTGGTAAAATTTTGTCATATTTATGAGGATAATCGACTTTTGAACGCTATTTGTTTAAAATATTTTTCTGGCGTAGATTTAAATAGTTGTTTGGTCTGCTTCCGTTGTTATAGCCTAGACGAGACTACCGTTATGCTAGTCTGGAAGACCTTCCCCTTCTACACTACGTTCCTACGTTACTACGTTCCAAAGAGTCAGGCACATGCGAAACATGGCGGAACCCACAGATACCGAACAACTAGTTAAACAAAGAAGAAAATTCCGTAAGTTTTGTGATTAGGTGGCTAAAATTTGCAGAGAAGGTGTATTTCAGTCCAAGTTTTACGATGACGACAATAATCTTATGTGAACCGTTAGGCCACACCGCATTTTAACCAATCGAAGCGAAGATAGCAAATCGCTCTTTCGGACTGTAATAGAATGCGGATACCAAAGATTATTTCCCGGGGATTAATTCAAAATGAAAGGAAATCATTTGCAAATGACAATTGACTGATTGTTCTTTTGAAGTTATTTGTCGGCTATTGTTTGTTTCTGCTTTTTGTTCCTATTATGGTTATCAATGATTGATTTTTTAAGATTATTTTTGTAGAACACCGACAGCCAGGAAAATCATGAAATTAGATTAGATCTACTGTACTTATAGATATAATCTACTTAATCAAATGTGATGCAGAGAAGCAAATCATTCAGTTTTTGAATCAGCAAAACTGGCGGATCCCTACCCGCACTGGCACTCGATCCTAATCTATCCTTGTCTTGTAACAGTGGCGGATCCAGGATTTCTGCGAGGGGGGGGGGGGGTCGAACAAATAGGGGGGAGGGGGAGTTTTACTGTTATTATTTACTGTATTACTGTGATTGAATTCCTGCATGAAAATGAACTTAGAATAATCAGGCTACAGTAGCCTGATTATTTCATTTTCATATTATTTCATACAGGCATTCAGTCAAAATTGTGCAATACTAGGACTAGCTGAGATATCGTAGCCACAAACTTGATGATGGGTATTGGTTTGTGGCTACGAGTCCACCCTATTCCTTCTTGTGGAGCAAGACAACAATGTGGAAAACACATATTATTGCATAAATATTTGAATACTAACATATCTAATCAGATGTGTGTCCCATAAAAAGATATTCCATGGCATGAATTCAGTTAAAAAGTATCAACAAGAATTGTTATCAATTATTTCTTCCAACGGAAAATTCAAGTCTCAGTAGAATAAAATGGGTGGGTACTCCGCTTCAAAATTGAATTGAACTTTATTTGAAAGTAATTTCAACATAAAACGATGCTGGATTGACAGAAAAATAGTTAACCTGTTGTCAGGTAACATTCGTACTACATTCCATAAATTTATTTTGAAATTTGACTATGGTAAACTTGCTGGAATGAATCATTCCAGCACCTGCTCCATTGCAACGAATAGGAAGGAATTGTAACCGAAACCCAGATCAAAATTCAAAAAGGTTTCGGTTACATTATTGCAACTATACTAGGACCCCCATAACCCCCCCCCCCCCCCCCCCGCACCAACCCCACCCGCATTTGTAGATTTAAACCTCCCTCACACAAATCCTAAATCTGCTGCAGGCTTCAAGTTAATAGAGGCGTAGAACCCCATTTATAAATGTATAAAGCTTAAATGATACTCTGCAGATAGTTCTGCTCTATTATACAGAAAAAGAGTTTGATTTACATTTTTGAATGAATGAAGGATAAATTTGATTATTTTTTTTTTTCTATACAGATATGAGGGTATCATGAAGAAAGATCACACAAAGATGAAACATCAATCATGCATCCAGAGCTTTACTGGACCGAGGCAGTCATAGAGACACAGAATACAGTCACAATTCAAATTCTTGAGAAGAAGACTTCATGTTATTTGACAGAGTCATAATTATAGGAATGGGTTAATGACTTTCTTTCACTTTGTGAAGAAGAGTGTCCTGTAGCCTGGGACAGTGTGGCCCAATTTGAATGTCTGATCATGACATTAAAACATGCCTGTAGCTGAACCTTCATATTCAGGACCTTGCCTTTAGATTTCAAGAAAATGTATACTTTCAGGAGTGATGCACATTAGACTGATGCATTTATTGAATTGGCTAGAAAAACATAAAATACTTGAAGGAATGGTGTATGAGATCAGGAAACATTTAATAGTAAAGACTGATTAAATGTGTATTTCCGTTTTTGGTTAGAAAACATTGTGGAAAATGGAGAAATTTGTTTTTCACAAGCAATTACTTCATTTTCCACAATGTATTCCCAAGCAATTTCTTGTTAGGGGATAAAAAGGCCTTAATGTGCAGTAATGGGTTAAAATCAAATCACTTTAAAATATTGTTTGCAGCATCTTTTAATTTGGACAAGTTGAAGAAAATGTTCTCTGGTAATGGGTTAAAGACAATTAAATGTTTAGCAGATTTGCTTAGAATATATTCTGCTTGGGGAGACAGAAGAGCTAGTTGATTAAAACTAATAATTCACATTTATAAATGTACATTATGGCAATGAATACACAATAAATCAACTAAAAGCTAGAAAGACCAGAAGGTCTTGAGTCGCTCCACAGGCCTGAATTTCTTTTTAGCTCACCTGAGCACAAAGTGCTCAAGGTGAGCTATTGTGGTCACTCAATGTCCATTGTCCGTCTGTCTGTCTGTCAACAATTTGGTGTTACCACTCTAGCATCCACAAAAGTTGGCCAATCTTGATCAAACTTGGTCAAAGCAAGTATGGTCATAAGTTCTCGAATGAGTTCCATTATGGGCCTGATAAAACCTAGAAGTCTGGAGTTATTTGTCCTTGAACGTAAAAAAATAGCTAGTTTTGACTTTATTTACACTCTAGTATCTATAATTATTGATCAATCAAGACAAAACTTGGACATAATGTTGGAGATTATAAGATCTCGGATGAATTTGATTTTCAGTCTGATCTAACTAGAAAGACGAGAGTTATGTGCCCTTGAATTCGACAAAATTGCCATTTTCGGCAGTTTTTGACCTTGTTTACACTCTAGAGTCTACACTTATTAATCAATCAAGACAAAACTTAGACACAATGTTGGGGACCATAAGATTTTGGATGAATTCGATTTTCAGTCTGATCTGACTAGAAAGACTAGAGATATGTGCCCTTTAATTTGACAAAATTGCCATTTTTGTCTGGTTTTGACCTTAATTGTTAACACTCTAGAATCTACACTTATTGATCAATCAGGACAAAACTTGGACACAATATTGGGGACTATAAGATCTTTGATCAGTTCGATTTTCAGTCTGATCTGAACCAAAAATCCAGAGTTACATGCCCTTGAATTTTACAAAATTGCCATTTTCGGCTGGTTTCGACTTTGTTATCACTGTAGAATCTACAATTATTAATCAAACAAGACAAAACTTGGACACAATGTTGGGGACCATAAGATCTTGGATGAGTATGATTTTCAGTCTGATGTGATCAGAAAGTCAAGAGTTAAGTGCCCTTGAATTGGATAAAATTGCCATTTTCGGCTGTTTTCGACCTTGTTTACACTCTAGAATCTACAATTATTAATCAATCAAGACAAAACTTGGACACAATGTTGGAGACCATAAGATCTTGGATGTATTTCATTTTCAGTGTGATCTGACCAGAAAGACCAGAGTTATGTACCCTTGAATTTGATAAAATTGCCATTTTTGGCTGTTTTCGACCTTGTTTACACTCTAGAATCTACAATTATTAATCAATCAAGACAACACTTGGACCCAAAGTTGGGGATCATAAGATCTCGGATGACTTTGATTTTCAGTCTGATATGATCAGTAAGTTGAAAGTCATGTGCCCTTGAATTTGAAAAAAAAAAAAACTACTGCTTTCGACCATGTTTATACTCTAGAATCTACAATTATTTATCAATCAAGACAAAACTTGGACACAATGTTCATAGTTGGGCACCATAAGATCTCGTATAAGTTGCATTTTCACAACGTTATTGACCATAAGTTTGTTCTCAGTCTTAAAGTCATAGCTACTAATTGAATTGAACAAAAGAGTTGCTCATATCATTTTCGTTCAGGTGAGCGATATAGGACCATCATGGTCCTCTTGTAATATTTAATCCAAGTTTTGACTAGATTCTTCAATACTTGTGTTCTTACAGCAGAAACAAAGTAAAAAGCAGTAATCATGTGGTCAAAGCAAAAAAGAAAGTAAATGATTGACATATTTTGAGGATGCTAGAGCAATAATAAAATTGAAAACTTGTAAAACTTGCCAAAATCAAGGACACATAATTCAGTGTGTGAGTTTATACCCTGTAATCAAACCGAAAATTAGACTCATGCAAGATCTTATAGTCACCACCATTTTGTCTATATATATATTAGGCAATATTCATGGCTGCAAGAATGAAAAAAGTGTCGAAAACTGAAATTTTGTCAATTTCAAGGGCACATAACTCAGATTGTAACAGTGTGATCATGCTGAAAATTACACATAAGCAAGATCTTGTAGTCAACAAGATTCTTTCCTTGTATCATCTTGATTGGTTGACATTTGTGGTTGTTAGTGAAAACAAAGTCGAAAATGGCAATTTGGTCAAATTCAAGGGCCCAAACTCATGATGTAAGGTTCAGATCAAGCTGAAAATTACACCCAGGCAGGATATAATGCTTATATATTTTCTGTCCAAGTTTTATCTTGATTGGTCAATATTTGTAGGTTTTGGAGTAAAAACAAAGTCAAAACTAGCTATTTTTGACATTCAAGGGCAGATAACTCAGGTTATTCTGATTCAATCCAAATTATTTGAAGGAATCTGAGAGAGGGTCACCCAAGGATCATTCCTGTGAAGTTCGGTTGAAATCTATCCAGTGGTTTTTGAGAGGAAGATTTTTAAAGAAAAAGTTTACGGACGCACGCACGGACGGACGCACACACGACGGACACACCACAGTGACAATAGCCCGCTGGCTTGAAAGGTCAGTGGAGCTAAATATCAACAAGTCACATTAGTCTCTTTTAGTGGATAACATCTGAGTTTGGACTTGAAAGTGGTACTTGTGTTTCTACTTGAGACCTTCGTTCTCCAAAAAGTCCACCTTTTCTTCCACACCATAGATTTTGTCATTTTGGCACAATAAGGATACATTGTACTTAATTTCTAGGCTCTAACAGTCCATCAACCTTGCTAGCACAGTACACTTTCCCTTTGTTCTGGCCAGTTTCTCTACCAAATCACAATTCTCTTCTTCAAAAGGTGCAAGGATCTGGGGCATCTTCATAGACTGTTGTCTTAGAGGCTGTGTTCCGAGGAGTGTATGTTAAAGTTTACATTTCTGCACAAGGGTTGAGGTGAAGTCAATGTCCTTAACTTCTGAATATGTCACCTTTTCCACATATGAAGGTGTACTGAGTCACTGTCAGGACTTTGTTGACATGGTACTTCTCATTCATCCAGAACAGCAGTACTCCTACATAGGTACAAACCTGCAAATATATTATAGACATCATTTTTACAAAAAACAAGAGCTGTCACTGTAAGATGACAATTGCCCCCGACACCGCTTTGATTTTAAATTATGGCCAATCTATGTTCAAGGTCAAGGTCATCCAGGGGTCAAGGTCACCAAAGTATGTGCCTACAGAAAGGTAATGTACCAAGGAATGTTGTGGTAAAGTATGAAGCGAATATGTTAAGTAATGAGGAAGTTATGGCCAATGTTAAAGTTTTTGGACGGAATGATGGACGGACAGACGGACGGACGGACAAGTCAAATTTATGATGCCTCCCTATCGGGGGCATAAAAATACAGAGACAAGCTCTTTTATGTATCCAAACAATTTCAAAACACCCTACTTTACTCCTGAAAATCATTGCAATTTGTTAAAACACACTGGCTTAATGTCTTTAAGTGTCCATTCATTCAGTACTTTGTAAACTTCTTACATAATTATTGCAAGGTATAGTTCTTGGGACATGTTCTCTGACTGAACTTTCTTCATTGATAAGAAAGATATTGGAGATGTTAATATAGCTTAAGATTTTGCTCTATATCTCTATTTAAAGTCTGAGAACCCACAACAGTCATGTGCTGAACTTTCATTGTATGTAGATAATTTGAAGGATTTGAGGTTAAATCCCTCAAACAAAAATAACACAACATAGGGCTGATTTTCAAATATATAACTAAGTTTGAAGTACATGTATTCAGTTTACTATATTTGGAGTATTCAATTTATAATATCGTTCCATACAGATTTCAGTGTATTTACTACATGTATTTGTACTGTAATATATTTTAAAAGATGATTGCATGACTTTATTTATGACATATTTTTCTTACCTCAACAAAATTAATATGATCAGTAAGAATGCATTTTTTAATACTTTTTCTTTAGCCCTTTCTTTAAGGACAAAGTTATAGAATGATATGAAAGTAACAGCAGACAGAAAAGACAGATGCTCACAAATACATATAGCACAGAAATATTTGACAAAAAAGGAGAAAATGAACATTATCAACATTTTTTTTTTCTTTTGTCTCAATGTTTATAACAGCTCTGTTACAGTCACATAAAAAGCAAGGCTTGTTTGGGAAAGGGTTGGACACTTTATTAGCCATATTGAATAACTTTTAATTAAAACGATCATAATAAATCGTAGACATGTAGTAGTAATGTATATGCTGATCTGGATCCATAAAACGCTAAATTGACAAACAGGCTCTTTTACCAGATCCTGGCTCATATGAATCAGTTCAAGAAGACTTACCTCACAAATTCCTACAACTACAAAACTCCAATTGCATTAAACTGTCTGTTGTGTAAAAAGTCCAACCTACAAATATATAAAAGATTCGAAATGAAATATAAGGAAATAGAGGTTCTGTAGCATTTTGATATCACCATGCATACAGATCAGAGGCGCGTTCTTTAGAGCGAGATTTTTTGAGATATCTTGAGATTTCTTAAGATATTTTAGGATAAAGCATTCTTTAGAGCAAGATTTTTAAGACGCTCAATTGGACGCGCCATTACCCTATAATTCATGTGGAAGTTGTCTGTTATCTCTGTAGAAACAATATTAGAGAGAACTGACCGAGTTGTTCCGAATGCTCCATGGTACCAGGGTAATGCTCAATACTTCATACAAATGATGTCATTGTATCGTCATTTGTATGAAGTATGGAGCATTTGGAACACCTCGGTCAGAATCTAGGTATTAAAAACACTTTATCGAAAACATCTTAAGAAATCTTCAAAATTCTCCCTCTAAATAACGCGCCTCAGTTCATCTTAATGTGTGATTAGGATTCATGCTGTTTACTTGAACTTTTTAAAGGTATTGAAGATTAAACCTTTTCCAAGACCTGGTTTTGATGTCCCTGAAATAAAAGACTAGGGAAAAATTGAGGCCAAAGATGAAAATGTTGATGATCAGCATTTTCTCCTTTTGTCTCTATATTTTCTGTGTTATTATTGTACACAGCTTACAAGTTGGACAAAAAAATTGCTGTTTGGTAAGGGGTTTTAAAGAAAAAGGAAAAATATTAAATAATATTATGGAAAGACCATTTTGAGTTTTTTCTCCACATTCAAATACATTCATGTGTTTTATATTTATTTTTTTCTTATTTACAGTTTTTTAATTTAATAACATATTCAGTGTCTCTAGTGAAAAGTTGTCATTCAAAGAGTAAGACCTGAAATGATTTGCAAGTTCAAATGTGAACTTATAAATACAGAACTTATGTTAACCCATTACCAAACAACAAAATGTTAGACTTGTCCAAATTCAAAGATGTTGCAGATGACAATTTAATGTTAAGGAAACTTAGAATTTTTTGGTCATTTTCTTAGAAAACATTGTGGGAAATGAAGAAATTGCTTGTCACAAGCAATTTCTTCATTTTCCACGATGTTTCTCAGAGCCTTTTTCTTCTTTGGTGGCAAAAGGCCTCAATATATGCCAATGGCATTAAACTTCACTAGATCTGTCACCTGAGATATTTGATGCAAATAATAAAGCTAGAGATCATTTTTGATCTTGTAAGTGAGTGATGCTTTACAAGCTGTAAGAATTGTTTTATACCAATCCCTTACTGTCAAATCATCATGTTTCCATTGTACTCATAAGCAGCATTGACTCAATTTTACACAATAGTTTCTACCCTAATGATATGTATTTTGGTATAATCAAATTAATATATCAAACTATTCTCTGGACCCCTTTTCAATTTGGGCTGCCTGGTCTAAAAGTTCAGTCATCTGGTAAGGGTAAACTTACCTACAAGGTTCTGTTAAAACTTATAAGTTTCTCTGAATGCCACTTTTGTTCTACATACAGCTTATTGAGCTACAGGACATGTGTACTCTCCAATCTCTACAAATACAGGCATATCAATTTAATCCTTTCTAAAAACAAAAATATTTTAGACTGTTCGAATGTGAACACTGCTAAATATATGACAATACTGGTGTTGATAAGGATTAGACTTATGTAAATCATAACAAAGACTTATGTAAATCATAACAAAGAAAATTTTGTGGAAAAGAAATATACTGCTTATCAGACTATAATTATATCAGTATTTTCTTCTTTTGCCTCAATGTATTCCCGAACTTTCTCTAAATAAAAACAGGTCTGATAAATATTGGGAAATGGTTTTAAAAATAAGAGCCATACTGAAACTTAGAAGCTCACAAGCTGGAAAATAAATAAGCCCATTCCCACATAATGATGCTTTTTGACACCCCAAAAGATAAAATCTTTGGAAAACAGTACAAGTGGAAAATGAAGAAAATGCCTGTCACAATCAATTTCTTCATTTTTCACAATGTTTTGATAATTTTCTACCCAGAAAGACCAAAAATGTACAAACAAATTCACTATTGTTGTCTGCACAATATTTTTGAATTTGCATCAATCTATATATCGTCGGTGGGAAGTCAAAAACTCGTAACTCCAGCTTTTTCAAGCTGGAGTTACGAGGTTTTGACTCCCCACCAACGATATATTTGTTAATGTTCATGCAGTTACAAGTAATGAGACAAAGAACAAATTTCCTTCTGGTATATTTATACATGCAGTCTGGATCCTCATTTGTCTCAAGTCATAGCATTACAACTCTATTTTCTTTTCCTAGCTCATTATACTTTCGGTTCAAATTCAATACTCCTAATGTCAGCTTTTCAGGCTTAAAATATGAAACCTTACTGTAACTAAAGGTCATTTACATACAAAACAAAACCTCGAAATCTCAGTCTGAGTCATCACACAATTTTTTTAAAATTCAAGTTTGTCCTTTAAAAGCCAAGGAATCATGGACAAGAGGGAAAAGGAATATAACTGGTACATACCTTAAAAATTTTTTCCCATGTTTTCCCATGAGTAACAAAATGTTTCATCAAGACAATAGGACAATCTATGCTGTCAAATAGGGCAAAAATTACCAGCATTCCAGTCCTGTAAATGTAATACATAATACATGTCTAGAAAGACTAGAATGATACAGATTGCAATCTTTATTAATTTTATGAAGCAACTCATAGATATTGGAACCTTTAAAATGTAGATTCAATATCCCCAAACCTTGCAATCATTGATCTTTCATTTTTCTCTTTCAAAGTTTCATTTTAGCTATTACAGGCAATACATTTTGTCATACATTTTCATTTTTGGGTCTCTCGCTGATCTAGAAGGAAAAAATTGAAACAAAACAGGAAGAAATGTTGATATCAGTAATTAGATCTAGATCTAATCATTTTGAATGAAATAAACATTTTCTTCTTTTGTCTCGATATTTTCTGATTTATGTTTTACAGATCTAGAGTAATATTGTCTTTATAAAAATCGATTTTATGGCAAGTATCAGCTTGGAACATTCTGAATTTATGCCGTTTGGGAATGTCCAATGAGTTGTAAAAAAGAAGATAAACCAAGGTGGCATATCTAATTCAAGTTTTCAACATTGTTAAAACATTTTTGTGGATTATCTTTTCCAGTATGTGGACACAATAATATGTGGTTGTTGTATGAAAGTCATCAAACCTTGTGCAAACCAAATATTCCGGGCGGAACTCTTCCCGTCTGAATCTTTTGGCTTTGAACCACCTGGAAAAAAATCCTGGATCTGCCCTTGAGCTGTGTCCGGCTCTGTTGTCCGTCGTGCGTTGTCCGTCAAACATCGCCTTGCGTGCACTCTAGAGGCCACAGTTTTTGTCCAATCAACCTGAAATTTGATCAGAATGATTTGCTTGATAAAATCTCGGACAAGTTCGAAATTGAGTCATATGGGGTCATAAACTAGGTCACTAGTTCAAATAAAAAAAACTTTGTGTGAAAAATCAAAGAGCGTATTTAGTCTTCTTTTGTCTCAATATTTTCTGACTTATATTTTACAGATCTAGATTAATATTGTCTTTTTCAAGATCGACTTTATGGCACGTATCAGCTTTCAGTGTGGAACAGTTTGATTTTATGTCGTTTGGGAATGGCCAATGTGTGCAAAATCAGAAGATAGATCGAGCTAGCAGATCTAATTAAAGTTTTTAACATTGTTAAAACATTTGTGGGGATAATCCCTTCAATCATGTGGCCACTAAAATACGTGGTTGTTGTATGGAAGTCATAAAACCTCGTGCAAACCCAATATTCCGGACGGGACTCTTCCCGTCCGAACACTGTGCTACTTTCACATATATAGTCGACTGACCAGTTTCGGTGACCTTAAGAACTTCTCCCAACTCTGTCACTAAATTTCATGAATACGAGCTAAAAATGCAATAAACCTTTAGTTTGTCTTAATTTCCTTTAATTCTAACAATGTTGCTTTCTAAAATCACCAAATTAGTGAAATAGCTGGCATTTTGTGGACCCCTAATTCTTAGCTCAAGAAATTAGTAGGACCAGAATCAGTGACCCTTTACTTTCATCTTCACGAGTAGCTAATGTACAAATTTTATATAAAAATTTATTCCAAAAATGAAGACTGTGTTCAATTTGGTATCAGAAATGAAAATATGAAATTTGTAGGGCACTTCTATGGATAGTTAATAAGGCTATTTAGAAAATCATAGGTAATTTTATACAGAAAATGAAGTCAAGCAGGTAAATCGGTCTTTAAATAGAATTTCTCCAAATTTAACAACAGAAATGACCAGATTTTTGTTTTCATGGATGACTATAGAACCTCTTGACATGATGAAACTCTTTAATTTTAAAGTTGATGCAAAAAGAAAGAGTCACTGATTTAGGGCAGTCACCAAAACAGGGCAGTCTACGATACAGCGAATTTTCACATCTTAAGTGGGATTACACGAAAATCACGCTTCTGCGTGATTTATTACAGTTAGAAGAAGCGTTCGGTAGAAAATCTTCCACCTAATCACAAAATTAGTAGATTTTCCTTCTTTGTTTACTTACTGCAGACGGCAGAGCGGACGACGCCATTTTTCGTAATTGCCTGACGTAATAAAACGGCCTATTATTACGACAGGGAACCAGACTACCGTTATGCTTGCGGAGTGATATGGGCAGGATCGGCTCATGCCGGCAACTGTAATACGTTCGAGCCGATCTTGAGTAACGATAAGATCCGAGAATATTCGAATGCGACGTCACGTTCCGACATCATAGGGAGAGTGATTCCAGTCGCATTATTTTTACCGTCATGGCCAAAAACAGAACCCCTTTCATCCAGAAATTGTCTCGACAAATACATTTCTTGTACGTTGTGGTTTGGGCAGACATGATCTCCATACATAATAGTCATCTGTTAAGTCTAAAAATAAGCACTCACGGCTAAAGAAATGACCTTTTGGACAAACAGAATGCGTGATTGGCTTTCTAAATTCAGCGAATTCCTTAATTATTTTGATATAATGAATTCTTTGTAATATATCGCTTTTGTCGATTTGTTTGTCTGTCAGGAAAAATGTTCGACTTTTTCGAATTAGTTCAATGTACGATTTATAAGATTGAAATGCCTGCAACTCAACAAAATTGGATATCGCTGTTTTTCAACAAAAAAACTCGTAACTGCAGCTTAAGACACGCTGCATCTACGTGTTTTTGTTGAAAAGCGACGAACAGGTATATAGATCATAATTACATAGTCAATGGTGACTTTCTACGAGTACCCGAGTTCTTGCTTATTTCTCAGTATATTTTTGTGCATCACATACGCCTTTTCATTCGATTTTTCTTCTTTTGTCTCAATATTTTTCCAATTTAATTCAACAGGGGCATTTAGAAAGAACATGTTTGAAAATGGGTAAATCACAGTACGGAAACCCCAGAGACAGAGCTATTGGCTCTGCGATTCAAATCCTCTGGGACGCTTCCGATCATGTGTGGCCCTGTCTAAGGGAGCAATATTTTTGGACCAAAACATGTGAGTTTTCAACTTTGCTGTTCAATTATTTTCTTTTGGTGATTAATTGCAAAAAAGGCGGAATGTCACGACCATCTATACTGTGCAAAAAAAGTTTAGCACGTTTTTTAAACACATTATTTTTCAGTTTATGATAATTACATGAACATTGCTTTGTGCTGTTCAGTTGTCCGATCGACAACCATTACGCATACAGTGCATGTGCAGAGTGAACATTCAGAGTATTGGACAAAGTCCAGATTAGCAAAAGTCATGTGCGGCACGTGTGCAGTGACATTGATAATGCATAGCTTGTCTAAAAACTCACGATTACACAGATCTGTTAGCACAATAAATTTAACTGTTACAAGTTCTTTGAAATTGATAATTGGAAGGCGAGAAATGATGACGTAAGTTCGACGTCAGAGAGCTCTTTGTATGCTCCAAGTAGGTATGTCTGTTAGAGATGTCGCTTTGCATTTCATTTGGCCCGAGTTGACAATTACGCGCCTACGGCACTTGGTGTATGCATTTTTAGCCGCCAACAACCGACCCAAATCTTGCAGACCGTGTAAAACGACGTTCAGGGAGGATCGTTTCACAGCGACGTCCTGACGACATAACGGATTCCAGTCTAGTAAGAATTTAGTGCTACTCCTCCAGGACGTCACAGGGTATATCGTTAGTGACAAGACTGTACGGAACAGTCTCCGCGTAATTAGCATCAAGGTCCTCCGATCTTACGCCAATGACGTTAAGCATCGACAGGCAAGGCGTCAGTGGGTATGGACACATCGATTTTGATTCAGGAGACATTTGACGTCCGGACGAATCTCATTTTACCTGTCATTAACTGACGGCAGGATTTGTGGTTGGAGAAGATGCATAAGGCTGGATACCAATAACGTCATCAGCGAGACTGTTACGTCGAGTGCAGCGTCATTAATTGGACAAGAATTGATGGCAACAGTTAAACAGACCTCGTTTCACTCCAAAAAGGTGCAAAGGTACTGCAATGAAATCATCCAACCTGTCACCGGACCGTCTTGCAACGACACAACGATGTGATATTTTAGTAAGATAATCATACAGAATGATCTACGCCTGACCTGCTTATTAACCAGCAAAAGAACACATGAAGAACGTTGTTGGACGTCAGGCTAGAGAAAGTTAATGACGTCTGTAACGTCAGTGGCCTTGAGCGTCATCTGCATTATGAATGGGGAAAATTCCTTTCTGTGTGGTCAGGAAGCTTGTCTGCAACATGGGAAAACATTGAACTGCGGTCCTAGCTGCTAATGCTGGACATTCGCGTCATTAAAATTTGCTTGACTTTCGGCATCTGACCCCTGTGCACTTTACCGTAAAATACCTAATTAACGCTTTAGAACTTTGAAACAAAATTTTCAGGAAGCGCCAGAAAATTGAATTTACAAACACATTAATTAGTATTTTCTTTTTTAGGATTTTGGAATAGTTTTTGACTAGGAACAAACATTTTCCGAGTGTGCTAAACTTTTTTTGCTCAGTATATCTGTCAGTTCTAATTATCAGGGCTTAAAAGACGATAGGGCCACACATGGTCGGAAGCGCTCCAGAGGAATTGAATCTCGGGGCCATTGGTTTTGTCTTTTGGGGTATCCGTACCGTGTAAACGGCTTCAATATTCTGTTTACTTTTGTGGTAAATGTGTACACTTAAAGACACTTCTAACGCAACACTTACCTTTTTGGTAATAACTTGATATTTAACCAACCATTCTTTATCAAATTTTCATCAAATTTAATTCATTCACAATTGCATAATATCTGTAATTTTCATAAAGAAACATTAAGTAGAAATGATCAAATTTGCAGTGCATATAATATGACTTGAAAACAAAAAGTCGCAAAAAAGCTGTGCGAGCTGATAAAGTAAATTCATGTTATTCAGGCCCGTTTGAAGCAATTTCATATTGGGGTGGCTGAAGCCCCTGTGTCTGGATATTGGGGGGGGGGGGGCAAATTGGATTTTCCCTCCATTTTCAGTGTAAAATAAGGAAGATTTGGCATTTTGAGCAACATTGTGGAGGCTAAGCATCCCACCCCACCCCCAGCCCCGACTGTTCCTACGGGCCTGTTATTAATGTAACTGCAGTAAAGTTTATGACTTTATGCTAACATTCTGTGTGTCCGTCATGAACCTAAATGAATCGAAGACACACCCTTCTCATTGATAAAGCATAATTGATGGTGAATCTTTGCGGGATCATTCTCAACTCGTCCCTTTTAAGTTCCTGTTGCAGTTGTTGAAAATTTCTTGGGACAAAAGGACGAAAAACTAATGTCTGGTAACAAATTCAATGATTTTGTGCAATGCTGACACGTACAAAACATTAAACAAAATAGGTGCGACTGAATTCTAGTATTGCATCGCACATGAAAGCATGTTATCAAATCTTATGAAGCAATGATATGAGTTTTGAGCATGATTTTGGTGATGCTGCTTTGATGCTATTGAATTCTGCAATTGCCTGGGGTTTTGTGACTTTTCATATTTGAGTCTTAGTGAAAAACCTAAATATTTTTTATGTTCGGATCAGTCGATTTTCTTGAAACTTACAGAAAACATGTAAACGTAATTGATTGATATTTGCTGAAAATTTCATTAAATATACTGCATTATTTATTTAGTTATGATGAAAAATGTAAGTGTTGCGTTGGAAGTGTCTTTAAGTGTATATCTGCTCAATACCAAAATACGATAAAAAGGTCTGTCCACTGCTTTTTATACGCCCGAAGGGTCGTATTATGTTATGGCCCCGGTCGTCCGTCCGTATGTTCGGGCTAACATTTGGGTGTTTATGTGGTTCAATCAGTCCATAATTTATATGAAATAAAGAACAATTCCACTTAAACCATGCCATTTTATGTGGCACTTTTCTTCATAAAGATCAAAGAAAAAAACACTTAATCCTGAAATGTTGGAACGTCCGTCCGTCTGTCCGTCCGTTAGCAATTTCTTGTGTGCGCAACTCCTCCTACAGTTTTGATCGGAATTTGGTCAAACTTGCCACAATGAATTTCCATGGTGTCTAGTTGTGCACCTCGCTTACGGAATTCAGATAACTCTTTTCGTTCTTGACTTATCTGCCCTTGAATTTTAAAGAAAATGCCCATTTTACTGACAAGCCCCTCTTGGGCGTATATGCGCCGCTCTGCGAAGCTCTTGTTCTACTTTTGTGACAAAGGTACATATCTGGGCAAAATCAAGTACGGTTTAAAACATGAGCTTCCAAAGTCGAGTTAGAACCAACAAAATTTGATAATAGCGTGTAACGACTTTCTTATTGCAATGGTACTATTTGTAATTCATCAGTATCCTTTGTACATTTTACTTCCATGTGTCTGTTGATGTGTCTGTGTTGTGTAGACTTTTCTACCTTTGTGATAAAGAATTCAATCTGTACAATGTCAAATACGATTGAAAAAACAACAACTCCGAAAGTCGGTTTAGTACCAACAATTAATAGCGTGTGGCGACTTTCTTTACAGTGGTAGTATTAATTATTAATCAGAGTTCCTTTGTACTTTGTACGGTAAGTAAACTTAATGCGTACCTCGTATGAAACAATGTGCAATAAAATACCCTAATCGATTCGCTGTCTTGTTTTGCCTTTTGACTTGACCCTTTCGAAAAAAAAACACAACATATACCAGTACAGGACCCGTATAGTATTCACCAATATTTCTAGATCCAATGTATAAAACAAAGGATGGGGTTGCAACAAGGGCTCAGAATTGCTCAAAGAATAGATTTTCTTTAAGTTCTATGAATTGATAGGGTTACATATTAATACCTTTAATTTGTATGTGTAAAAAATCTGATAACGGCGCTTTTTTGAGATAATGGCTGACAAAGTGGGTGGGATATATTGACAAGGGAAGCAAATTTTCACTTTGAAGTTGAATAACTTTTTTCTGTATCGATCGGATCGAATTGGAATTTTGCATGTACTTTCAATGTACTAGAGACAGCCAAATTTGGAATCATTAATCATGTATATCAGTTTGTTGATTTTCTGTATTCGTCCTTCTGTCAATCTCAGATTTTGCTTATTTTTGATGTACAAACTTTACAATATATATCTACAGCTTTTATTTTTGTATGCATTGATATATTTTGTGTTCCACTTTACCCCAGTTAGTCTGTGATAATCGGTAATCCGTGTGCATTTTAGTATTAAGAATGCCAACAACGCAAATCAGAGAAACAATTCCTTTGTAATGATGAAACTGCTTGTTGGTATATCTGTAGACGCGTCGTATTCCTGTGACGTCACGTCAAAAACAACAATAATAAACAACAAAATTGAGGTAAACAGTCGATTACAGGGATATTGTACAGAAAAGGTACAAGAAAATAACTCAAATCCTTTGACATAATTGTTTTAGAGAAAATGCATCATTTTGTAAAACCTTGTAAATGCGTTTTAGTATACAGACGCCACACTGACGTCATATTACAAACATACATGCTTATTGCTTATATGAATGGTTTTAGCATATTTTTCTTCATGACCACACACAATAAAGGTAACATCATGAAAATATTATATTAAGAGTCACAACTTATGATTACGTCAAAAGATGAACAACGTCGATGATAGGCCAATTTTATTTGATACATATATCCGCTGTATTACGATTGCAAAGTTAAAAAAAACACTAAACCTAAACTTTTTAATGTTCCATTATGTAATTTCTCTTTGATATTTTGCTCTAACGCCTTAACGTCAACAACGTCATTGTAACGTCGTTACAAATAATCATAAAATTTACATTCGAACATCCTGAAGATTAATATTTGTGAAACAAGTACATGAAAATTTAAAAGTTTAAACTTACAAAGCTTGTTAATCACTTTTCAAGTTAGATTTAGGTATTTACCGTAAAGTAGAATATTTATTCCACTTATCACTATTTCATTTATTGATTTTCGTTTATAAGTTTAAAGTCGTCTGGGAAAACGTAATATACATTATTTCAAAAGCTGTTTCTCTGCTTGGCTTTTTTTTTTTCAAAAAAAAAAAAAAATGTATCCCAAAACTATGTAAGCCTACTAGTCTAGTAGATTTCGATTATGTCAAGGTTGAACTTTCAGTTTTCTGTCATAAATGATATGTGGCGTACAACAATGAATAAAAACAAAATACCCATCGAGTAAGAAGAGATTAGACACAGATTCTTAAAAGAAATCAAAGAATGACAAGAGGACCATGATGGTCCTATATCGCTCACCTGAACCAAAATGATATAAGCAACTTTTCTTCATTTCAAAAAATATTTATGACTTTAAGACTGAAAACGAACTTATGGTCAATAACATTGTGAAAATCGAACTCATCCAAGATTTCATCGTGCCCAACATTGTGTCCAAGATTTGTCTTGTTTGATAAATAATTGTAGATTCTGGAGTATAAACAAGGTCGAAAACAGCCGAAAACAGCAATTTTGTCAAATTCAAGGGCACATAACTCTCGACTTTCTAGTCAGATCAGGCTGAAAATCAAACTCATCCGAGATCTTATGATATCCAACATTGTGTACAAGATTTGTCTTAATTGATAAATAATAGTAGATTATAGAGTGTTACTGTAAACAATGTCAAAAACAGCCGAAATCGGCAATTTTATCAAATTCAAGGGCACATAACTCTCCATTTTTTTATCAGATTGGACTGAAAATCAAACTTATCCAAGGTCTTATGGTCTCAAACATTGTGTTCAAGTTTTGTCTTAATTGATAAATAATAGTAGATTATAGAGTGAAAACAATGTCAAAAACAGCCGAAATCAGCAATTTTATCAAATTCAAGGGCACATAACTCTAACCTTTCTGGTCAGATCAGACTGAAAATCAAACTCATATGAGATCTTATGGTCTCCAACCTTGTGTCCAAAATTTGTCATGATTGGTAAAAAATTGTAGATTCTAGAGTGTAAATAAGGTCAAAAACAGTCAAAAACGGCAATTTTGTCAAATTCAAGGGCTCATAACTCTCATCTTTCTGATCAGATAAGACTGAAAATCAAACTCATCCCAGATCTTATGATCCCCAATATTGTGTCCAAGTTTTGGATTGATTGATCAATAATTGTAGATTCTAGAGTGTAAACATCGTCAAAAACAGCCAAAAATGACAATTTGGTCAAATTCAAGGGCAAGTAACTCTCGACTTTCTGATCAGATCAGACTGAAAATCATACTCATCCGAGATCTCATGGTCCCAAACATTGTGTCAAAGTTTTGTCTTGATTGATGAATAATTGTAGATTCTAGAGTGTAAACAAGGTAAAAAACAGCCGAAAATGGCAATTTTGTCAAATTCAAGGGCACATAACTCTTGTCTTTCTGGTCAGATCAGACTGAAAATCGAACTCATCCGAGATCTTATGGTCTGCAATGTTATGTCCAAGCTTTGTCTTGATTGATCAATAATTGTAGATGCTAGAGTGTAAACAATGTCAAAACTAAGTATTTTTCGCATTCAAGGGCAGATAACTCCTGACTTTCTAGTTCGATCTGACCCATAATCGAACTCATCCGAGATCTTATGGCCATACATGTTTTGACCAAGTTTGGTCAAGATTGGCTTATATTTGTAGATGCTAGAGTGTAAACACGAAATTGTGGACGGACAGACAGACGGACGGACAGACAGACAGACGGACGACGGACAAAAAGTGACCACAATAGCTCACCTTGAGCACTTCGTGCTCAGGTGAGCTAATAAAATATACGGTGTACAAAATCGAAAAGATAGATCTCTACTTATAAAGGCACACCATGATTAGCTGAAGTACGATAGAAGACTGAAAACATTTATTAACCTGTAAATTGTTCTGGATTCAAATAAACATCTTTGTACAGACCAGCCCGTTTGACTTAAATGTACGCCTTGATGTCCGACACATTGTCTTGATGCAAATAGCCTACACATTACAAGTTCCTAGAGTGCATATCGGTCAAATGTGTAAGGAACCTCTTTGTAACCTTCAAATTCCGATGTGTTACAGATACAAGTGCTAAGGTTGATATCTGCCTGATTTAATGATACTAGTTTTTTGAAGGTTCTGGAACAAAATCATTGCATCAAGAACTTTAGTTTCTCTGTTTCAAGGTAAAAAAGATACCGGTGCCATACTTGATATTGCCTTTTCTCTTAGTATGGCCATGAGTAGTGTTTCATGGCGTTTCTTTGCTCGTTCTTGTACAGTTTTTTTTGTATCACCACTGTATTACTGTTTGTGTCAAGAAGCTTTATTCTTTTAGCATAAAAAGCTGTCATCAAACATGCTGAAACGTTGAGCAATTTCAGGTTTTGTCCACATACTGGGACATTATATCTACACCCTAAAGTAAAAATTTCACAAGAATCTTTTGTTGGTTCACTGACTAGAGTTCGATCTAGAACTTGACATGATACAATGGCTCCTTTTGGTAGATATCCTTGACTTCTTCGACGGATAATCTGCTCGGCATTATATTGACAATACAATAACTAAATTAAATGCACATGCGTATAAATTTCACCCACAACGACGAACGCAATACACGTCTTTGTACAACAACCTTGTACTTGTAAATTATTTTGTATATATAAGAACTAAATACTTATGTAATTGAATACTAAACGTAAAAAAACATAAACTAGATACACAACATTTTGGATTCAATATATGTACGCTCGCACGAGGACAGTTTCGACTGACAAAATTATCATATATCCTGGTCTTCTCAGAAAATGAGTGAAATATGCCCTCGTGATTCCCGGCGACACAAAATTACACAATATGTACAAAATTCCTTTGATTGTGTTAACTCATTGCGCAAAAAGGAATGGGACAATTGTCAATAAAAAGATGACTGTTTGGAAAATTAAAACACTAAGATTTACCCCACCCACCACTTTTCTCTTTGCTGTAGTCACCAGCAATACAGACGTGTCATTCATTTCGTTTCGTTTTTCTCCATTGATTGAGTTCTGCTAAAACTCCATGTAACTTAGAATCATTATAAATGGATTATCTGAAGCTCTACGACGATTTAGAGCTTATTGAGCTTTACTCATATAAAAACCTTACATTCAATGATAACTGACAACAAATCATGCAAATTAATCTAATTGACACTTATTAATTCACATATAAAATTTCATAAAGATATGATAATAGATTAAATAGTTATAGTCATTTGTAATGTGGCGCTTTAGAACTTTCGATCAGTATAGCACACACACGTGGGTCAAGTGCATGTACGGCTCGTGAAATCTATGAAATCGATATTTATCTACCCGATATATCGTCGAAGACGTCCGACCAATAAGGTAACCACTACAACATCCGCACGATTAAACTTTAATGTCAAGATAGATGTCAAGTAGTGCAAAAGTAAAGAACGTTGAATACGTCAGTATTTGTCTCAATATTGTTAACGACGGCATATCTATGCATCATATGGGTTGTTAATTTCAAACATTTTATTTCTATATCCAGATATTATGTTAATAGAAACACACATAAACAAAAAACAACATCATTTTCATATGTTTCACTAAACTCGGATTGCAATTAAACAAATTGACAGCGTTACGTAATCGGCGGAATACGACGTAATGACGCGTTTCCTGATATGCCAACAAGTGGTTCGTGAAAGTTAAGATATTGGTGCACACAACTGCAGTTGTTGGCATGCTTAATACTCTGATGCATACGGGACGTGATTTCCGGACATACCATCACAGACTAAGTCTCCCCTAATCGAACTCATTACCGTACACGGTGTATAATCACATGACTTAGAATTTCCGATAATCTTCAATAACTTTGTGAATATTGGTCCGATTAGAATTCGGTTTGAGTTTGAGTTTGAGTTTATTGGGGTTTTACGCCGTTTTCAACTACCAGGGTCACATCGCGGCGGCTGGATCACCTAACCGTGGGTTCCTGGTATTTCTCGCACCAGTACAACCACAATATCCAAACCGAGCCTCCAGCTGCTCTCTCACATAGATGATTCACACCCATTGGTGAGAGACAAATGACTTTTGTCAAATGTCAGAATGGATACTGGCCGAGCCGGGGTTCGAACTCGAGACCCCTGGATTGACAGACTCCGACGTAACCGACTGAGCTATCCGGGCTCGGCAGAATTCGGTTTGAAGCAGAGCATGTGGACAGACGTCACGCACTAGAAGGACGTGGTTGATTTTTGTAAAATCAATTGATAAAAAAGTTATTTAAGATAAACCAAAATTTTGGTTTATCTTCAATAACTTTTTATCATTTGATTTCTAAAAAATCCAACACGTCCAGCGTAATCCTGGCATTTTCCCGCCTTCTCGGCTTCAAACCGAATTCAAATTGGTCAAGTATTTTAAAAAAGTTATTGAAGATTATATGAAATTGTGAGTCACATGATTATACACCGTGCGTAGAACGTTTTATATTTCTGCAGTATTGGTATTTAAGCGATATGCTCTGGCCAACGAATGGTTATGGAAAGAATCTGTATTATTTCTGTATTATTTAACTATCAATCAAAACGTTACAAAATGTGGATTTATATTTAAAAAAGAAACATTCAAGTTCACAACAAAACCAAATCAAATAACTAAATGGGAAATTCTAGTTTCCAGTGTTTTTTCTCCTTAATATACGATAAATTACTTTTAAATGAGCGTCAGACTGTCAGGTTTGAGAACATTTGATACGTATTTGATAAATGATGCAGTTGAAACAAAATCTATCTTAACCCATTACCACACAATGGCTCTTTAAGACTCCCAAGAAATAAAAGCTTTAGGATAGAAAAACATTTTGGAAAATGAAGAAATTGCTTGTGACAAGCAATTTCTTCATTTCCCACAATGTTTTCTAACCCAAAAGATTTTTTTTAAAAAAAATTCATCAACTTGAAATTGTGGTCTGCATTATCTTTGAATTTGGACAAGTCTAAAATTTTGCAGTCTGGTAATGGGTTACCACAGATTATGGAGAATGTATACTCCTCAAAAAAAGTTAAGGACCACACATTCAAAGTGCGATATTTTGTGATTCCTTATATGAATCTATTTATGATTTGTTGTATGAAAACTAGTACCCTTTCTCCATAATCACTTAATCAGTTGATTGTAAAATTAACCGAATTTAAAACTGTGAGAAGAAATTTCATAGCACTACCCTTTAAAATGCTTGTTTTTTGCATGTAAAGGGTAGAATGGCAACTTTCAGAAAAAGCCCTTTTCCTCAGGATTTCCTTTTGAAAAATCACACCTATGGCCAGTTTTGACTATCTTGAACCTCTGTTAACTCAATGCAAGAAAAGTAGAAGTTGTAAACTAACTTCTGGTACCCTGTATGAGGGATTACATTAAGACTACCATCGCCCGTTTGAGAGCTTCCAGTATCACTTACGGAACATTATGAGTAGAGATCCTTTGTGTAATGATGGTCCCACAGATTTTCAACAGGATTCACGTGAGGAGAGTGTACTGTCTATTGCATAAGTTACATTTTTCTCTCTCTTAAAAACTCAGTTGCAATTCTAACCACGTGTGGACGATCGTTATCGTCCCCTAAAATGAATTTAGGAACAATAGCACCAGCGAATGAATAAAATTATCTGACAAGAACATCATCTCTATATCAATCACCGGACAGTGATCTGTTAGGATGGATACCAAGTTCCGTAGAACCATCTTAACATACCCACCCCACTCAAGCACAAATGGCCCATTTCACCTATCGCCTTTTACACCATAAAAACCTTTAAAACATCGATTTTTCTGAGGAAACATTACGACTTTTCCGATTTTGGTATTCTGCCACAATTTGCCACGGTCGCATCCCAAAATAGACCTCAAATCTGCAAGGCGAAAGTTTGCATTATGGACGTTGAAAGTCAATGTAAAATTGACCGGTCTGTGCGGCTGAGAAAGGGCTCACCGGAAGTCTCCATGTGCATAATTTATGAGCTCAGATGTGCCTTTTGTTGTTTGAACATAGACAGCCTGTACTGTTGGTCTCAAGTGTAATTTGATGGACGATAACGCTCGTCTTCACACGTCTAGCTTTGTTGTCATGTAGGAAAAACGCAAATTATTGAAAGGTTAGCAAGCTTTCTTTACATAAAAGTCGTTTAACATGTCTGGGACTGTCATCACAGAAGAATTCCTTCCCATAATGTCCATACAGACATATCGGAATCTTTCAAACGGGTCCCGATAGATGCATTGTCTAAATCCATTCATTTCGGAACCGGAAGTTGATTTCAAGCGTCTGTTCAAATTCATTTGAAGTGATTGATGCATAAGATGACCACGCAGGATATGTACCTGAATTTTCAGAGGGAAATCTTGAGAAACAAGGACCTTTTCTATAAGATGCTACCCCACCCACTACATGTAAAATCAAGCATTTCGACGGGTAGTGCACTGCCAAGTTCTCTTACAATTTTAGTTTCAGCAATTTTTACAATTTCTCGATGATTTGTTATGGAGGAAAGATTGCCATTCATTATGCAGTAATTCATGAATAATTTTACTAAAAGAATCGTAGAATATTTTATTTCAAATAAGTGGTCCTTAACTTTTTTTGATGAGTATATATAAGAACGATATGGGTCTTTACCAGAATGCGTGTGATCGCAGTCTGATCAGGATCCATCTTGGTCTTATATGCCATTAGGGCACATTTCTTCGATATCAGCCCAAATACATAGGCCTACATATGAACCCGAATCTGCAAAAGGGCCAGTAAAGCATTTTGAAAAATCGAGTTTCGAAATAAGATTGTGGTTAAATGTAGTATAAAATGAATCCAATCTACTAACTTACAGTTGCTTCTGGTCATAAACAAGTTATGCAAGATCATTATGGATCTGGATCAGACTGTGCGTATGCGCAGGCTGATCTTGATCCATGTTGTTCTCAAATGCCTTAAGGTATGCAACCCATCATTAACACTGACGAGCTAAATTTGAAAAGTGCCAGTAAATTTCTACACTGCGTCACATTTCCATTCCAAATACAAATAAAAGCGTTTTGAAGGATTTAAAATTTTGAATTAATGCATACTTATTAAAACAAATGACAAACATGTTCAAAATCACCTCCCTTGCATATGAATATAGGGTAAAATAATATTTGTAAATTATTTTCTTCTTGGAGCATGATCTTGAAATCCGTCACTGTGGATCAACTTATGTGATGGGTGTATTGAGATGCATTTACAAGTGTGCGTAATTTGATGCATTTCGTATTGCTAGAAAGTGGTGTTTTTAATGATGGGCTGTATACCTTAAGTGACATTTTTGCAGATCCCGGCTCAAATATTTGTCATATAACCGACAAGATTTGGTTGTTTCTAAAATAAGTTAAATCATATCTTCTTGTATCCTTTGTATTGCAGTGTACTAAAATTTAAGTTTGTTTGATGTATATTAAGGTATTTACTAAAAATGGATATGCCTTTTAACTCAAATTATTGCCTAAAATGTGTGTTTTCAGTCTGTTATTGGCATTGGATAACGAGAAGAAACCGGGCGGATATCCAGAGAAATCGTGCATTAATCGGCAGATTCACTTGCGATATCGGACCGGTTTTGCACTCAAATATCCTCGATTTGACCCCTCAAAATAAACAATTGTCTCTTTTCCCGCAAAATTCTCAACGTCTTACGTTAAATAAGCGACGATCGTCTTTTGGCGCCAAATTATGACATAACGTTGTTTTACCGACGTCACGCATCACAAAAAATTCTCGTAAGATTCATCAGAACAAAATAACAATGGCGGACATTTTCTTATCTCGCATCGATTCATTTTTCGCACATATCAAGGGGTTTGGGGTAAGTAATCATTGGAATTTTATGCTTTTTATGCAATAATAGCGTCAATTCACGTATTTTTCGGTCGTTAACATTCGCAGAGGCCCGCAAAATACGAAAACGACCCTCCTGCTTCGCAGTCGGGCGTTAACGTATTTCTTGGGCCTCTGCGAATGTTGACGACCTCAAAAACGTGAATTAACCCTATAGTATATCGGACCGTAAAAAATAAATTGTATAGAAGGGAGATAACACTAGAATGCATTGACTTTACACATATCGACTTTGTAGTCGCCCTTACTTCAGAAACAATTTATGGGTTACAATCCATCATTGGATACCAAACCCTTCGTGAATCTTAGAGAGTCATCCGTGACAATGGAAAATAGCCGAAAGATCCCTCGTCAATTTCCGGTCCTGATCATTGGCAACGTGAATAGACGAGGGATATCATCGTCAATTTCCGTTGCTACGGATGACGCCGTAATTGTTTTATAGATAGTGAAGAACGGAATACCTGAATTTACATTGCCACGTTGGCCCCCATAAGGAAAGTTGTAGAGCATGGGGTTTGTAATCCAGAGGTGGTGGGTTCATTCGCGAAGTTACTAGTATCTGTTCGATTAGACATGAACGTACATGTTGCCGCTTTTCAACGAAAACATCGTAACTGCAGCTTGTTTTAAGCTACAGTCACGAGGTTTTCGTTGAAAAGCAGCGATGTGCGATTTAGAGATGTGCACAGAAATATCAAATCAGAGTTTTGTATGTCTAATAGCCTACACGTGGAGAAAATGCCAATGAAGTTATTGGGTTTTAAATGTTGCATGTTTAGGGTTGATAAGGGTTAAAATGAGATTTTAAAGAAAGATAGTATCGATAGTATGTTACCTGTACCTAATTGATCTTTGCTAGTCTGAAATATGTAGAAATATCAATATTATATATGTTAACATGATGTATGGTTCAAGAGATGTGGTTCGGGCAAAAATTCAAATTTGAAAATAAAAACGGGAATTTATCAAAGTATTCGAACGCCAGAGTTATGGCTTTTGCAAAATTAATGGTACATCCCAACAATGTGATGAATTAGTGTACGAAGATTAAAATATCATGTATGCTTCAAGAAATCACTGCCCGGACAAAATTAATATTCAAAGTTAAAAAAAAGTAATAAGTCAAAAATCATGTGTGCCACAAGGAGTTACGGCTCTTGCAAAAGGCACTTCTCCTCAAAGTGATCTACATGACTGTATAAGAGTATGAGGGGTTTTAGCTGCTACGTGCAACATGTACGTTTGAGGAGATATTGACTGGATAAATAAGCCGGACACACGCACTATCGCACAAACAACGAAGCGAAATTTCTTAGTTACTTACTTATTTTCGGGAAATGCTGTAAAACAACTGTACATAAAATATGGCCTTAAGTTTTTCTCTGTGCCAAATTACAGCTCTATCTGATCTAGATTGTCGTTTTAAGCCATTTACTTTATGAATCTTGTATTCTGTCTTATAAAGTCTACGAACGGTTCGACAACATGCTAAAAGCCAACTTCTGTGGATCATAACGGATTTAGACCTGGGGATACTAATGTCCCTAGACAGCGTTTTTTACTGCCCGGGTGTACGTGCTCCAGTGTGCGGTCTGTGTCTAAAACTTAGGCATAGTCGTGGGATGCACGTAGTTCCACGACGCAGGCTGCACGTAGCAAAGAATCGACCAGATAATTATTTGCTACGGCCATTCTGCGTCTTTTAGAACGCCTGGAGCACACAAGACAGAAGTCATGAGCACACACGACAGACGTGCGAGTGCCACAGGGAAATTATACAGAAATTCCTAGAAAATCACCAAGAAGACGTACTTTCCTCGAAACAGGTTCATACTTTTAACCTGATTAAATTTGCAAGTTTTAATCCTCTCTTAAAACCCGTCGTTGCAAAGAATCTCACGACTACGCCTGAGTTTTAGACGCAGACCGCGCGTAGGAGCACGTACGACCGGTTGTAAGAGAGGATTAAAGTCTTTCTAACAACTCGTCGTGCTTCTTTATAAATAGTGCGTCTTTTTTAAAACGTACGATTTATAAGGACGCACAACGGGTTGTAAGACAGGCTTAAACAGAGAGCTTAGCTTTTGACTTTTTTCTCTCAAACTGTTTTACACTTCGAATTGTCATCATGACTCGTTTAAAACTATGGTTAATGTCCCCATTGTTACAATCAGATCCATCTGAATACAAACGAATCCTTGAATTTCGCTCGTTCCTTCTCAGAGCATGCAGCTTTTGTTTATCATTTGCACTCTTATTTCTTCGCAAGTAGGCCTGAGATTGCTGTAATTTGTTAAGATGACCTTGATTTGGTTTGTATTCTGTATGTGAATCTGTTGAAACAGTATGTCGCCGGTAACTGATCATTTTCATGACATTGTTAACTTTGTTCCCAATCCGTCGGAATTTTCCCCTTCCTTGCAGATTTGTAGAACTGTTATGGACTACATATTGTTTGACAATGTTATGATTGTCTTCTTTACCCTCACTTGTATTGTTTTTAGACTCTTTTGTATTACCATTACCCATATTCCTTTTCTTTATTTCTATTTCTGCACCAACGTTTACAGCTTTATCAATCTCCTTTTCCAAACGCATGTTATTGAATGTACCCCTAGCCAACAATTTAGGTACACGATGTTCGTTTTCCTTCACTAAACGTTGCTTTCTTAAAGATTCCCTACAATCAAAGCTTAGTTCCATTTTTAAAGTTGGTGGAGTGTGCGGTCTTTTAGACTGTGATTTTAGAAAATTTCCATTATCACGTAAAGATCGAATATCAACAAATGATGCACTCCTGACGAAACTGTTTTCAAACGGTACTGGTGTATACCTCGCCATTGCCATATCAAATGCTACATATTCCGTTTCAAGTCTCGTTATTCTGTGGTTTGTTATTCTGTCACAGCGTTCCTTCATATTCTGTAACCTTTTGATAAAGTCGGCATGCCGTTGTTGTCTCAATAAATGAAGGTTCTCTAATTCTCGTGAAATATTGTTCAGCTTGGTCTCGAATCTGGCACTCTCTATGTCACTCATATTGCCAGACTGTCCCTTTATTATGTGTAGTACAATAAGCGCGTACAGACAACACGAATAATTCCAAACTTTATGAATCCAATCGGCTGACGTATATGGTGCAGCACATAATGTTGTTTTTAAGGCTCCAAGTTATTAAAATTCCCAAAATACTCGTAATTTGGTCGTAGAGATCGTTCACTACACATCGTGCGTCAGCAAAATTTATGCCTCCAGTAGTTGTTCGATGACGCAGTAGCAGAGGTCACCTGTCAACAAAGCAAATTGTCGCTTTTCAACGAAAACCTCGTAACTGCAGGTCAACAAGCTGCAGTCACGAGGTTTTTGTTGAAAACCGACAAAATTTATTTTGATTTAAAAGGTTTTTTTTTTAATTTGTGCTGTCAATTGTACCACCAGAACTGAATATAAATATAGTTACATGTACTCTTTTATAAACTTGATACTTTTTTATCATCTTTTACATTCTGTTTTATTTGTAAACTGATGAGCAGTCCACCTTTTAATGATATTAATAAGAGATTACGTTCGGTGTTGTATAATTTTATCAAGAATTATGTATAAGATTATTTTTATAGACACTTTGAGAAAATAAAACCTGAAATCGATTGTCTTACGCTTTAAGTTCAACGAAAAGTCCCAAGTCAATGAAATAAAAGAAAAAATAGTTGGCCCGTTTAAAATCCAATACAAATAGACACCGACATTTAAAAATATCAAAACGATTGAAGTCCTGGAACTGTATTTCAAAACAGTAGAAGTTATAGTTTTGATTGGAAGCTTTCAGCAAATCATTTTGTTTGTCTACTACTTAAGTTTGCCAGAGTTGTATTGGGTAATTGATCGAAGTTCTTCAATATTTACCAGGGTCACATGTAATCGCTTTTAAAATATAGAACAGCACCAATGTTGTCTCATTGAAGAAGGAGGCCACTGACCCCATTTATTAAAGTGATTTTCGTTAACATTGCTTGACAGAAATTCGGCATTATATCTTTTTGTGAAGCATTGAAGAATAAGTCATACAGTACAAAACAAGTTTAAAATCGATAAGTGTGAACTCTACAGCTTTTAGAGTTTTTTCTCTCTTTCTTTCTTTATAGGAACCTATGCAAAAAAGAAATCAAACCTGGGCTCAGAATAAGAGACACCAAAGTAGTTGATTGCCGAAACCTGTTTATCAAATATGTGCTTTTATAGGAATCGGCAAAAATGTTTGCAATTCAAGAGTTTACGATTCAAAATTTGTCATTGAAAAGAATAAAGAGATATAATTTGTTTATGAAAAGAAACGGAAGGACCTTGGTTCAAAATTGAAAATGTGTACATGAAGAAAAAATAATTAAGAAACAATAGAGAAATTAGACAATGAATTCAATATTAGAATATGGAAATGTTATAAATTTTAGTAACTTCTTAATTTCTAAACCTAACTTTTCACAGAAAAAAATATTTTTATTTAGAAACATGAATCTATAATTAAGAAATAGCACAGGACAAAAGCATTCGAACAATAACACCGTGGAAATGCAGTTTGCCTCGCAGCGTTTAATTTCGACTGCATTTGGACGCATTGTATGTCTGTATTAGTTATAATTTTACTAGTACTAGACTCCTTAACCCTCTCCCAAACGACAAAAATGTTACGGTGGTCCGATTTGAAAGCTGCTGCAGACGACAAAATGCATGTTTTAAAGACAGAATTTGTGTAGAACAAACCGCTGAAAATATTGAGGCAAAAGGAGAAACTGCTGGTTATCAGCAGTTTCTTCTTTTGCGTCAATGTTTTCCCAAGCTATTTCTTTTAGGGACGTCAAAACCAGACCTGTGGTGTTTGGGAAAGGGTTAAAACAGACCGACAAGATACGAATTGCCATGATGTCCTTTTGAAAATTTTGACAAATGATTGTCTTCAAGAATGACTTGAGCCAACATTAGTATGATTCGACATTTGTTTCGCAGGTCACCGTTTTCACTCGTTCAATTATTTCACTTTCTCAAAAACTCTCGGAAGACCAAGAAATTATAAATGGTGTGGGATAACCACCATGATTCTCTTCTTACTTTATCATTACTTAGCCCTTTCCCAAACGTAAAAATTTCAGGGTGCTCCATTTTGAAAGATGCTACAGACAACAAAATAAAGATTGAAAACCATTGGATTTGTGTAAAATATTGCATTGAAAATATTGAGGAAAAGGAGAAACTGCTGGTTATCAGCAGTTTCTTCTTTTGCCTCAATGTTTTTCCGAGCCTATTCTATCATGGACGTCAAAACCAGGTCTTGTTTGGGAAAGGGTTAAGGGACTGTAACATAGCTATAAAGATCCCCAGTGCTCAGTCTGTACCAAAGAACGGTCGTATCTGGTTCCACGTTAGTCTAAACAGCCATATGGACCCCTTTCCATTATAGCGTTTAACCCATTAACCCATTACCAAACGACAAAATTTTGTACTTGTCCAAATTCAAAGATGTTGCAGACAACAATTTTAGTGAATTAAATTTAAAGTTTGTTGGTCTTTTTACGTAGAAAACATTGTGGCAAATGAAGAAATTGCTTGTCACAAACAATTTCTTCATTTTCCACAATGTTTTCAAAAGACATTATCTTATAGGGAGTCAAAAAGGGTCATTGTGTTGTAATGGGTTAAGATTTCCAAACGACAACATTTTAGGTGGGTCCAATTTGGAAGCTGCTGCAAACGACACAATATATGTTGGAAAAAAGATAGGAATTTGAACTTTTAAGTCCAGAAACTATGATTATCAGCATTTTCTTATTTTGCTTCAATGTTTCCCCAAACATTTTGTATTTGAATAATTTGGGTCGTCAAAATTTTGTTTGGAAAAGGATAAGAGTGGTTTCTTTTACGATGACGTTCATAATAACGTATGTTTCTATATCGGACGTGCCACGTCAATGTTTTTCTTTATCATTGTCCCGTTATCGGTTAATTTCAAAATGGAGTCAGATTCATTTCCGGTACGGGCTAATCGATCCGAGAATGACCGTTTGTACTTCGGTGAACTGTTAGCTAATTTTTTATCGTTGATAATAAGCAGGTGTTTTGAAGGGCGATAAAAGGAAAAGAATAATGCGTAAATGTGAGCTCTGAAGATAGTATGAAAAGTACAGCCATAAGTCTGAACGTAATTACTCGGGATTAAGAAATCTATTGTTTCCAGAATTCTAAAATAAGTATCTACAATACATTTGAAAGCGTTTCATTAACAGAACTTGAAAGACCTGGTTTTGATGTCTCTAAAAGAATAGGCTTTGGATGATATTTAGGCAAAAGATGAAAATGCTATCCTAAAACTTTGTTATTTACGAAATGGTTAATAAAACTTCTACAGACCACAGCTATTATAAGACAAACTAGAGTTATATTGCATTAAACAGCTAAAACGAGTTAAGTGTATCAAATACGAGAAATACCTGTCCCATGGACCTAAGAAGCTATGTTTGTACAATTATATTGATGAATCGTCTTTAACATAATGCCATAGGGATGGTCAATTAGAAATAATAACAAAACCCCATATATCTGATGAAATATGTGAGAGTAATGTCTGGATAAGTCGGAAAATGGGTAAAAAACAGCTGTCCCACCTCGGGGGTGGCCCAGTTCATCCCTTTTGTACGGAGAGTACATATATAATACATATACAGTATACCTAGTATCCCAACCAGTAGCTTTTCCAAATTGTTTTAGTGGTGAAATAAAGAAATTTAAGATAAATGCATTTTTCTGCAAACAATTATGCATATGTCCCATGGTCTGGTGTGAATTACGTTATTTAGTTTTACACACATCCTAAAACGAAACCATGTTTTGAATACATGACATTAAATATCATTTTTAAATAGTCAACAGCATGTGCAAACACATTGTATTACTCTTGAAAGTAGCAGTAGATTATAGTAAGTCACACTTTGCAATGAAGGAAGCTACCCCGCTCAAGGAGCAGTAAATGTGAATTACGTTAATGCTTTTTAAAATTTCACACAATCAACGCTTAAGTTAAATACATAGTTTGACATGTACCTACACATGTTTAGATTACATAAACCAAGAAGAACATTTCTCTTCAGAATTATCACCTGTGGAATTTTATTGTATGTTCAAAATTGTGAATTACGTGTCGGTGAATTACGTTACGCCATTTTTCGTTCCATAAAATATTTTATTCATTAAATGTCGCAAAATTAGAAACACTTAAGTCATGTTTTAAATATTTATTAAATTCAAGTAGTCAATTGATAGTAAAACCGAAATATGTCAATGTGAAAAATCTAAGACCGAAACTATAGTGGGACATTTTTCGTTCGTATTTGATACACTTAACTCGTTTTAGCTGTTAAATGGAAATAAATAGTTAACGTTGACAAAACCAAAACTGTAGTACTCAGAAAGGGGATAATTTACAAAGGGTCAAAAGTGGACATACTCAGGTCTAGATATAGATGGCGAGCAGTTTTTAATTTTTCGAGTGACGGCTCATTTCCAGAACTCACCAAAACTCTAGCCGGCAAAGCTATCAGATTATAATCTGCCCATAACTATTTTATTGAATCTATTCGGTACTATTTCATTCACTCTAAATTGTCGTTTGCAACGTCTTTGAATTTGGATCAGGCTAAAATTTTGTCGTTTGGTGATGGGTTAATGTTAACGCGGCGGGGAATCACGTGGCAAACAAGTTGTTTCTAATTCTTCTTCTTGTTTTTCTATTTCCCAAACGACAAATCATATGATTGTGCCAATTTTAAAGGTATTGCAGACGGGAATGTATATAATTATTTAATTGATTAAAAAGTGATAAAAAGAGAATATACAGGCGAAATAAGAAATGTTGGTCGTCACAATTTTCTTCTTTTACCTCATTGTTTCCTACGCTGCTATTAGGTGCGTCAAAATACTCCGTTGTTTGGGAAAGTGTTTTTCCTATGATGTTATAAGTTTGCGAAGTAAATTTTCACACGACCCCACGACCTGTAAAACATCGACATTCTTCATCATTTCCAAAAGAAGACATGGATTTGACTTACCTAGTGAAAAAAGATTAGGGGAAAACTTTGAAGAAAGAAGACATTGTCGACTGTATGCAATTTCTCTATTGTCTCTATTGCCTCAATAGCATATTTCTGTCCTTTATAAATTAATCTACACTTATACTATCTTTACCATCATCAATTTTGTTGTGCCACCCGAGAATATGGCCACCATCCAATTTTGCTTCTTGGGAAATGGTTAAAACTACATACCCATTATAAAATTTCATTTCGCTGCATAAATCGTGGTTTCAAATATCGCATGCAGTATTTGCTCTGTACTCCCGTACTATCACTCTCCACCATTAATACCCGCCTTACTGAGCTCTTTCCTCTCATGTATGACTTAGGCCTACCTGACACCCTCTTGTACTTTTTGCAAAAAATTATCCCAACCGATCAGAAAAACAACAAAAGATTCAGATCGTTTTCTGGTCATTTGGGTTCAATTCTCGAGGAAAGTATGAGGAGTTTTCAAATAAATTATACAAACCGCTTGAATATTGGCTCATAAATAAGAAAGTTATTGCACTCTTTCTTACCTGAAGAGTTGCTTATTTGATAATCCGTGTTTTCTCTGATGAAATTCGCTCTTCGATATGTTGATATCGCTCATTTAAATGAGCGACATCAACATATCAAAGAGCAAATTTCACCAGAGAAAACTCGGATTACTTATTTGAAAGTTATTATCATTTTGTTTTCTGGTCGGTTGGGATCAATTTTAGAAAAAGAAAAATGATTCCACACAGAATTCATCTGTCTGAGAAAACACCCTTATAAGGCGGGGTAGATCTACATGCAACAAACCTTTTGAAAATTGACGTAGAAATAAGAAAGTCATTGCAAAATATTTGACCAGAGTCGAGATTATTTTTGTTCGTAGTCGTTATCAATCCTATGATGCACAATCTCCACGGTGGATTATATAGACAAGAAAAATTAAGTCATATCCAGTTCGTTTTATCTATTAGTTAAGGTCTTTTTTTGATGATTCAAAGTCCAACTGTATGCTTAATTTTGTGCTCGCTTCAAAATTCAAACAAAATGGTGGCCATATTTTTCTAAATAACAAAAATACCGTACATTCTTGCGTGATGTAAAGACTAGGATCAGATGGGAAAAAAGAAGGATTTTTTTGTTTCATCTCAAAACGGGGGTTGAATTAATTATGAAAAGTTGTGTTTTATTTAAATTGCAGAACTTAAACTAAATGTATAAGGAATTAGACCTTATGTAATTCTATTTATTTATTTTTTTTTTTTCATACAGATATGAAAGAGTACATCCTTTCCTTAACCCATTCCCACACAGTGACGCTTTTTGACGTCCCTTAAGAAAAATGCTAAATGGAAAACATTGTGGAAAATGAAGAAATTGCTTGTGACAATCAATTTCTTCATTTTCCACAATATTTTCTAACAAAAAATTCCTATAAATTTAAAATTTCATTCATTTGAAATTTTCGTCTGCAACATCTTTCAATTTGGTGCAGTTCAAAATTCTACCGTCTTGTAATGGGTTAAATGATCTGTGCCCCCATTAGGTATTGAATTGCATAGGATGCATGTCATATATTTGTCTGTACAGAATGACTGTAATATATAGGCTTAGCAAGTTACCAAAATACGAACAGTTACTGTACCTCATTTTGCATCGAATTGCACAAGATGTTCTATTTTTGCACAGATAGTTTAAACTGCACATCAAATTAAAACCCTTCCCCAAACATAACCTGGTTTAGTCTCAATATTTTGTGTTTTATCTTGCACACAAATTGTTTCTATATCAAGATTTATTGTGTCTTCTGTAACAGCCTTCAAGTTGGACCACCCGTAAAATGTTGCCTTTAGGGACAGGGATAACTAAATTAACCCACTACCAACCAGCAAATTTTAGTCTTGTCAAAATTCAAAGATGTTGCAGACGACAATTTGCAATGTATTGAATTTACATTTTTTTGTGCTTTTGGTATAGAAAACATTGTTGGAAATGAAGAAAAAGCTTGACGCAAGCAATTTCTTCATTTTCCACAATGCTTTCCGAAGCAATCATTGTGTAGGGAGTCAAAAAGAGTCATTGTGTGGGAATGGGTTAATGTGTATGTTACCCGAGTTGCCCTAAATACTCAGGTTTTGAATGCACAATTATTCACATTCTGTTTGACAAAAATGGATGTAAACGTTCGTTTAAGTGCGCTTGCAGCGGTGTTTATTTTGATGGCGGGTGCGTACCCAGTAAACGCAAAATCAATGCAAGATATGAAGAATTTAATGAACGACTTATTAAAAGACTACAACAAACATATACTACCAAGAAAGGTATAATGCGATGGATATTGTGCTAAAAATATACTGGGTTTACAGTTATGTATTGATAAACCGTCGGTGTTGTTATGAAATCTCGTAAGTGTTACGAGTGGCTTGAATCAAGCCGTAGTTACGAGATTTTATAACGAACCCTACGAAATACCATTGTTTGTCTGAAATTACGTCGCGGTTAACCGAATAGAATCGTTCGATCCCTATGAGTTAAATTGGTTAAAGTAATCAATCTTAAGCCAGTCATAAACGACCAGATTGTTATACGGGCTCATGCAAAATTGAAATCGTTCGAAACAATGCAATTAGCATATTTCCTCTAATACCCCACCCCCACACACACACCCACACACCCACACAACGACAACAACCACCGGAAGTCGTCCTTAGAGGCATAAGTTCAAGCAACATAACTAGTGTCGGACTTTTCTTTTGTTTTTGAATGGGCCAGCGCTCTGATGTAAATAGAGGCATTCAAATATCAATGAGCGAATTTTCATCGGAGAAGAACCCGGATTACCGGAAGTGTTCAGCGGGTACGGACTAAAACGATAATGGAAAGTGGTCAATTCATATATTCAAGAGTCTATTTCCTATAGCCGAACTCGACGAGTAAGATGAACGTCTTACAATAATGATGGTGTTTGGATTGCAATGGACAGACGAGTCAATAGCAATGCATTTTGTGCTAAAATTATATCAGGTTTACAGTTATGTATTGATAAAACGTTGGTGTTCTTATAAAATTTCATAACGAGGGCTCGAATCAAGCCCTAGTTACCAGCACCTATACGAAATACCATTTTTTGACCGTATGGACTAACACAGAGTGTAACGAATCATTTTGTTTTATTTCAGAATCAGAGTGACAAACTGTACGTTGACGTCTACACGAGTCTACGTGCTATAGCCGACATTGACGAGCAAGACGAACGTCTTACAACGATGATGGTATTTGGACTGTATTGGAAAGACGATTCCATTGTCTGGAATTACACAGAATATAACGGCATTCGCGTGATACAGCTGGACGCCAGTCTAATGTGGAAACCAAGGATAGCTGTGACAAACGTACATTCGAGCAAGCATTTTCACAAAGACACAGAATGGGTAAGGTCAACTATTTCATGAAGCTTTTTATCGGTGTTATTGCAAAACGTCGTATCTACAGCTTAATTAAAACTGTAGATAAGAGGTTTTGCTATAACAACGATGCTTTGTAGTTTCCTATAAACTGAGTATGAAAAAGGGAAATAATTATAATACTGATTTATCAGGTTGATATTTTAAGCAACGTTCCGCATCCTACTCTCTTATGAACAGAGCACATTATCTCTACATTCCATTTCGATAGAATGAGCTCTGTTCTCGCGGGGTCATTTCACGTCTAATCTCGGGGCCTTGGCGGGATTTCAGTATCCAATCGTTGGCGATACACACCAAAACAATTTAAAAAGCTGATACAAGCTTTCATTGGCTGACGCTTCAAATTACCGGCTTCAGCCAAAAATAGAAGCGACGTAATGTATACGTAATCAAACCAGATCAAACTGAATGATTTTGATTCGATAATTCAAATGTTACCGGCTTCAGCCAAAAATAGAAGCGACGTTATGTATACGTAATGATCATGCAAGATAAAACTGAATGATTTTGATTCGATAATTCAAATGGTGTGCTATAATTAGATTATGACGACCAAATAGGCTGTTGGCGTACCGAAAATTGCAGAGGTCATATTTGATGGTAATCAATAGACCTCGGCAATGGAGAGTATCCGCATCCGTCATTAGACACTAAACTTTTCGTGCAACTTCGCCGTCATCAGCGACAACGGAGATTGCCGAGCGTATTCGGAATTTTAGAATCAGAATACTTTCGTCGTCAATTTCCGTTGTCAAGGAAAACGGCAAAGATGGAGGCGAAATTTAACGAAGTGTTTGGTATCAAATGAGGATTGGAATACCTTAAAATAAACGGTTTGGAGATTGTCGGAGACAAACGAATGAATGAGTCATTGATTTTGTTTTTTAATCGATCATTTGATTGACAATGATTGACAATGAATATTTGTCAATTATCCGACTACATGTCAGCCGGTTCTGCATGTTCATCGGCCGGGTATTAAAAGTATTACGGTTTGGCTAAAGGCATGGTCACATACACAATTTCTCGTCCATATCACGGCCGGAGCGCAGCTAAAACTGGAGACCTGTAAAATATACTTTTGGGCGTGATGTGGGCGCGAAGTGTATGTGATCGGGCCTTAAAATCTGCAATGCGATCTTACATTCAAGATTCACGATGGAGCATTTACGTCTGTGGTCGCTTTCAATTTTGTCCAGTCTAAAATGGTGCCAGTCATGAAAGATGTAATTATCCCCCCTTTCGAAGAAAATGGGGGTAGGCCTACATTGTTTTGCAAGTGTCGGTCGGTCGGTCGGTTGGCCAAATCTTGTTCGGAGCACTTGAAAGGTATTAAAGGTAGAATCATGAAACTTCATATATGGATAGATCTCATTATATAGAGGTGCAGTGCACAAGAACCGTTACTCTGCCATCAACATGTTGGAGTTATTGCCCCTTGTTGATTTTCAAACTTGATTTTTGTCCGGAGCATAACTCAAAAAGTATGTAAGATAGAATCATGAACTTAAATAGGTGAATAGATCTCATAATGGAGAGGTGCATTGCATAAGAACCGTTACTCTGCTGATCATTTTTTTGGAGTTATTGCCCTTTGTTGATTTTCAAACTTAATTCTTATCCAGAGCCTAAGAGAACTTTAACCTGGCCTATATCTTATGCCCCATTACATAACCAGCCTTGATATTTCATCGACACCTTCTATCAAGACCCTTCGCAATTGACTATGACCTTGGACCTCGTGACATTGACCTTGGGAGTTTGACCTTTTTAAAAAACTTTAACATGGCCTACATCTCATGTCCTTTTACAAATACAACCTTGATAATTCACACATGGACACCTCCTACCAAGACCTTTTCATATCTAACCGTGACATTGGACCTTATGACCTTCACTTTGGATTTTGATCTACTTTAAAAAAAAACTTTAACCTGACCTATATTTAAAGTACTTTTACACATACAGCCTTGATATTTCACACATGAACACCTCTAACCAAGACATTTCACCTTTGACCATGACCTTGACATTGGAGTTTGACCTACTTTTAAAAAGCTTTATTCTGGCCTATATCTCATCTCCCTTACCTATACAGCCTCGATATTTCACACATGGACACCTCTTACCAAGACCTTTCACATTTGACCATGACCTTGGACCATGTGATCTTGACCTTGGAGTTTGACCTGCTTTTAAAAAACTTTAACCTGGTCTTGTATATCTCATGTCCTAATACACATACATCCTTGATATTCCACACATGGATACCTCCTACCAATACCTTTCATATTTAACCATGACCATGGACCTTGTGACCTTGACCTTGGAGTTTGAACTGCATCAAAGGTAGGCCCTTGAGTGGGGCATATATGTTTTACAAACATCTCAAGATTGTTTGATTATTTGTACGATATTTTTCAGGATGTATTACAGTATATTTACTTTGGTTACACTATGTGGTATAAAATCCAAACATTCGAGACGACCTGTTCCCTTGACACCACATATTACCCGTTTGATGTTCAACGATGTAGCATACAGATGTTTATAATTGGTTATTACGATCAAATAATCTTTAATCCGATAGACTTTGACAGGCATTTGTATCGTTACGAATCACATGGAACTTGGAACGTATCTGATTATTATATTTCTAATAGAAATGGCTCAAACGTCACTTTAACGTATCATTTAAAACGTAATCCGCGTTACATGATTGTTAACTTTCTTGTACCTATACTGATCCTGGCTTTACTTAATCCTATGGTGTTCCTGCTACCTCCTGACACCGGTGAACGCATTGGCTACTCAATGACGATACTGCTTGCTCTATCTGTGTACATGACGATTTTAGGGGACTATTTGCCACAAAACTCGGACCCAATACCTCTGATGAGCTACACGATCATGATATGGTACCTACTGAGTGCAGCGTCACTGTTTGTCCTGTTCTTCAACACCCATGTTTACTACAGACCAGAAACTAAACGAATACCAGTATATGTAGTTGTGTTTGTAAGGGTCGTAAGGATGTTGATGTGTATGGAATGTGGAAAGAAGCATGACGTAAATTGTGACGATAATGACTGGGAGAATCAACCTTGCTTAGATGTCGCGGAAACCCATGACAAAATAGAAAACCATGGCTTGAAAAATAATGGTGACCGGAGAAAGGCTTACAGAGAGACAATGTCGACGTTGTTAAGCGGTTGTGGTTGTATGTGTAAAAGAAAACATAGTAAGGAAAACAAAGGGATAAATCCGACTTCGACAAGGAGTTGTGGTTGTATGTCAAGGAGAATAAAGAACCGTGAGATGACCTGGCAGGATGTTGGCAGAACTATCGATAAGTTCTTCATGGTGACCATCTACATAATAAAGATCATGTTTGCCTTTATTTTCATGTACATGCTATCAACAAGACCAGAGCTGGAGAGAATCATCGCAGAGAAATTGAGAGAATGATCATAACGACCAATATGCAATATTACGACACATCTTTACAAATTAGTTATTTGTATACAAGCAAAATAATACCTTGTAAACAATAATTGCATGATCCAACTCTAAAGTATTGTAACTTTGCATTGTAAAGTTTGAATCTTCTATTTGCGCATTGTCTTCCAAATGTATTTATATTTAAATTAATACACGTCAAGTGATTAGCCTACATGAGAACCGTTATAATATGGATACATATATGTCTAAACTTGTTTTTCCTCTATAAAATGAAAAAAATATCGTCGCCTTTATGTTAGACTGTGTAAATAAGGTTTTTTTTTTTTTTTTTTTTTTTTTTTTTTTTTTTTTTTTAATCGAGATTTTGGTGCCGTTGGAACCGTTGGAATCGTCTTGAAGTGTTCCATCTGATGGCGCTTACAGATTGTTGAAATGAAGTCTAGTGTAACAGATTTCCAGTAACAGAATGTTCTATATATTATGTCCTATATAAAGGTTAAAATTTCCAACTCGATATTTTCGAAAGTGTAAAAATGCCTGTTAGAACAATCTAATATTAGTGCGACAATATGTTTGATCCTATATTTATAGGCATACAGTGTTATTGTGTCTATGTTTTTGTTTTTTTTATTATTATTCTGCAAAGCATCTTTGCTGTGGTCCTATATTGGGACGTCGCGCACGGTATTGCGTCACTGTCCAAAAAACGTTACCCTTTGGGATTCATTTCTGATTTTTACAGGAAAATAACCCAACGTAAAAGAGATATTTAAGTTTGTTCGTGTGGACAGAAATTTTATAAACGTAAGGTTTTTTTAATTGACTTAGCCTTAAAATGATCTAATTGGTGCATTTTAAAGACGAAAATAGATTGAATCAAAACGACGTTAAGGCTATAAAGAAAGGCGAAGGACGGGAACAGTGGAGCATTTCCTAAAATATGGCCCTGTCTTTATAAATCACTCGAGTTTGTACAGAGAATAAACATTATAAATATAACACAACCGTCCAACCTTTGACGTTACGCATTTATCAGAATTGACGTTCGATAGAATAGAATAGAATAGAATAGAATATATTTTATTGCTCAGTTATACCCTTACGGGTTAAAGGCAAAATTGAACAAAACAAATACACAAATAAACACATATATACAAAACATACATTGTAAAAGTTTTTCACTTTTACACGAAACAAATCTACTGTTTGGAGTTTAAAGCTATGTTATTTTACATTCATTTATAAAACATGCAATCGATTGAATAACATTCAAATCTTTGCAACTCATTAACTTGAAAAAAGCTACATTATCATTCTGGTCATCCCATACAAAATTAGTTTTAACCAGACTTGTGCGTAATTTCAATCGTTCTTCGTTATATTTTTCACATCTTATAAGAAAGTGAATTTCATTTTCAACACAATTACATGATGTGCACAATCTTTGCTCCTCTGGTTCACCACAATATCTACCACGCTCAATTCGGAGTTGGTGGGAACTCATTCTAAAAGCACTCAAGGATTTCCGTTTATTTTTATCCATTATATGATCAAGATATGTTTCAAATTTGAAGTTTAGTTTTAATTGCTTGTATATCCATAATTTATGCATCCCCGCACTTTCTGAACGGCGTCTTGACCAAAACGACATAAACCTATCAGTCACTTTGCGCTTTTAATTGCAGCTAAAAAAGCGTTTGAATTAAAGGTAAACTGGTTTTGCCAAACATGTGAAAATCCAAGTTCCTGCAGAATATTTTGAATAAATTGCAACCAGATTGACTTATTACTAGAAGCATTTAATTGTTCCAAGTAAGCCTTTGCAACTAACGAATCTGCGCTTGACTGAATAGTATGCAGCCAAAAATTGATAGAACTAGTAATAATTGTTATTAGCATTGGCAATTGACCTAGTTCACTTATTACAGCAAAATTAGAAGTTTTAGAATGAACTCCGACTACGTATTTACAGAATTTTATCAAAAGTTTTTCAAATTCATTACTGTCTTTAATTGACATTTCAAACAAATCGTCCAATGATTTATTCTTGTAACATGGTTTGTAAGCAGCCCAAATTTCGCTACCGTAAAGTGCAATGGGTTTAACGAGGGAATCAAATATCTTTAAAATGATAGAAGGCTTAATATCCTTATCAAATATTCCCTGTTTAATTGAAAATAGAGCTCTACTCGCTTTTAACCCTAGTGATTTTTCAGCAGAAGAAAACTTTGCAGTGTTACTTATTATTACACCAAGATATTTATATTGTTTCACATGTTCCAATTCAACATCACCAACAAAAAATGTATACTTGTCGTTAGTCAGGCGACCTCCCTTAGTAAAAACCATAATTTTTGACTTCTCGGCATTTATTTGAAGACCCCATTTATTACAGTATGCATACACTTCTGACAAATTTTCTTGCAACTCCTTTTGCGATGTAGAGAGTAATAGTAAATCATCTGCATATAAAAGATGGTTAACCTTTGTATCATGCAAAAGCGGGGCATCATTCGATCTTAAATCGTTACCAATGTCATTAATAAATATATTGAATAAAAGGGGACTAAGCACGTTTCCTTGATGGACACCTTGTTTGATGTTGATTGGTCCCGTCAATTCTTTTTTAGATAGATTGACGTTACGTTTTAGTGCCGCAATATACTGTGCGCGACGTCTTAACGTAGAATTTCTGTTCACTCGGATGCTATTTACCGGTAAACATTGGTGACAGTACTCATACAATGCTCAATGGTGATACTCGTACATAGGTAGACATCAAGGCCATACTTAGTTTGGGAAAGGTTTAAATAATGTGCAGACAATGTACTACGACCAGTTTTACTACACTTTACTAATAAAAACAAAATATTTACCTTCAAGAATTCCATTCATTTCACAGCGTGCACGTTTTTCCTTGACGTCATCCATGCTAGTTTATAAAACCTAATCTGATTGGGTTTTATAACCGATCGTCCTGTTAAACGCTCTCTCATTGGTCGATATCAAATGTTAATTTACGGTTCCGTTATGCAAGTAACAGTAATGTCACGGCTATTTCAAGACACATGTGACCAAAATTTCATTCATTGATAAAAACCAACAAAACACCCCTTTACCCCAACGAATCTGATTACTAGCTGCCCCATCGGAAAGTAGACATACAGGTACCATATCTAAATGAAAAGATGAATTCCCAATACCCTAAAATAATTAAAAAAAAATATTGAAGGAAAAGGAGGAAAGCGCTGGCTACAGGGCTCTCGCCTTTTCTGTTAATGTTTTTGTCTAACTGTCATGATTACGGACGTCAAAATCATATCTGACGATTGGGGAAAGGGTAAGATCGTGTGTGCACGCTTATTGTGCAATGACCTGATTCGTTCACTATTTGTTTTGACTGAACCTCTAGTGTGATCGTTGCGAAACTGCTATAAATACACACTTTCAACTGTGTGCAGTTATCACTGGTGGTGAACTCGGACAAAGCGAGGAACATTTTTCACGAACACAAGGTACAGATACTTCATGTTTAAATGCGCGTTTAAAAACCAGTTTTACTAGTTTGAGCATGTACACAACGATTTGCACGTGTTTATCCGCCCAAAACAATATGGACGAATTGGAGAGACACTTAGAGGCTATTGTAATTTTTGTTATTTCATTTCTCTGACTGATTCTAAAGTTGGTATTACAATTCTTGGAGTAGAAGTTTTTTCCGATGTGAAAATCGTAGTTAACGTTTTTTGAAGGGGACTTGTACGGTTTATTCATGACACCGTGAACATTTTCAATGGCTGTTCGAATTGCAATGACTTTTGTCCTAACAATAGAATGGGTTTTCGGTTAAATATGGATAAATCGTAGGTGTTGTTATAAAATCCCGTAACTACAGCTTCAATAAAGTTGAGTTTGTGACGTTTTAGATTTACACCGACGAAGCATTAGTGTTTGTCCGAAAAAGCGTCACTAGGTCTATATATAGTACTTAGATAAAAATTATTCTTTTTCAAAGACGAATAAATGGTATATAATAATCATTTCCAAAACAATAGGCCTATCTGGTATTGCAGCCCCCAATTAGAAGGCTTTCAGTAATGACCACCATATAGAAAGTGCTTCGTTTGCCCGTCCGTCCGTTTTTCTACCCGTCCGCCAAGTTCTCTAGCTGACTGCTCTTGGTGTCAAAATACATTAATTTATTATGTTGAGAGTTAAAATGTGTGTACTTAATAAGAAAATACGAAAGGAAAATATTAAGAAAAAAAGAGTCAAATTATTTTCAGTATAGATCTATTCTTCTTTTGATTCAATGTTTTTCCAAACCTTTCTAAATGGGGGAAACTGTTTCGGAAATACATAATGTATTTCATTGCTTCGTCTTTGAATATGGATCAATTTTATCAAGAAAGCAGTGATTAATTTCGGACTACGATGGCATTCCGTAAATGTAAATGTAAAACGTCGCAACTAGAGCTTGTTTGAAGCTGTAGTTACGACATTTTATACCAATACCAACGGTTTATAAAAACAGCACAGTAACCAAGTCTATTTTAGCACACAATTGATTGCCATAACCGATATCTCTTATTCATGTGTTCTTCCTATTGATGAGTGAAACATTTTAACCCTTTCCCAAACAATGATTTTGACGTAATCTGTGAACAATATTATTGGGGAAAATACAAAAGTCGGAATGCATAGCGACGAAAATTCTCTTGAAAACTGTCTGAAAGTTTTTTGGACTGTCATATTTACAAAGTCATTGTACATTAAGTATTAGTGTGGCCTTTCGAAGCAGAACTTAAAAAATATATAAACATAGGTATAAGAATTAAATATATAGAAATAGGAAAGTTCCACCGTCCTAAATTAAAGAAATCACCATGGAAACATGCCACATGCGTATAATAATATACACAAAAATATGCTAATTTCAAATTTGATTTTAGTTTGTATATCCTATTGGACATTGTATTGTTAAGAGGTTAAACTGAAAATTGAAAAAGTAGAAGTTGTATGACAATAAGCTATACGTTCTTCAACGCCAATTACACAAAACGCGGGAACAACGTCGTATTGTTTGGCGGCGATGTTATAAAGTCATGAAAACAGATCATGAACGTAAACTTTTATTTCAGGAGAAATGTAGTGAAACGTCTTTTCTAACATTTTATCTTCCAGAAATCTAAAATATTGAAACAAATGGATTTAATCATAGTAGCACAAATATACTCCCCGTCATAAGAAAGTAGCCACCTGTCTAATGCAAATGGTCGCCAATTTTAGAATTATTCATAAATGTACCGAAATAAATACAAGATATTGAAGCATGGCAAGTAAATCGAAAACAGTCGAATTACCCCATTAATTAGACTGTTTCGATTTTCTTGCCATGCTACAATTTTGAGACGATTCCAACACATCCAACGTCTACACGTGACGTCATTCCGACAAGACAACCATTATCGGGACTACTACCCACATGTGAAATCGACAGAAAAAGGCAAACGTTACAGATAGATTGCTTCCTGGGTTGAGTTCTATCAGCAGTAGAGGCTGATTAACGTATTAGACCATCCGTTTCAGACGTCTTGCGATACCCATAGTCTTGCTACGATGTTATTGACAACATTACCTTCAGTGGTTTAGACAGCATCTATTGTTTTCTAAGGACAATTGCATAGCACGTATTAATACCAACGGTGTTCACACTCGAAAATGTCTTGTAAACGCGAATCTTATTATCCTTATCCACTTTCAGGAATTGTTACGGTAATAACAAGTATAGTGATAAATTGACAATTATTGAAAGTAAAAGATTAAATGTGCATTTGTAAAATTTTATTCATGTACCGCATGCAATCAAGGTGTTAATTAAAAAGGAAATGCACACTGTTAACTTTTCCCGTTAGTATACTTTAGAATGCATGCCCGTAGAAAGCAATTCCATATGGGCCCTGTCTAGTCCAGTGTCTAATATTCGGGGGGGGGGGGGACTAAATTAGATTTGCCATAAGTTTTAAATGTGAAATGATGAAAATTCGGCATTTTTGCCAACTATGAGGGGGGGGGGGTGGCTCCAGAGTCCCCCTGTTCGTACGGACCTGGGATGTGTGAAGCAGTGGATCCCCCTTAGAATAAATGGTGATAATGGTAATGACAAATATTACAGTATAGATCTGGAAACGTTCATTTAGGCTTTTGCGACCAACATGGATCCAGATCGGACTTTGCATGTGCACTGTCTGATCAAGATCCATCTTGTTCTCATTTAATAGCTTATTCTCCACCTGTACCAAATTTAAGAAGGCATAACGAAAATCTTACCGGTGAAACTCCAAGGTAACGATAAAAATGATGATGATGATGATGATGATGATGATGATGATGATGATGATGATGATGATGATGATGATGATGATGATGATGATGATGATGATGATGATGATGATGATGATGATGATGATGATGATGATGATGCGATATTACCGAATAAATGTTTAAATGTGCCGTTAAGTCCAGTGCAATCGATTAATTTATCAAACATGTGCTCATAAAACACCGTAGCTGGAAAAGATAACATCGCAAACATGCTGTAACGTTGTCACGAAGAAACCGCACAATGATTTTCAATGACATGACACCGAAAACTGCCATTTACAGCCTTTATTTGTACATTTATATGTCTTTTTTGTATACTTGCAATGCAAATAGATAAACATAAACAGTGATATCGTACCATTTCGTTCGGGCGATTAAGATCAACCCACATGATCTCAATATTCGCTTTCTGCACTTGCAATCCGTTTATACCATTTGAAAATAATGATCGATAAAACTGATATTTTCGTGCGTATTATAAATCATATCTACATACCTTAGTAACTTCCATTTGAGTGCATCCTTTAAAAAAAGACGGAAAAAGAAGTAAAACAAAATGCCACGTGTATTGTTTACAAAAATCCGTATGTGCAATGAAGTATCTGTACCTTGTGTTCATGAAAAATGTTCCTCGCTTTGTCCGAGTTCACCACCAGTGGTTATGGCATTTTTGCAAATATCGCCTAGAGCAGTATTTATGTTATGTTCATTGTGTTTGTAGTTTTACACGGAATTCATTTATTTACTCTACATTGATGTCATTCATGTAATATGTACTCTAAAACCCTATCCAAAATAATGATATTGAAATAGACGATGGACAGTCAGCGTGCATGCTGGTCAGGCTGCAAACCAGCGCAGCCTGACCGACATGTGCGCTCTCTGGGCACCCAACAGCCTGAATCTCAAATATAAAAATCCATTGACATCTAGTAACATAGGACGCCCGAGGATGAATCAAACTGTGCAACCATACAGTCTGACCCATGCTTGTGCACCCTCTGAAATCACAGTATATGACCAAAAATTGTGGCAAATGTATGTATTTTCCCAAAATATAGCCACGCAACTACTCCGCCAATATAATAATGAAATAACTTACAAAGGCTGTAGGACAAATCACGTGGTCCCATCCTAAATGGATTATGTTAATTATGATGATCTTATTCAAGTTCCCATCTTAATTGGATTATGTTAATTATGATAATCTTATTCAAGTTCCCATCTTAATTGGATTATGTTAATTATGATAATCTTATACATGTCTCATGTTGTACAACAATGTACCTAGAGTCAATAAAGAGTTTTGTACTTGTACGTTGTACTTGTACATAGGACAAACAAAACAAACTGAAATTGACATTAAACGATATAATTACACAAATTATGAACGATAGCCAAAAATTCCAATAATATTTGGGTGTGTATTCCTTCTATCAATGAATGATCTGAGGAAACTAAACTTTTTTCTGGACTTGAAAATGCCCATAAGGAAGTCAAAGAAGTAAGACTAACTTTGAATTAAAATCGTAATTTATTTCCTCAAAATATATATTTGAACATTGATCTATATATCATAAATGATTTTTTTCAAAACATGTTATAAAATCATGTGAACTAATTTTAGCCCGTCGTACGTGCTCCTGCGAGTTGCATGTGTCTAAAATTTAGGCCTAGTCGCGCGTTGCATGCACGTGCAACGAACGTGTAAAGTTCTTCTTTGGTGGACGCAAACACCACGCAGAATGTACGTAGCAAAGAAATGACCGGACAATTGTTTGCTAGGATCATTTTGTGTCTTTATAGAACGCAAGGGGCACACAATAGTCTACCTTACAACCCGTCGCACAGCCGTGCATCTTCAGAGATTTTAAAAAGAATAATCCGAAGACTCGCGTTTATGAGAACGAACGACGGGTTGTAAGAGAGGCTAAAATATCGGCGATGTCATTGCAGAACTGTTTAACTCCAGCTTTAATTAAGCTTGAGTTACGATGTTTTGCAATAACACCGACGGTATGAAAAAAATTGTATTATTACGTGTATGTCCATTTTCCACATAATTATATGTTCATTTGCCAAGAATATAATCTCAACAATAAACTGTAATTATTATTTTATATAAAAATAATTAAAATATATAATTTAATCTTAGTTTTGGTTATTTTATGATGGTTTTGACATGCCTGATAGAAAAGGCTTGGAAAAACATTGATGCAAAGAAAGAATTCATTGATAATCAACATTTTCTCCTTTTGCCTCATTTGTTTCTAACGGTTAAGAGCGAAGTTTGGAACCAGAATCAGACTGTCCAATCCACGGTGACTGACTGGTGTCGATCTTTTTTGCACTTCTCATGCGATCCCTAATTTAAGGTAGAATACCCGTACCAATTTTGAGATTCTTATAAAAACATCGGATCTTTTTGAGCGGCGTCGTTACGTATCCGAATCTCTTAGTATGACGTAGCGAATTAAGGTGCACCCATAAACATACAAGTGCACTTGTATTTTCTGATGTGGTTTTATAAATTTTATACGTGCACATGTATTTTTTATAAGTGCACTATCGTAAAATTTATAAGATCACATCAGAATATACAAGTGCACTTGTATTTTATAGGTGATTAGACAGCCTCGTTTTGACACGGAAATCTATTTATAGAGCCTGATCGTGTAAAGAATACAAGTGTACGTATAAGATTTACAAGTGCGCTTATAGATTTACAAAATAATGCACATGTAACTTTCAGCCTGGTCGTATAAAAATACAAGTGTAGGCTACGTGTAACATTTATAAAACCACATTAGAATATACAAGTGCACTTGTATTTTACAGGTGTATGCTAAATAAAGACTTTTGACCCATTTGGTATGGCATATATTAGGGTGCGGTCGTAAACCTTCGGCGGTGGAAAGTTCCACCGCCGAATGTTTTCGACCGCACCCGAATAATCCCGACGTTGCGCGAATCTCATTAGGTGTGGACTACCTAAAGCGTAACGGGTCACACTCATCTTTTCAAAAGCCCCTCTTCCTCACAATGTTTCTCAAATAAGAACTGATTTTGACGTCCTGAATAAGGGATGGCTTTGGAAAACATTGAGGCAGAAGAAGAAAATGATGATACTCATCATTTTCTCCTTTTACCTCAATGTCTTCTGTGCTATAACTTCAGAAGTTTTACCTTTAGTAACATTCATTTTGCCCTCTTCAGCAGTTTTCAAATTGAATTGCCCAAAAGTATGCCGTTTGGGAAAGGGTTAAACTTATTTTATGTAGGCTATTATACCAAAGCATATCAGATAGCCTTCTCAGTGACAAATGATTCAACTTGCTATCGGCTAAAACCATGAAAACAAGGTATTCGGAAACAAAGTGTCTCATCAGGCTAACCCACCATTCTAGCTTTCTTGGCATAAAATAAGATACCAATATCAAAAGTGCATTACTTGAATCATCAAAACCGATGTATGAATAGTTTCTGCAGCCATTAGTGAAAAGAATTTAAGGGGGAATGCTCCAGTTTCCTAAATTTTTTTCCCAATAATAGAATTTACTAATATTTTGTATGTTGAAATTACAAGTTATTACCAATTGAAAAATGAAATAAAAATGGATGGTCAGCGATCTTGTTTGAATTTTATAGGCATTCGTATCACATACCCCTACATCGATAAAATGCACAATTTCTTGCACATGTCCAAGGTCACTAAAATGCTAATAAAATGCTGTATATTCATCGTTTAGTCCCGAAAACGGATTTAAAGTTAAGTCTTACATATATTAAGAACAGAAAACCCAAAATATGTGCTATTATAAACGCGTAAATGTAAAAAACAGCATGCTCACGTGTTCGGTTAGGTCAACGAAGCTGGAGTGTTTTATGTCAAAATTTGCATATTTTTGGAAATATTTCAAGTTCTGCATAATAGAATTTGATAAAACTCGCTCATTGTATTAAGCAACATGTCCTGGTAATAATTCAAAAAGAAAATGTATAGGTCAGCGCACTTATTAGTGAATTACAGCAATTTTTATCAGCTACACATGAATAAAATGACGCAAAACAGTGGTAACTGCATGCACACTTACGACTGTCTTGCTCTAAATAATCGATTTCCATCTTAAGAAAATCAGTTTCGCACAATAAATACGCTTTTACCGTCAAAAATGGTAAATTGTAATGATGTGTTATATAATTGAAAATATGGTAGCGAAACATATTGGTACGAAACATTTAATTTTCTACAGTAATGACCGAGTGTTCCGAAAAACTGGAGCATTCCCCCTTACACTTGTTTTAAAATACAAAATTGATCTGAATTTTTTAATCAGATATTTGGCTGCATTTTTTTTGTGTGTGTGTCTGTGTAGTGTCCGTAACCCTTTACAGTGAAATAAAATGTCCTGAGCTTATGTTAACATGAAACAGATTATTTCATTTAGGCTACCATATTGAGAGCTGTAATAGTCTAGACTACTGAAGTTTTGTTGTAAATGGATCCTTTGAAAAATCAATATTGTAACAATTCGTTACGGATATTACATACTCAAGCAAGGGTCTATAAATGTCCCATTTTCTGAGACACAACACTAAATATATGGATACAATAGACTACCAAAATTTGCATTAGGAACTGTTTTATTAAATCAAAATAAAGTTGGTTGGAAACAATCAAATATAACTCATCACATGTACCTTGAATTCTAAAATTATTTTGGTGAGACAATATAACGCCCAAAAATGGCCATTTTCTGAGTACATATTCAATCATTTCCCAATGATCATAAAAGATTGACTCATGAAAATTTTTTGACACCAAAAACTAGTCTTACCTCATAATATGAGTTTTTATAGATATATTTTAGGCTACATTTTTTTCAGAAAATCATAAAATTATATAACATTAAAAAATCCTTTTTTCCCCGAATACTGTGTTTTATCCGTATCTGTTGAAACTTCCGTTCACAACAAATTAGAATAGTATGAATTTACATACAAGTAGGTGAAAACGAATCAAAACTTCTTCCAATTTCGATTTAATTTTGTGCTAAAAAGGGGCTGGGTTTGCCGTTATATCTTATTGATAACCGTCGGTGTCGTTACAAAGTCCCGTAACTACGGCTCGAATCAAACCGTAGTTACGACATTTTATAACAACATCTAGGCCCTACGGGAAATAGGCCTACTATTTGTCCAAAATCACGTCACGGTTAATATCGTTCCCCATTTTGCATAGGAAATATGGATCATACACGGTGTAAATCACGTGAAACAAAGGCAATAAGCCAACAAGTTTCGAAAATCTACAATATTTATTTTAAATTAATGCGTGACCGATTTTGGGAAAAAGTTATTGGTGAGGAAATTGAGAAAACATTGATGATCAGTATTTTCATTCTTGGTTTAATGTTTTCTAGACCTAGATAATCTGTGGCGGATCCAGAATTTCTGTGAAGGGGCTCGATCATACAAAAAAGTGGTCGTAGGGGAGTTCGGGACGAAGTGGTAGGCCTACATTTTTAACTTACCAAAATTTTGACAAACGGTAGCCGCTAGCAATTTTCCAATTAGAGAGCTGCTGTAAAAGACAAAGTCGGCGTTAAAATCGGTAGAATTTATGTAATATATCGTACAAAAATCATTGAGGCAAAAGGAAAAAGTTAATGGTGAGGTGGCGGATCCGGGGTGGGGAAGGCGGGTCGGATGATACAAACGAATCTCCTCTGTAGCCTGACTATTTCAATTTCACGCAAAAATTCAGTCAGAACTTTAATACTAGTACTGATCCCCTTTTCGTATGTATCATCAGCCTTTCCATCTTTTTTCTATAGGCCTATAGGCAATTATGGCCACTCTTTTTCCAGAGTACCTTCTTTACATTTTTCAAAACAGAGACTTTTTTAATGAAATGTTTAATTAAATGCGTTATAAACCTACAAGTGTTTTTGAAACGGGTTCGGTCTAGAAATAAAATGCTCGGGAACGACTGGTAGGGGCCTGCTGTAGCCAAAACGGGCTGGGTTTGTGCAGTAAAGTGAAAGGGGGTGTTTCACGGATAGGAAAAATAACATGGGAGTCTGCACACGCATGGGATTTAATGAAAATTGGTGTAAAGTTAGTTCACTAGATAAAGGTTTATATTCATGAAATGTTTGGAATCGAACATTCCAGAAATCACTTTTCTAAGAATCTTAAGTTTCTACCGTGAAAAAATGATACCACCAATAAAAGAGTGTGCACGCGTTCTGGCTTTTAGTTTCATGGCATAATATATTCTAAAAATGTTGTCCAGTAATCCCTGATCATGTATGAAACTAAAATGCATATAGTTCGGTACAAAGAATTATTTTATATCAAATGATGTTAGGGGCCAACGCAAAAAAACCATAGTTTTTTTTAAAAAAAAAATAGGCAATTTCAGTTGAAAAATTTACCCCGTTCCAGTTTTTGTCAAGATATGAAAATCATGTAAAAGTTGTCCACAAATATACTGGTGATTATCGTGAAAAATCAAGTAAAAATAAAGCCGATAACATATTTCTTTTGGAATTTCCATCTGAATGGTATGCATTTCCAAGAATGGACAGAGTCAAGATTTCTTTAAAGAAAATGTCTTTTTCAAGTGTTTTGTTTACATTTGTTGGTTATTTTAGTTTACCTGAGCACAAATCAGTGTGTGAAATAATTGTTCGGCCATTTCCCGTCGTCCGTCCGTGTGTCTGTTGACATTTTCTCTACAAACGCTTTTCTCCCAATCTGATATGTATATCTTTATGAAACTTGGTAGAAATTATTCTTGGGTAAAGGCGGTACAACTTTGTTTCTTAGAATTTCTTTCTGACAAAACCTTTGACTGTTCTGGGGGCATAAAAGGGGCAATATGGTATGTTATAAAAACACAACATTTTGTAACATTTTACATGGCCACTAGGTTTCAAATTTTGTATGTAAGTTTGCTATGGGGTGGACTTCAAAGTTGGTTAAATATTTTTGCCTAGGGTCAAATTTCGTCTTGTTCTAAGCGTACCCTTTTTAACAAAAAAGAGGAAAGTCTATATTAAACATCCTCTGTGAATATTCTAGTCAGCCATGATTCATGAAAGTTAACAACAAGTGTTCTTTACAGATCTTTGAAATCGTGGAAAAGCAAAAGTACCGAATTCTCTAATGGTATTTGTTTATTATGCAAACGTGAAATTGTTGTTGTCGTGCACCAGAAATAGATAATCCAGCACCCAAGTTACTGTTACTTAAGAGCTATTGGTTGCTAAACCCCTTGTTAACCATAACGCACCATAGAAATGCATATAAATTGTGTATCAATACATGCTAAGCTATGGCTAGAAAAACAATTTTCAGAAATAATTGCATCCTGTTGTACCTTATAGGGAAACATTTTGTAATAAACAAGTTTAATTTCAACAATGTAATTCAAAAGAAGATAATGCTGTAACTATCGTTTAGTGAATCATAATGCATACTTCCACATCTCCCAAGTTTATTAGTGGCTTTTACAGCTAAAACATTACTTTAACTTAAACTTGAAAAGGAAACATCTGGGGCTATACCGTTCTAGATGCCTTTTCCGTTTTATAACATAAGGCTGGAACATTTTAGCATGTCGCAGTGTCACAAATGATGGTACATCTATAGACAATATGATCAAGTTGTGAAGAAAAATGACAATGAGTAGCCTACATGTATGTCTATTTTCGGTTCGATCTATGTAACTTTGAAAAATGAAAGTAGGCCTACTATTTATATTTAATCTATATAGTGTTTAATGGCTTTTTCATTATGAATCTTTCTTTATAGTTGTACTGTAATGCTACAATTGTTTCACTTCAAAAAAAATGTATTTAGGAAAAAAATCAAATTTTGACCTAATACAAGTTTTGGACCAAAATATCACCATAATCAAAAATATGTAGGCCTATCAAATGACATTATTACCGATTTTTGATTTCCATATAATTTGGCTCAAAGTAAGACGAAGCATGTAGCATTATGTGATAATATGGTGTCTTGACAAATACTCCCACATACTTTAACTTTGGAATTTAATTTCCCCTGTTCGCTAATTTTACAGAAAAATATGCATTTGTAATGATTATTTCCATGAAAAAACACGCGCAATAATATTCTCAAATACTTTTTGGTGTGAATGTAATGCCTTGTGTGTCTCGGAGCAAAGCAACTTGAAAGATCTAGAAAATACACAAAACTAAGGTTTTGGGACCCATGATTTCAAATGGGGGCATGTTTCATGTTAAAGTAGGAAAATGTCAAGGTGGCTTTTCCGTTTCTAGTTCTGATTATCTAAGATACTAATTACAGTTTCTTAGCTTGTATGATTATGGTCCTTTATCATATATAGCCTACACAGTTTAAAGAAAATTCGTGCGTGGGCAGTTTTGAAACAACCCCTTTAACAAAAGATGAGTTTACACAAAAGTTTTTAAACGATATGGAATAATAGAGATTTACGAATTAGTACGAAATGGAATACGAATACGAAACCGAGATAAATTGTAGGGGGAGGGAGCATCTCAGCATACGTGGTGATGGTTCCCCTATTTCTGTGTTGAGTGAACGTGTCTAAATTCGGAGGTGGTGGGTTCAAATCCTACGTTGTCTTTTCTCTTTTTTTTCTTTTTATGTACCGGTATTCCCTTTTGATAATAGATAGCATTGAAATATATGTGCTAAAATACACTTCAAATGCAAATATTTGTTTAATTTTGTATATCACATTTATCATTTCATCGAAAGAAATGAAATTTTAGCAGCCAATAATTTGATCATATACAAACTGCAGATGGAACGGCAGGCATCTGTTGTACAGAAAAAATCACAGAAGAAGAGCTAAACTTCACGTCACAGAAGGGTATCTTTTAAAACAAATTAACATCAGAAGAGGGATGTCCACCTCGTGTGTCAATTACGAAAACACGACGAGTTATGCCCTTCATGATGCTTGATCCTGCCCTAAACCATGACCGACCATTGACGGAAAAGTGTTGACTTCGATAACGCCAGGTTAGAGCTCTGACCACCGATTCGTGCCCGTCATTTGATTTTTTAAGGTGTGTGATTCGTCGCTGAAAAAATCCGTCTACTGGCGGGATCAGCCATCCTAGATGTACTTGACACAATTATATCCGAAGATCTGACTATGTCTGTGTCTAGTACATGACCGACTCTAATCTCCGCTCCCGAAGTCAGTCTGAACACTGATTGGAAGTAACATTTCCCAATAGTTACGGTTGCCATTTGTGTTGCTGAAAATGATCCGTTCCGTGAGAGGTGAGAGGTTCCTGAGCCTGAGTAGTTACCCAGCTATGGATGCGTCGAAAAAAGCCAATCGCTCTGAAAAAGGCAATAACTCGTGCATGCCTGACGGAAAAGTGCAAGTTATGATAAAGATTAATTCGAATTTGTTGCTGGTAAAAAAGTCGTTTAAGAATCGTTACTTTGCAATTTTTTGTCATACATTGTGTAATCTATGCATGGTTGACAAACCGCGCTAAAATTACGGACTACGGCAGCAAATGACACCACAGCTTTGTCCGTTTCAAAGACCAATCAGCTGGCTTGAATACCAAATTTAGGCACTTCGAGTAAAAATGTCTAAAATATTCACCTTGTCTAAAATCTTACCGAGTATACATCTTGTAAACTTGTTCGTAACGCTGATTCCTATCGGTAGTAGGCAATGAGTTCGAGTTGCAGTTGAAGCATCAAATTAATGGATTTGAACACCGACTCCGGAGATCACTGGTGAAGCACAGCAAAAATAAACAAGTAAATGTCATATTAATTTAGTCGTGCATAGGAATTTTTCTCAATATTTACTTGGCTATTTAATGCAATATTCGGCCTTTGGCAAGTATTTTTAAGTTTTATACAACACCTTTTGATTCGACTACCCTAAAACTGTCACCAATCGGACATTTGCGCACCCGCTGTGCTTTGTTACTGAAAAAATGCTATGAGATCTAAAGCAATATGGCTTCTCCTTGGGACAATTAAAACAACGTTGTATAGTTTCATGGACATAGGTCAAACGACTCTTGAGTTAGCGCACGGAAATAAAACAGGGTCTACGGACGGACGGACAAATATTGCGAGATCAATATACCACTCTCTGCTTCGTATGTGTGTGTATGGGGGAATATATTATTATTCCACTTGGTAGCTATGTAGCTCTCTTTATTGTAAACTCGCACGATTTAGAAACGCAAAAGACATTTTTATTAACTTTTCTTTTCCTGCAGCCTCGATCGGCACCATAATTTGGGAACATGCATAAGACAATGTATATCCATCACAACCCAGCGATTTTGTAGTGCCTTGTGTAAACTACCCGGACATCTAAACCTCCCATCACAAAATTATCTAGCGCCTGGTACATTCAGACCACATGCAAAATCACTAAGTTTTTTTGTGTGTACAAACTGCATAATTGATTTATTCATTCAAAACACACGACAACTATGGATAACTTTCGTATTAAAATTTTTTGGGGTTATTTTGACGGACAGGAACCAAGCTTTTGGGCTTTTGGCCGGCAGTGTTTCGCAAACGTAGGTAGCTAGACGTTTTAATGTAGCCGAGGTAGGATTTTCAAGGTTACTGAGACGTATAAACGACCAGAGAACAAATGCAGACCACCCACGTCAAGGTCAGCTGCGTGTAACAACTGTACGTCAAGACAATTATATACGTCAAAGTAATTTACGCAACAGATTTATGACGGCTCAGTCTACAGCAAATGCTATGGTTGGTAATGGAGGGTGGCCGATACATCGTGACACGGTGATAAATCGCCTGCGAGAACCCGGGATTCGCTGTCGTCGTCCTGCTTGGTGTCAGACTCTCACCTAACGTCATCGCATTTCGGCATAAACGGACGTCCATTCAGACAATATTCATGAATTTAAAGGTCATTTTCTTCCCTGTTATGTTTACAATTGTTACATATACAAGTATACATAACTATGCATCCGTTATGCAGATCTAGTAGAAACAATCTGTTAAAGTACTTTTTGCGTTTTTAAATCATGTCAGTTAAGATGACCTATTGACAAATTTATCTCAGACACTTTTCACAGACCATTGCTACTACAGTACTCCTTAAAATGAAATAAATACATTTCATTTTTTCAAAAACTTACCCTTTCGAAAAAGACAGAATATTTGGACCGTCTATAATGAAAGCTGCTACAGACAACAAATTTGCTGTTGATAGAGATATGATTTGTGGTTATCAGCATTTTATTTTTTCGTCCCGATGTTTTTCCGTGCATTTTCTATGAGGGACCTGTAAGTCATGTCTTTCTTGTGGTAATCAGCATTTCATTATCTTGTTCTAATTATGTTCCATGCGTTTTCTATTAGGGGCGTCAAATCCAGTTTTCTGTTTGTTTTGTTTCCAATTCAAATTTTGACACTGTATGAAAAACCGGATTTTACATAGAATAACATTGAGGCAAATATGAGTGGCATGCCACCATATTCCAAGTATCCTGATACATCCCCCTGATTTCATTTCCATTTCCATTTCGTATTCCATTTCGTACTAATCCGTAAATCTCTATTAGTAAGCGTTAACATTAACAATTACATGTTATCATTGTGTAGCGTTAAAATTTGTACATTTTTATCTCTCGAAAAAGGCTTCTTAGCCGAAATATTGAGATAGAGCAACTTTTAAAGATATTTTACATTTGTTCCCTTAGGAATACCATTTAAATAATTCTATTTTCTCTTGTCTTTGTAAAATGTTTGTTTTAACTCATCTAATTCTAGCCCATACTACACTAACCCAGTCCGTGTTGGCTACCTGTGTCGGGAACCGTAAGCCTGCCTGTATTATATTAAAAGGGAAGGAACTCGTACATTCATTACCAAAGAAATCATTGGAGTTAGTTCCCGTGATTGTATGGTTTGTGAGCAAACATCCGGAATGGTTGAAATAAAACATCCTGGTTGAGGAACAGTAAATCGACGTGTTTGTCGTTCACGCTTTGTTAGGTAATGTATACTGTAGTTGTTTTGTTTAATTGTTGCTTACAAAGTGGTGAAGCGCGTACAGAAACGTCAAAAAGGTAATTGTTTTGATGAAACTTTACCAGTATTCGGATATGACATGTTGTTGTTTTTATCCCTGTCCGACCTAATTTCGATCACCTAAGCAGAATCTCCATTCATTTTGTCAAGAACAGGAAATTACAGGACTTGCATTGTTACAGTCATATAGATAAATCATTTTCTGAGCTAAATATAGATAATTTCAACAAAACTAACCGATATATCTCGGTCTTAATATTCACCCCGGGACACCCCGGGACACTTTATATATGGGGATCGTATCAATTATTGGGTAATATCTTATGAATATATTAGATTGTAAGACTGAAATTAACATAATTTGTCGATTTTAACAATAAAAACGTCATTTTTCTACTAACAGAGCTCATTTGGGACACCCCGGGACACTTCATATATAGATAATCCCGTGCCACCCCGGGACACTTCATATAAGGGATTTATATGAATCATTGGGTGTTATTTCATCATTAAATCATCTTTTATCAAGAAAAAATACCAATCTTCGTCTATTCTAAACAATAAAAGCGAGATAGACCAAGTAAATTGCCCGTAACCAGTCTGCTCTATCCAAAGCGGCCACCAAAGGACACTAGTCATTTTTCACTAAGAATAAATAGAAACGCATTTAGAACATGTGTCCCGGGATGTTTCATCAGTTTTTCCCAAGAAATGATTAGAAATGTGCGTAGAGATTGTGTCCCGGGGTGAATAGTCATTTTTCACTAAGAATGAATAGAAATGCATGTAGAACATGTGTCCAAGTGTGTTTTATCAGTTTTCCCCAAGAAATGATTAGAAATGTGCGTAGAGCATGTGTCCCGGGGTGAATAGTCATTTTTCACTAAGAATGAATAGAAATGAATGTAGAACTTGTGTCCCGGGTTGTTTCATCAGTTTTTCCCAAGAAATGATTAGAAATGTGCGCAGAGCATGTGTCCCGGGGTGAATAGTCATTTTTCACTAAGAATGAATAGAAATGCATGTAGAACTTGTGTCCCCGGGTGTTTCATTAGTTTTTCCCAAGAAATGATCTGAAATATGCGTAGAGCATGTGTCCCCGGGTGAATAGTCATTTTTCACAAAGAATGAATAGAAATGCATGTAGAACTTGTGTCCCGGGGTGTTTCATTAGTTTTTCCCAAGAAATGATTAGAAATGTGCGTAGAGCATGAGTCCCGGGGTGAATAGTCATTTTTCACCAAGATTGAATAGAAATGCATGTAGAACATGTGTCCCGGGGTGTTTTATCAGTTTTCCCAAGAAATGATCAGAAATGTGCGTAGAGCATGTGTCCCGGGGTGAATAGTCATTTTTCATTAAGAATGAATAGAAATGCATGTAGAACATGTGTCCCGGGGTGTTTTATCAGTTTTTCCCAAGAAATGATTAGAAATGTGCGTAGAGCATGAGTCCCGGGGTGAATAGTCATTTTTCACTAAGATTGAATAGAAATGCATGTAGAACATGTGTCCCGGGGTGTTTTATCAGTTTTCCCAAGGAATGATCAGAAATGTGCGTAGAGCATGTGTCCCGGGGTGAATAGTCATTTTTCATCAAGAATGAATAGAAATGCATGTAGAACATGTGTCCCGGGGTGTTTTATCAGTTTTTCCAAAGAAATGATCAGAAATGTGCGTAGAGCATGTGTCCCGGGGTGAATAGTCATTTTTCATTAAGAATGAATAGAAATGCATGTAGAACATGTGTCCAAGTGTGTTTTATCAGTTTTCCCCAGAAATGATTAGAAATGTGCGTAGAGATTGTGTCCCGGGATGAATAGTCATTTTTCACTAAGATTGAATAGAAATGCATGTAGAACATGTGTCCCGGGGTGTTTTATCAGTTTTCCCAAGGAATGATCAGAAATGTGCGTAGAGCATATGTCCCGGGGTGAATAGTCATTTTCATCAAGAATGAATAGAAATGCATGTAGAACATGTGTCCCGGGGTGTTTTATCAGTTTTCCCAAGGAATGTTCAGAAATGTGCGTAGAGCATGTGTCCCGGGGTGAATAGTCATTTTTCATCAAGAATGAATAGAAATGCATGTAGAACTTGTGTCCCGGGTTGTTTCATTAGTTTTTCCCAAGAAATGATCAGAAATGTGCGTAGAGCACCCCGGGGTACTTCACATACGTCGATATAATGATTATAGAACACCCCGGGACACTTCACATACGTCGATATAATGATTATAGAGCACCCCGGGACACCTCACATATGTCGATATAATGATTATATAACACCCCGGGACACTTCACATACGTCGATATAATGATTATAGAGCACCCCGGGGTACTTCACATACGTCGATATAATGATTATACAGCACCCCGGGGTACTTCACATACGTCGATATAATGATTATAGAGCACCCCGGGACACCTCACATATGTCGATATAATGATTATAGAACACCCCAGGACACTTCACATACGTCGATATAATGATTATAGAGCACCCCGGGGTACTTCACATACGTCGATATAATGATTATAGAACACCCCGGGACACTTCACATACGTCGATATAATGATTATAGAGCACCCCGGGACACCCCGGGACACTCACATACGTCGATATAATGATTATAGAACACCCCGGGACACTTCACATACGTCGATATAATGATTATAGAGCACCCGGGACACCCCGGGACACTCACATACGTCGATAAAATGATTATAAAACAACCTGGGACGCCTCACATACGTCGATATAATGATTATAGAACACCCCGGGACACTTCTTATACGTCGATATAATGATTATAGAACACCCCGGGACACTCACATACGTCGATATAATGATTATAGAGCACCCCGGGACACTTCTTATACGTCGATATTATGATTATAGAACACCCCGGGACACTCACATACGTCGCTATAATGGTTATATAGAGCACCCCGGGGCACCTCACATACGTCGATATAATGATTATAGAGCACCCCGGGACACTTCACAAACGTCGATATAATGATTATAGAGCATCGTTTCTTACAAGTATCATTGATAATGTTAAAATCAATCTTAAATATGATAAATTACTTAAAATATATACGATAAATGATAGAATTTTCTATATACAAGGCGTCCCGGGGTGTCCAGAGGTGTCCCGGGGTGCACAAAATACGTTCTTGTGGCTATAATTCCGTTTTTTTTTATTATCATAATCAATTATATTGTTGAAATCAATCTTAAATATGATAAATTAATAAAATAATACCCAATAATTGATATAATTCCCATATATAAGGCGTCCCGGGGTGTCCCGGGGTGAATATTAAGACCCGATATATCTGAAGTTTGAGATGAAAAGATCGGTAGACCCCCTTTCTCTGTACACGATCAGGTCACAACCTTAATTCGATCAAAAAGACAGGTGCAACTTTTTGGAAATGTGCTGGAAGTCATCAGCAAACATTGAAAAGTAATTACATGCATGTTAAAAAACTTTATAACACTTCTTGGCCATCTTGAACATGGTTGAAACTTGTTTCCAATCAATTGGCGTCTAAAAAGTAGCTCACTTTAGACAAATATAGCTATCTCCTCACCTCAAAACCTTTGCAAAAATACAAAACTGAAGATGGCCACTACACTTTCAGCGATCATAATGACAACAAGTTATAGGAATCATACTTTTAAGGGATATATCGAAGCTCCAAATGCATAACTAGAAAATAAACATCACTATGAGCAGTGATAAGCACTGCACAGTCGTTGGATGTTACTTTTTTTCATGAGTATACTTGTAATGTCATGAAAATTGGAGGCGAGGCATAGACAACTGTCATGACTTGCAGACGAGAATATAAAATTTTATATGTCTTTTGATTTGCATGAGAAAATGAAATTTTATGTTTGTGAAAAAGGTGACTTAGTAAAATGGTGCCATTTTTTGTGTTTGGGTAAATATTGGAAGATTTATTACATTTCTAAACTCAATTTCACCTGGTTTGAGCTATTCTTTATCAACTATTGCCACTGTCAACAAATCATGTGCATACTGACGATGTTCGGGTCAAATTGTGCCGTGTATTAGATAAAATCTGAAGTGATCGAATTTAGATTGCAGAGCTCCAGATAATTTTTTGAGGCAAGGAGTATTTACCCCTCAGAATTTTTTCCAATGCGTTTTTCCAGATATTTTTGGAGGCAAGGAGTATTTACGCTCTTGTCCGGGAAAGGATTAAAATTAACCGGAATGACGTATTTTCATTTTTAGGTCGGGAAATCTCTTCGAGATTTTCTTAACTATAGCTACGCAACGCTTGTAACGCTTTTCTACGAAAATCTCGAGAAAGTCTCGTATCTGCGGCTTTGTTTTTTCTGCAGATACGAGGTTTTCAATATCATCTGGCCGCCGCATAGTCGTTTGTCTGAGTCCGCCGCGAAAAAGTAGACCTACCCTTAAACAATTCAAAATTGCTCAAATAATATAATCATCGTAAATAGACTTTCATTTCCTAATTGTTTTATCATGCAGCAATTAGCTCATAAGTGCGAAAACTATCAACTTCTCTTTTTGACGAAAAGTTTGATTCGAACTATTTTAACTACGCAACAATTTGTGTAATCGGACGTTTCCGAAAATACTCGTAGGATTACGGAAATTCATTATAACCTCGATTAACCTGTTCAGTGCGTCAAAATAAGTACACACACTTCGCCGTGGTGTAGCTCACTCGATACACAAACCTATTAGTTACACGCCATTGTAAAATTACATTAGGGCTATGCTAAGACAAAGAACAATGTCCAATTTAATTCGACAAGTAAAAAGGCACTTTGTCGTTTGGGGCGGCGAAAAGGCAATCGGTTGGTTTCAATTCTTATCGGTTTCTAAGGTAACAGTCACACATTCAGGGATTACCGCAAAATTAAGACTGTGCAAGACTACTGTAGGTGGAGATAGAATTTATAGCACTTACAATAGCTTTGCGATAAACCCTTTACTTTCGTTTGATTTATAGTAATTGATATTAATATGTTAGTTTATTAGATAATTACCCGAAAGCAAACTGTTTCATTTGTTTGCGTATTGGTTATCCTGACCTTTTTCACGAAATGATAACATGAGTATGTATTTGTGATTTAAATGAAACAGAGGTTTCATTAAAATACGCCCTTTTCAATGTTATTGCTATTTTTACATCTCTCCAAAACGATTAAATTGCAGGCCAGCCGATTTTGATCCTTTCACAAACAAGACCTATGGACATTTGCAAAAGAGAAAGATAGGGAAATAATTGAGACGAAAGAAGACGACGGAAGGAAGGTCGAATGCTGAACAATTGAAACAGTTTCAATTTGCGCCATTTGGGAAAGGGTTAAACAGTCACAGACGACGATATTATTGTAAATACAAAATTTGTTAAATCATATTCTAGGCAAATTGCGGAGAATCATTTTGTCTTTTCTCCTGATGATTTCCAATAACGTTCGTGTTTAGATTTTTTTTTTTTTGGGGGGGGGGGAATAACATAATTATCAAACAATTTTTCGTTATATTTTTTATAAAATTCGTAATTTATAGCCTACATTGACCCATTCTGATTCCATCAGTACCATACAGACTTGGATTAATTTTTTTCACCGATTCTGCATGATTGAAATAAGCCAGAAATGGACTTTAACCCTTTCCTGAATGACAAATTTTTAGACTGGTCCAAATTCAAAGAAGTTGCAGACGATAATTTCAAATGAACGAAAATTAAACTTTTTTGGTCTTTTTGTGTAGAAAATATTGGAAAATGAAGAAATTACTTGCCACAAGAAATTTCTTCATTTTCCACAATGTTTTCCCTAGCCCTTTGTTTTAGGGGAGTCAAAAAGAATCAGTGTGTGGTTATGGGTTAATGACCATGAAATGGCGTCATTTCGTTTACTCAAAGAAAGTAAGTTTTTTATTATAGTGACATGTGTTATGTAACAATTTTTTACAATAAAAGAGAGCAGAAAACTGAAGAAAACACCCAGCCCTATGTGCCTATATGTCACCTTGACATTTCATATTTTTTACTCTGAGTGACAGTCAAAATTTTGTTATAGAAAATTCTAGACGGTGGCGGGCGCAACGGCCATGTTTTCCACTTTTCTTTTGAGAGAAAAGGGGAAAACTAGTCCCTGCGCCGGCGGCCGTGATGGAATTAATGATTGGCTGTGTAAGTTATTCCACTAAACGAAATAGGAAGAGCCAAGAGATCTTCTTACCAACCTCTTCTTTAACTGTATATAAAGTATGTGGAGGATAATATAATGTAGACTCAGAGGGATCATATGCATTATTGTGAGGTAACAATATATTAATCAATGGGTGACGACATTATTTCATCTTAAGACCGTTTGGCCCTTTAACAAAACCATTTGGAGAAAATTTGACTAACTACAAGAATTAGTGACAAGAAAACATTGTAGGAAAAGAAGGAAATACAAATTCTCAACATTTCTCTCCTTTACCTTCAATATTCAAAGCAATATAACGTGTGCTAAATTCCGTATATATTTACCACAATATCTGAGTATGATGTTTTGAAAAAGGTTTAAATCTTTATATAGGGTCTGCAAAATCTTAGAATGGTTATTAATTGAAAGTTTTACAGAAGATCAGAATAAATCTGTAACCGATTAGCGGACTAAAGAATGCTAGTATTGAGGTAACAATTGATCATATTAGAGATTTGAAGCAATAAATGATCGTATTAGGCAGCGGGTTTGTTATCAGTATTTGCTTCTTTTTTTCTCTAAATACCGTGGACAGTGCTGTGTCCCCATAGGCTCTACGAGCAAGGGTTATATTAGAAACAGTTTAGTTGGGTTAGCTATAATACCGTAAGTCTGCGTTAATATCGCACGCACAACTAGTTTCTCTGATAAAGGAGCTCACGTGTTTTCATATACGCTTTAGTTAAAAACCTGGCAGCTTTTCTGGGATCGTTTTTCATGACGATTGACAGTTTCTCTTTTGATTCTAAATGTCTGAAAGTATTGTCGTTCATGTACTTAGACAGGATAATGTTCCGCTCGGTTGCATAAACACTGCAGTTTCTTAGGAAGTGTATCTCATTTTCAACCTCTCCCTAATTACAAAGCGTACATTAACGAGCGTTTTGTAGCTCATCGAAATACCGACCGGTTTCAATCCTAAGCGGCAAAATTCCACAACGGAATTGTGCCAAAATGGACCTTTCATTTTTTGCCAAATTCAATCGGAGGTATTTTTCATTGGAAATTTCCGATTTACAAGCTCATTGGCGGATCCAGGGGGGGGGGGGGGGGTTCAGCCTGATTCTTTAATTTTCATGCAGAAATTCAGTCAAATATGTGTAATACTTGTAAAACGAACCCCCCCCCCCCCTTTTGTAAAAATGACCCCCCCTCAAAGAAATCCTGGATCTGCCGCTGATTAGCTCTATATGTTTGTAGCTTGCTAATGTTTCAACCGAGTTGGACCATATTTCCTTATAATAACTTTTTACTCTGTCTTCAACTTCCACCATATTCACTTTTGTCTTATTCTGATAGTGTATTAACAAATCAAGGTTATTCATTATACGTTTTACTTCGCTACACCAATTGTTTTTTGCCACTCGTATAGTCATATTAAAAACGCGTCTTGTGAGTCTGTCTTCTTTAAATGATAGTAGCCTGTTCCAATATCGGAGAATGATGATACAATGTCTATAGGTGCTGGGTAGCCATCCCGTATCTCCTATAAGAGCGCTGATAGGTGCAAATCTGTGCACCCCAATAAAGTATCTCATAGCACGGTGCTGAACGTTGTCAATTGATTTGTAATGTTTTGTTCCCCAGCTAGAAGCACAGTAGTCCAAGATCGGTGCGACACAGTTGAAGTACATTTTTTCATTGGTGTTACATCCGACGTGTATAAAATGGTGTACCTTTGATATCACGCTTCCTAGAGCTCTACCTGCAGCTTTGGATACTGATTCACAATGGGATGAGAAATTATTTTTGTCATGGAAAATCACCCAAAGAAAAAAATCTTACGTACACGTACCCTTCCCAAACCCTCCCGTCCGTTGCCCACAAAAACCGACATCATATAATGTTGTTTACCATTTCTCTCTCGTCTATTAGGATGTCTTTTCTATATATATATCACATTTCTACTGACGTACCGTGGGAATTAGAGTATTAGGGTTAAGTTTAATGAGACCACCAGATAAGAACATTGAGTATATTTGACGAATTCAACGTTCATTTCTCAAACATGAAAAGAAAAGATAATTTATTGAATTTCGAACCCTCTATTTCCCGACCTTCAGTACTATCAGTACTTTGATTTAGTTTGAGGACATCTAAGCGCGCTATGTTCCGATCATCAAGGCTTTTTTTGCTTTTCTGAACGAGATTACCATCGTGGGTTATCTTTGTATGTACTGTAGGGCCTCTTCAGAAATAATACCGGCCAAAATCGCCTTTATGATGTGCTCAGGAGTGGATTTACTGGTTTCCCGATTAAAAAAGAAAACAAACTTCTTCGAGTTGCAATTTCTGATTAACGAAGTAATGCAATGGCCTGATATTTATCATCCAATCAAAATCGAGTAAACGATTTGCTCCGTATTAAGAAAAATTAAAGGAGATCAACAATTGAATGAAATTCGAACAAAAATCACCACTCGGCAGCATTCGGTAGATCTACGGAATAAGCCGATTGTCATCTGCATTCGCTCGGCTAGTGACGTAATCGGCATTTCCCAATAATTCCCGGTTTTGATTGGCCGAGTCGTATTAGACACTTCGATAGCTATTTTTACAGACCAAAAAGTTATTTTTAGGCTAATTGTTGGAATTTCCTGTTCTATGTGTTTTTTTCTCCGCTCTTTGATCTTGATACGCTAACTGACGATTATCAAATGCGTATTCCTTATTTTGAATGCGTATCTGTACGCATTTTTATGAAAGTAAATGCGTATTTAGACCAAATCAATGCGTATTTTACGCAAATATGCATCCTATCTGGAGCTCTGAGATTGTGATCGAAATTAGGTCGAGTGAGGATATATGAATAACAAATTAACAATCCAGCGTTTTTTCTCAGGATTTTGGGAACGGGTCCGGTACCAGACAAATTGGGAAAAATGCGTAGTTTTCTCAAGAATTGGGAAAAAAATATCATCACATAATGCAATGGAAAAACTGTAAATTGAAAAATCCTCTGTAAAATTAATTCATTTGAATGAACTTCAAGGAATTCCAGTCATTCCTGGATAGTTTGGCTTGACAAATGAAAAGATTTGAGCAAATTTTCCTTAAAAAACAATGTTCAACTTTTGAATTGGGAATTTCCTTTCCCTATTTTGGGAAAAAAATACCCTTTTTGGCATTGGGTCCGTTTTACGGACCCATGCAAAGAAGGAGAAAAAACACTGCAATCACTGTAAAATTTACAGGTTTGTTCAAAGTTTGTTCATTTTGACTACTTTACATATATGTTAACTCATTCTAAATCAAAATCTGATCCCTAGTCTACTAGGAGAGGCTTTGAAAACGTTGAGACAAAAGATGAGCTGATAACCAGCATTTTCTACTTTTGCCTCAATATTTTAATGGCATGGGGGGGGGGGTCAAGAGGTGGTCCAGAGGTTCAAACGAATCCCACTCTGTAGTCTCATTATTTCATTTAATGATTTTCTTGCAGAAATTCAGTCAAAATTATATTATAAAGGGACTCCCCCGCTCTTAATCTGAGTCTTCTCTGATGTAAATACGCTCTTTGATATTTTGAAATTTTTTGCGAAAAATCAAAATATCAAAGAGCGTATTTACATCGGAGAAAACTCGGATTACCCCGCTCTATTTGAAGATTCAACCCCCTAGCATCTTCAAACTTTGTACACTTGATCTCATTGTGGGAAAGTGTCATGCAAAAGAACTGTTACTCTGGCTGCCATGTCCAATTTTTGAGTTATTGCCCTTTGTTGTTTTTACGGTAGAGACTAAATACCAGCAAGTTCAGGTCGAAGATGTGCGCGCATTAATACAACAACTGGGGAAAACCCAACACTCTCTGTTAAGACGCAATCCCAGTTAAAGGGGACAATTGATGTCTCCGGCCTTTGATATGTTCTAGCTGCAAATAGTCAACATTATAAAAATGTCCACCACATTTATTTTCATTCAACACCTATAACTAAAAAAAATATCTATAATTTACGTTCGTAAGAACTCCATTTCTTATGAAAATCATGTGACAACCAAACTAGGGGGTACGAAAAACCGATGTCTCCGGGTATAAATTCTAACTTTCAAACCAAAAATGTCAATTTCAACAATAAGTTATCCTAACAGAACTGTCCCAATCTTGTACAGAAAACATAGAGCTCCAAAACGATACCAAGATTTATATAAAAATTATAATCCAAAATTTGTAGAACAGCCTCGAGTCGCTGTCTCCAAAATTCAGAAACGTACGGGACACTTTCTTTAAAGCTAAGAAACACTGACATAAATCTACGTTTAATGCATTAATCTAGCGCAATCTACTTCAGTATAAATATATATTATCAAAATAAAGTCGTATTTTGATATACCTTTGTCAGTATTTTTAAAAAATCAACATGATTCTTAAAAAAATTACCGTAATTTTAACCCCGTAACGTACGAGGCAAGAACTAAAGTGACTGTAGTTAAAAATGTGTAATTATAAATAGTTTAATTCTTCAAGTAACATCACTATTCGAAGTCTCTTCAAATATGATAAAAAGAATTATGCCGATTACTATAATAGCATTGATACAGCAGGCCATATAAAGTTTGGTACACATTAAAAAGTGACGTACGAGTCCATAACGTTCGAGGCAATTTTTAGTTTTCAGTTTTTAAATTGCTGAAATGGAACGTTTCCTGTGCTTTATTTATGTATTTTGGGTTCCTTAATGGCTCCAGTGTAAGCAAAATAGACTTTTAATGCACATAATAGACTGTACACGTACTCGTACTAGTCTCGTACGTAATGGTATTATAATTACGCTTAATTGATACTATTTTACAAAATTGATGAAAGTTTCACAAAATATGCCGGTTTTTGTTGATATATATAGGAATATATTCATATCCATATACATTACACTAGATTGGTGCATTAAAATATACTATTTCATCGTTTCTTACCTTTATAAAAAAGTGTCCCGTACGTTTTCGTATATTGGATCCATTAGATTTAAGGATGTCTAGCAAATTTTGGATAACATTTCACTTAATTAAGCAGTTATTACACATACCTCATGTGTCAAAACAATACGAACATCTCAACTTTTATAAATTGAAATTAATTTGGCTAGGAAGTTTTAATTTGCAAAACAACACACCCAGATGGCTTATAGAGTTGTATTTATTTTCATTTATTCATTTTATTATATTTTTTTTTTGACAAAGTGTCTGGCAAATAGATATTGCCCGATAATATTATGATTTGATTGAAAAGGTAATAACACAGAGGCTGTGATGTTAAAGAAAAGAAAGCATATTACGTACGGGACAAGCTGTAGTTACGTTCGGGACAGACCAGTTTTAAACTATTGTTGATTTGTAATAATTCATTGACTTTCCATTTCTGCATATCGATTAAGGGAATAACTCATTGCTTTTGTTTAACAATACAAGAGAAAATTAAAGGTTGTTTGGTGTATTTTAGAACAGTTGGAAGTAGTCAACGTTCTAAAATAAAGGAATTGTACAAGGATGACCGTTTTGTATTTTCATTCGCATAGGTACAATTCACCATTTTCACCCATATTGTCAATTGATTCACATTTTACAAACAAATACTCATCAAAATGTATCAGATTTATTATTCTTTAGGCATTACTTAATGGGAAATTAGACACACATTTCACAAAGGGGTCTATTTAAAATACTCAATTTTTTATGCACACATTCGATCATTTAACAGTCTATAACTCCAAAACTAGACAAGCCCAGTTAACAAAACAAGAGAAATTTGCGCAGAAGATGTGATCCACGAGGAAAATTTGTCCAGAATGAGTGAATGGTAAAATGAAAAATTTCGAAAAAAATTTAGTCAATTGTCCACTTTAACTGGGATTGCGTCTTAAGCGCCGCGAAAGACGACAAATATATTTTTATGCCCCCGTATCGAGAGATCGGGGGCATATTGTTTTACTCATGTCCGTCTGTCTGTCTGTCCGTCTGTCCGTCTGTCCGTCTGTCTGTCTGTCTGTCCGAAAACTTAACCTTTGCCTTTTCTCCTAAAGTATTTGACATACAAAGCTCAAATTTGGTATGCAACTTCCTTTCAATGATATCTATCTGTTCCATGCAATTTGACCTTCCTTAAGGTCATCCCTTAACCCTTATCAACCCTTTACTCTACGAAAACTTAACCTTTTACTCCGAAAACTTAACCTTTGCCTTTTCTCCAAAAGTATTTGACATGCAAAGCTCAAATTTGGTATGCAACTTCCTTTCAATGATATCTATCTGTTCCATGCAATTTGACCTTCCTCAAGGTCATCCCTTAATCCTTATCAACCCTTTACTCTACGAAAACTTAACCTTTTACTCCGAAAAACTTAACCTTTGCCTTTTCTCCAAAAGTATTTGACATACAAAGCTCAAATTAGGTATGCAACATCCTTTCAATGATATCTATCTGTTCCATGCAATTTGACCTTCCTCAATGTCATCCCTTAACCCTTAATAACCCTTTACTCCATGAAAACTTAATATTTTAGAAAAATGGCCATTTCGGGGGCATTTGTGTTTCACAAACACATCTTGTTTTCTTCTAAAATGTTGTCATGAGCAACGACTAAAGACAATGAAATGTCTCAATAGTAAAATGACTGCCACCCGGTTGCGGTAATGGTTAGTAGCCATTTCGTACCACAACCATTTCGTACCATAATTTCGACCTGAGCGTGCTAGTATTTAGTCTCTACCTGTTTTTACCCTTACATTTCTGTCAAGAACATATATTCTAATCAATAAAACTTTGAAATGTACAAAGAACATAACTCTTCCTTGTTTATTTTGAGACTTATTGCCCTTTGTTGTAGTAGTGAAAACTTGTGCGGGGGTATCAAGTCCATGGGCGGATCTAGAGGGGGGTCGGGGGGGTCCGGACCCCCCCTGGAATTGGCCGAAAATTAAATTTTTACTATATAAATTTAGCGTCTTGTTGCATATTTACTACATTTTAAACCATAATTTGGGTTTGGACCCCCCCTGGAAAAAATCTTGGGCTTGGACCCCCCCTGGAAAAAAATCCTAGATCCGCCCTTGAAGTCACATATTGTGACAGTTCTAGTTTTACATGGATATCAAAACCAGGTCTAGTTAGGAAAAGGGTATAAGCAATTTCACTTGAAGTTTAATAGATGATCATAACACTAAAACTCAGAATGAGCTCTTAATTATTCATGGTTACTTAGTGGGGAGCCATTTCAAGTTCTTGTTACTGTGTGTAAAGGAAAGTTTAAAGCTGTGTTATACTTATACATCCTGCACAAGGTGTTTATTTCACCAGATATCCATGATTATGTGCTCCAGCCACTGTGACAAAGTGGTTGAAAGAGGTGTTAACCCTTTCCCAAACATCAAAATTGTAGGTTTGTTCAACTTAAAAGCTGCTGAAGACCACAGGCGTCCGTAATTTGAGCCTTGGCACCGTCTAAACTATTCTTTATAAAGAATAGTTTAGATGGTGCCAAGGCTCAAATTACGGACGCCTGTGCTGAAGACAACAACATGGGTGTTATAGAAAACTGTGATTTATGTACAATATAGCAAAGAAAATATTGAGGCAAAAGGAGAAAATCAAGGCTTTTCTGCCAAAAATTGGGAAGGGGCCCTGGTCAGTCATTTTGGGAAATTTTTGCGGGACTAAAATTGGTCAAATTGGGAAAAATGTAAAGACACAGGAGAATACTAGTAAATGAAAAACAACACTTTATAACCAGAATAACTGAATGATAGAACACACACTGTTTCTCAGGGACTAGAATTGCCAGTAGGTAAATGATTATTATGAATTTTCCAATTTGGGGAATTTTAGCTTTGAAAAGTGGGAAATTATTTCTTTGAAATTGGGAAAAAAGGAGCCCTTTTCCAATTGGGAAGCCACCGAATTTTGGCCTCTGTTAAAGAAGGAAGAAAAGCCCTGTAAAATGATTATTATCAGCCTTTTCTTCTATTGCCTTGATATTTTACAAGGCCTTTTCCTTTAGGGACATCAAAACTAGGTCTTATTTCGAAAAGGAATAAACCCCAATCAATCAATCAATTAATCAATCAATCAAATCAATCAATCAAACAATTAAAGTGTACTTTTGATGCAAACTGAAAAGTTTACAGAGGATGAGACATATTACAGTAATTGTAAAATACAGAGCAACTGATAGGAGGTGGTAATATGGCATTCTAAATTAATTTTGTTGTTTCAAATCCAAACACTATGTTGTGGGTACTCATTTGAATCGTCTCTGTGAATCAATTCTAATGAGTACCTTCAACATTAGGGTTTGGTGAACAATTAATGAAATATGAATGTGACAAACAACACAACTCTTTGATCTTATTTTTGGTATGAAAACAGTCTGAAATTCAAGGCAGCATAAACAAGTATAAACAATTTTTTTTAGAAGTTCTGGAACAATCACATACAAAATTTGTTTTGAAATTCTGGAAAAATCGGTACCGTGAAACATGAGAAACATGACCCTCTCTTGTATGGAAAAAGTTTCATAAGAGCCATTATTGGTATTTTTCCTGACGAGTCTAAAAAGCTCCGGCTAAGATGAAATGATGATTTTTCATGGCATTTCGAAGTTAGAAATATTGATTATTGGTTAGAAAATCCCATGTTGAGGGTACTCATTTGAATCGTCATTTGAATCCTCTCATGGAGATGATTTAAATGAGTACTCACAACATAGGTTTTGGATGATGAGTAATGATTATAGACCATGAAAACTAATTTTGACTTTAGCTTGGCTAGTTCTTGGTTCCGATAGGGAAATAGACTGGGCATGCACGTATTTAAGGAGCGATTGTAATGGCTTATAACATTCTATACTATCACTTGTGGTTTCATGTAATAGCCGCTTTGACAACAACACAATTGATGATATTGATGCTCTACGATATTTCCAGTTGAATTGAATTGAGTTATTGTACTCGGATTAATTTGTTCATTATTCATAGAATAGCAGAGATTTTTATCCTACTACAGAAACTACCATCAAGGTATTTTTGTTACATTTGTACTTTCAATTTTTGTTTATCTTTATTAATTGTACGATGTCATCACGTCTTGGATGTTTTTAATGTCATATCGTAAAAATGACTTACCAAACATTTAAATCATTTAAAAAAAACAAGAACAAGGTAACCAAGGTGAACAGTTAGTCATATAATTATTTAGCAGATAGAATTCATTAAACTTTATAACATTCACCACTGTTGGTGAACTCGGCCAAAGCGAGGAATGTTTTTGAATGATCAATGTATTCTGTCAGTGTTGTTTTAAAATCTTGTAACTATGGCTTCGATGAAGCTGTAGTTACGAGATTTTATAACAATTCTGACAGTTTGTCAGTACATAACAGTAAAACAGGTCTATTTTTAGAACAAATTCATTGTCATTAGAGAAAAAATCTATAAACTCATTATGTAAACGCAAAATATCTATACCTTGTTGTAGCGAAAAATGTCACTAGCTTTGGCTGAGTTCCCCACCAGTGATTTACGGTACTCTGGAAAGTGGCTATTAATTTTGTCAAATGAGAAAAAAAGGTGGTAGCAAATAAAAAACAAAGTCAATAGCTGCAAACACATTTTTCTCTAAATGATATGTAATATAAGTGTAATTAGTGCTCAATAGCCTAGCTTACCAATTAGTAATTTAAAATTTTCTAAAGTCACAAAATTATCAGCTTGTACTCAGAATAAATTTACATTATCCCATTACCACACAATGACTCTTTTTGACTCCCCACAAGATAATGGCTTTGGAAAAACTTGTGGGAAATGAAGAAATTGCTTGTGACAAGCAATTTCTTCATTTCCCACAATGTTTTCTACCCTAAAATATCCAAAATCTTAAAATTTCATTCACTTGAAATTGTCGTCTGCATCATCTTTCAATTTGGACAGCCCTAAAATTTTGCCGTTTGGTAATGGGTTAAATAACTTTTTGATTTTGAGACTCTAATAGATATGGCTATGAAGAAGACTATATGAGGAAAAACAAGATTTGTTTGTGAAACACCAAGACCCCTGGCCTGAAATGGCCAATATGTTAAAGTGACATTTCACAATTATTTTTACATAAATTTTACTTTTATTCTATCTGAAAGATCATATTTTCTTATGGAAATTCTGAAAATTTTAATTAAAAATATTGAACCGTTTACGAGAAATATATACTATGGGAAAAAAGTTTAGCAATTTTTTTCGACCAAAATATTTTTGCAATACAAAGGCATAGTATTCCTTAAACAAGTATCATTTACCAATTAAAAAAGCAAACTCACTAATGGTGCAGTTCGTTCACGTGTTTATCCTCGCGTAACGCTCTTTGACGTAAAAGTGCTAAAATGACGTCTTGCACGAGCATGTGTATGCGCATGTAATTTATATCGACAATACCTATCCCAGCACAATGGTAATTGTCCAGAAAAAAATAAAGCACAAAAAACTGCTTGGCGATTCAAATGGGCCGTCGCCCAGGACTAACATTAGATCAAGGGTATAAGGCTATCGGCATGCTGACTGGTGGGGTGACTGCCAAAGAGGGGGATTAACATTTTGGTGTGAGTCAAAGTGTCATTTCTCAACTGAGAGTAAAGAACTGTCAATAAGGCAACTCCCAAGACAGACCACGCTCTAGCTGGCAGCGTAAAACAAGCCGACGTAAGGACAATTACGTAGTGACGTTTTCACGACGTCATCGTTTCTCAGCAGCACAAGTACAGTCGCTTTGATCAGAAACGCGACGGTGACATGGAATTGTGCTCATGCTGTAAGTAACAAGCTTCGTTCTTTGCGTTTACGTATATGTCTACCTTACGTATGCGTTCCTTTGGCTTGTGCTCACAGACAGGCCAGGCTGACTCGGACACGGGTACACAGTCCATTGACAGGATGGCAGTGGAATCAAGTCGCTATTGCAGATTAATCCTGTTTGAACTTTACCTTTGTGGAGGCTTAATTGTGAAAGGAAGATATTAGAACGGGAGGAAGAGGCAGCGATGACGTCAATAACGTAAAGGATCTCACACGCGTTTTGCTTCTGCAATTTTTGGCATATTCTGGTGGCTTTTGGTTGAGGACTCATAAGAACTTGGTTAACAGACATTGTGGTACTGTTATAAAGGATAATAATGGGCATGCAAGGTACTGATTCCGTGTGTCATTTTGAGAGTACTACCCCTACCTTGTTCGGCGTCACGCGCAAGACTTGTCAGTTCTCAAATTCAAATCAAAATTTGTAATATTGTTGTAAAGATATCAAATATTATCGTCTTTAAATTTGATTTCAATCCGAACTCAGATAATTGAGAAATAAGCTGCAATTTTCGAAATTGCTAAACTTTTTTCCCTCAGTATATATTTTTGTGCTAAAATTAGACAAATTGTTGTGGACAATTAACAGTTCAGATTTAAATAGAATTCGTCATTTTTGTCTCAACTTTAAATGCGCAAATTTCGCTTATAAATAACAATTTCAAAAAACAGATAGCTTTTCTACGCATTAGAATAAACAATCTTTGCATCAAGATATACTTTTAAAAAATGAAATAAATGTGAAATGTCACTTTAAGTTTAATTTTATGACAGACAGACAAACTGAAAGATGGACAGACAGGCAGATAGACGTTCATACAGATGGGCAGAAGTTCAACAAAATGCCCCTCAGATTTTTCGATACAGGGGCATAAAAATACTGATAACCAGCCTTTTATCATTTTGCCTGAACATTTTCTGTGCTATATTACTGCTATAATAATTCTCACAAATCCTAACACCAGCATTTTGTTTAAATTTGAATAGTCCAACGTTTTTGCAGTTTAAGACAGCTTTATCGGGATTTCCTCCTCATGTATTGGTAAACGTGAAGACAATATTGTGACTAAAGGTAATAAATCATGTTTGTGAGACAATTCTAATAAGCAACTACAGGGATTGGCCATGGTAGAATTAATTATTGGGAAAAAGTCTCCGAAACAAGATAAAAAACAAAGAAACTACAAAATTCCAGGAATCACAAAAACAAAAATCTTACAAATTTGACACTGCTTTTTAGAAAGTTAATGCAGTCAGAGAAAAAAGCATGTCTAGAAAACTTATTTGAATTTCATTTTTTTTCTTTTCCAAGGTTTTATCTTTTCTAGACACAAAGTTTCTTAGTTTTTGAATTGTCCAAAAGGAAATCTGTTGCAGATGACAATAAAAAGAAAACACATTATCATGAAATTCTGAAAAATTATATTAGATATTTAAAATGTTATATAAATCTTTTATAAGAGGAAAATTCTTATCATGAAAATCTGAAATAATATATTAGAAATCTTATGTGAATCTTTTTGTAAAGAAATCAATAGTTTTGACAACCACAATTCAGCGAAAAACATTGGGAGAAAAGAAAAAAACTGCTTATTTTCTACTTGTCAATCTTTCTTTTCTATTTGGTTGACAGCAACATCTTTAAACTAAAGTTAGACTGTAATGACTTAATTAGTTTTTGTTTGGAAGAAATATAATTTCGTTGTTCATTACATTCAGTAATTCGTAAATGATCTAATTTTAATTTTCAGTACTTGCATGACTAATCAAGAGTGAAAACTAAGCCATTTGGATATGAAATGTTGTGTTTTGAATTAATTAATTTTATATGTACCCGTAGGCTTGATTATTTTATGGTACGCACCTGTGCATATGAAATTATATATTTTGTGAAAGTGTTATTGTTTCGGAGCTTTTCAAATTGTCAAATCACTGATTGCTTGGTATATTTAGAAAGGTATGTGTTGAATTTTCTCTTGATCTTGGAATCAATTTATTTTTATCATAAGTGTTTTCTGTAACAGAAAATTTGATATAATCCTTGACTTGTCCATTCTCATGTAGGGACTAGGGATCCTCTTTTTTCTTGATGCCTCACAAGAAAAATGCTTCGAAAACAATGTGAAAATTGAGAAATTACTTGCATGGTATGAAACACTTTGATACCCCCAGATTTTAAGCAGCACTGGTAAATGCATGAACAACATATCGTTGCTTTTCAACGAAAACCTCATTTCTGCAGCTTAAAACAAGCTGCAGATATGAGGTTTTCGTTGAAAAGCAACAATATTGTTCACTGGACAAAAGGGGCTTGATAATGAGTAGTCGTCTTGAAGATAATAATAGGGCATCTTTATGCATCGTTTTCCAGATTATTCAAATTAGCCTCTGGACATCCAATTACCATTATAAAACCTCTGTAGATCTCTTACTTGATCTGATAACTGTCCAAAAGCTCTGCCTGTCAATCAAAAACTTGTGTTCTCTCTTTATTCCTGTTTGCAAATTGATACTGTAGATGAATCAAATGAGAATTTTTTGCGGCATTGTAGTCAATTTGACCATGTGTTGTATCAAAACATGTAATAGAGGTCCAAAACTGAAAATAAGCTACAATATCTCCCGAGATGCTTGCTGATATATCAACACAGGGCGAAAATGGAATCCACCAGTCCTGGAATTAATGTCGTCCTGCTCATATTTTCCACTATTTAATGGGGTTTTTGGTCTTAACGGCCAGATTTCTAAATAATGTGCTCTTTGAAAGAAAAACCAAATAAAAGGGAAAGCTCACCTTTGTCTGTTTATCAAAATATGAGGATTTCCACTACCTCGTAGGTTCTAGGAGGTGGTGTGAAACCTGGTCTAAATAGTTTGGGAAAGCTTTTACCCAATTTGTCTGAAATACTTTCATTGTTGAAATCGATCAATACCAATAATGATATTTAAAACCCACACAATTTTTGAAGTACAAACTTGTATAATGCAAGTTGAAAAGAGACCTTTTGTCTGACGGGAATTGGAAAATCGTGTTTTGTGTTATTATGATAAAATTAGATTTGTCAAATTTCACTGGGCTCAGATATATTGGCTTTTATCAGTTTATTGATACTGCTCTTTGAAGATTTTTTGCACCCTATTAATCTCAAGATAAATGTTTGAATCAGCTTTTCTATCATTTCCCATACAAAAATGTTAGACTGATCTTAACCCATTACCAAACAACAAAACTTTAAGCCTGTCCAATTGGAAGAAGTTGCAGACGACAACTTCAATGTGATGAAATTTCAAAATTTTATGACTTTTGGGATAGAAAACATTGTGGGAAATGAAGAAATTGCTTGTCACAAGCGATTTCTTCATTTCAACGATGTTTTCCAAAGCCTTTATCTTGTTGGGCGTCAAAAGGTGTCACTGTCAGGTAATGGGTTAATTAACTTAAAAAATGAATTAGGAGGTATGAGTTAAAAAATCACATTAACTCTTTCCCAAATGACAAAATTTTAGACTGGTCCAAATTCAAAGCATTGCAGACAATATGAAATTCATGGAATTTTACTGTTTAGCAAACATTATGGTATGAAAAAATTTCTTGTCACAAGGGTTGAAGCAATTTCTTCATTTTGAATTTCCACAATGTTTTCCAAAGCCTATCTGTCTATGTGGGAATGGATAATTTGTACATACGAGGGGCGTTCAATTAATTTTGGAACTGGCGTTCTATAAGCCATAGTTATGTTGCAATTCAATTTTAAGTTTCTTCAATCCTTCGAAGTAATCCTCTTTGACATCCACAAACTCCTGAAAATTTGAGATCCATTACTTATATGCCAATAAATGGGCGTCTTTTGGAACACCCCGTAGACACTGGTAAATTGCAATGTACGAGGGTTGTCCCAGTAAATCGTAGACAGGTTCTATAAAACAAAAACCGCTCGATAGATATTTTTATTTTTTCGATAGATTAGGCCCACACATGTTGACACCACTTTGACAAAAAATCAAATGGAATTCTTATTTCATACAAAATATATATAATTTTTAGCAAAGGCATACACCGATCCGCGGCGCACGTCACAACGTCGTATAATGATAACGTCACATTTTCACCGGGACACGAACACATAAATGGTCCAAATGTTCCATCCGAATCTAATTTTCTTGTGTTATGATTGAACATTATACACATCAATCAGGTACTTGTACTGTTGAAAGAATTCAAATACATTTTTGAACATTCATCATCTAAAAGTCCGTTTCGTTCGCCATCCCCTATACCGTTTGCCGTTTTTTTCTAGTGAGTGAAGTATTCTGTATTCTTTCAGGCTTGTTTTCTTCATAAAATCGGCCTTCTCCGAGAAGCAATATCGAAATGTCTCTTTGAAAAAATGTCCGTACATGTACCCTGGACACAAGGCTAAATATTTTTTTATTTGTTTCGTTTTCATTAAAGAGTCCTATGTGCCATACTGCTCTCTTTACCAAAAAGAGGACAACTTTACAGTGCGCCGCCGTTTTCACAAAAACCGTCGTTTTACGTCTATGAAATCGTTATGCATTTTCGCTTAAGATATCTTAGTTGGAAAATAAATGACGTCAATGCTTTGAAATTTGGCACAACTAAGAGACATTATTTGCTCAATGCGGCTACGTAAACGTTTTTGACCAGAATAGGAACCAATGTGTTAAGTCACACCAATTTACCAGGTACAACGAGCAGAAAAGACGCATTTTTTTACGTGCGCCGCGTGACCATTACGCGCTTAAAGTGACCGACTAAAAGGGCTTATGAACGAAGTGATTTTAGGTACAACTGGTTAAGATTAATTCGAAAATGGACAAACTATATTCACACAAAATATAAACATTGTGCGACGTCAAAAAGATAAGTTATTTAATGTGTCTACGATTTATTGGGACAACCCTCGTATATGGAGCATGAATGCCTATACAGACGACCAGAAAGGGTTTTCGTCAGCATGGGGAAGACAAAAAAGCCACAAGGGCTTAAGCTAGGCTATAAGGGCGGATGAAGACGCTATGTACCATGTATTTCTTTCAAGAAGTCTTGGACAAGAGGACCCCTGTGGACAGCTCCATTGTCATGGATTAGGCACATGCCTCTTTAGCCTGTCATAGACATTTTCTTTTCATGATATTTCTTCACTTTAGCCGACATACATTTCTTGTATAAATGGCCGGCGATAGTAGTACTATTTGAATCAGAAATTTGAACAATACACCCGTCACATTTGAAAATTACCGCGTACAAAACTTTAGTCGCGCTTTTATTGTTTTGGCTATGACGGACCTTGCCTTATCTTTTCGTAACCATTGCTTGCTAATGACACACCATTGGTACTCTTAATAGTAGATTCATGTTTAATCATATGTATGAAGCCCAGAAAGCCTACATTTATTGCATCTTTTGCATTATTTCAAAAAAATATTTTGCCACCTTTACACGGGTGGCTCTCAGTTCTTTCGGTAGCAGGTGGGGGACCCAATAGGCACAAATCTGTCTGTGATTCAACCCTTTCGTCAACATCGTAAAGCATGTCCCCGATGAATAACCAACTTTATCTGCTATTTCTTGCACATTAAACCATGCGTCTTGTTCAATCATGTCAGAATGTACAGCAACATTTGCTTTGGTACTAGCTCTACCCGGTTTGCCTGGGAGGGGGCATCATTCAGGCCAGTTTTACTCATTTTGATTTTTATTAATTTCCTCAAAACAGATGTAAGGTCAACGTTCGAATGGCAATGAATCCGATATAGTTCATTATATACATGTGATGCTGATATTTTAAAGCCTATGCGACCTTTAATGTAGACCCGTACATCCTACTTTAGTTCGTTTTCCATTTTGCGTACAGCGAAATAGCCAGTGTATACGACTGAACCAACTTAAAAGTTCAATAACTTTTGAAAGAGTAAACGAATTTGTCTCAAATTTTGACCAAGTATAGGCAGTAATTTTCCCGTTAAGTAGCCACAGGCTCCACTAGTTCTATAGAACCATGGGGTATGGCGGACAATTAGTACCACTTTTAATTGAACGTCCCTCGTATAATGACTTCCTGATTCATTAAATTTAACTGCAGGTTTCATTATATTGATATAATCTGAAGTGAAGTACACGAAAAAGTTATGGTTTATTTAAATTCGCTGTCAACCTAAAGCTAATGAAAAAGCTAATGGTTTGTTAAAAACTAAGTTAAAATTTCCTTTAAGCAAAATATTAAACTATAAAGTTCCCTAACAATGACAGGATTTGATATCCATAATTCAACTTTGAAAACGTTGAGGGACAGGAATAAATTCCATAATCAGCATTTTTTCTTTGCCCTTGATATACATGTATAAATCGTTAAGTTTGCATAGGTTGAAACTTAGCCCATGTCATAAGCCAATTTAGAGTGAAGGACTTTGTTTTAATATGTCTGTAAAATTTTTGAAATTCTAAAAACCTGAACTTGAACTTTATGATTATAGCCCAGTCGTAATGTCAGGGCACATGTTTACAAAATATACCTGTATAAACAAGGGAAAATCATTCTTAATTTTCAATACAATTTTGCTTGTGGTGGTTCGAATCTTGCAGGTGTTCAACACCTGCAAGATTTTAACCATGGCATGCAAAATTACAGGATTTTTGGTGTTAGATGTATACAGTGTTGTTAATGTATTAGATAGAGGCTGTATAGTAGATTCTACATGAAATAAACATTCAAATGCGCACAGCGCATTGAATGTTTATATCATGTAGAATCTACTATGCAGACTCTATCTGACTTGGTGTTCGCTAGCAGTTCATTGGAGACTGGGCGTGGCTATCTATAGATGTCACATAAACTAGCCGGTAGCCCGTTGATGCGAAATATAGCGGCAAAATTTTAAAATATAATGCAATTTCATTGGTCCAAAAAGTAGATGGAACACTAAATTGGTACAATTTGTTAAGTTGTTAACATGTCATACAGTGAATAGACTATTTAGGAGTTAGAGCTAGCATCTGATATCCTTGTTTTGTGTTTCTGCTGCACTTGTATTGATGAACTTCGGTATTGATGAATGGATTTAGATGGACATTTATTGTGCCATTATTACTACAAGAGAGGATGAAAATAGGACTTTGATCCTTTCTGAAACAACAGATTGTATTTTACTTGTCCAGAAAAAGCCAGGGCTTATCCAAAAGGCAAAATTCTAGGGTGATCTGATTTGAATGAAAGCAGTTGCAGACAACACATTATGTGTGGAAAATGACTGGATATGTGTGCAATTTATCTAGGAAAATATTGCATAAAAAGGAGAAAATGCTGATCATCAGAATTCTCTTCTTTTATCCCCTGATGCTTTCCACTGGCGCCGTTTCTATCTAGGACACATCAAAACCAAATCTCATTAAGGCTGTTGCAGAGAGTGCACAATTTCAGACAAAAAAGAATTATGATGTGGAAAAAGGTAAAAAGTGTTGATTCAATATACAGAGTGTCCAGAAAAAAACGGAACCCTAATTCAAAGTCAAATATTTTAAAACGTATAAGCAAAGAAACTAATTTTTGAATCTGCGGTTCTGAAGATACATTATTGTTGCATTTTTATTCCAAATTACACTTAAAAAATATGCATCGGTTCAAAAGTTATAAGCAAATTAATAATGGCACTAAAAAACCGATCTGACATGATATTGATTTTTTGCGTCTTGTTTGTTTGTGAAAGCGCGCTGATGGTCAGTTGTTGAATTCTGTAACGTTGTACATGTATGTACCGATTTTCTCAAAATTTAATATGTAGACGTGCTGTACCTTCAAATTGAGCCCATTATGGTGTTTGTTTGAATTAATTTCAAATTATAATTTGATTCATTTCACATGGCGAACTTTTAACTTTATTTTCATAAATTACGAGCTTGATATGTTTCCTAAAATTAGTCCAGTCTTAATTTTCTTGCATAGTATACATTCCAGTGGACTATGATTTAATTCTTTTTGGTGAATTTTGTGGTATTTGTCATATATGAATATGTTTTGCATAAAGGTCAGTGTCAGGTCAATGAAACCCGTAATACTTTTCAATTGAGCGGTGACCGGCAGAAATAAAATAGGTGCCTATGATTATTATTCATGAGTCTGTGATGCACTTGGATATTTTGTTTATATTCATTTTATAATCGATTCAAAATTAAACGAGAATAGTTACCTTTGTTTCGCTTTAATTTTACATAGGTAAAAGTAACTATTCTACCTAAAAATAAACCAAAACAACCGTAACTATTCTCGTTTAATTGTGAATGTATTATAGTTACATCGCAGCTCTTCTTTAACAGTTTATTTATTAGCAAAAAGATGAAATGAAAATGCACTATTATGAATACAATGCTTCAAAATCACTTTTGTATTGTATTGAATATATTAACCAATTGTGAGGCATCAATTTATTAAATGAGAGTAGGCACGCGATGCGAAACGATAAGATTGATATCGTATTAAAATGGTTTTACGGGTATATTCATTTGAATACCAATATTTTCAGAACTAATCATTATTTTTCAACAAAATTTTCACTGCTGATAGAAAACTGTCGTTGCTATTGCATATATAAATTTGGTGGAGAAATATTACTTGATATATGAGAAATGTACTTTCAAAAAGTTCCGTTTTTTTTGGGACACTCTGTACCGGTACAGTCGACACTCGTTATGTCGACATCGGGTAAGTCGAATTTTCGCTTAAGTCGAAGTTCAAATCTGGTCCCATCCTCATCAATGGACATAATTTCCTCAAGCGAAATAATTTTAAACTGAATATAGCTATTCAAGGGCGGATCCAGGAATTTTTTCCAGGGGGGGGTCCAAGCCAAAAAAATTTTCCAGGGGGGGTCCAAGCCCAAATTATGGCTTAAAATGTAGTAAATATGTAACGTTACACTTTAGTCAAAATTCAATTTTCGGCCAATGCCAGGAGGGGTCCGGACCCCCCGACCCCCCCTCTAGATCCGCCCATGGCTATTGAAATATAGTAGGAAAAGGATAGAAATTGCTCAAAACGAGCAATTTCTTTCCTTTTCCTACTATATTTCAATAATAATCATACTTGATTAGTTTAAAAAAACGGTCAAATATCAACAGTATCGAAGCCGAACAAAATCAGATGAGTCAATCTCCGGATATGTCGAGGTATTTCGACGCCCCTACAACTTCGACATAACGAGTGTCAACTGTACTTATTGTCGAGGTATTTTGACGCCCGAACAAAATCAGATGAGTCAAACTCCGGATATGTCGAGGTATTTCGACGCCGCTATGACTTTGACACAACGAGTGTCAACTGTACTTATTTTGCTGTTAATGTTAGACTCGGATAGGTTCAAAAATTTTTTGTTCATTTAAAGAGTTATAATTACCCTTAATGGTCTCCTATTGATCGTCTTGAAGTCAATCTGCACTGCAACTATAATTTGTGCTTTTGTCGTGCATAAATTGTCAATCATTAGGGTCTTTAGACAGAATATTTATGGAAATGCTGTGGGTGGGTCTTTATTTTTACTGCTTTCTAATCCTACATTTTAAGAAATCTGAAAAAAGGAAGATTCAAATTTGTAAGATGAGACTACACTCATTTTAAGTCTGTTTTGGTAGAACCCATTGTTGGAAATGAAGAAATTGCCACAATTGTCACAAGCAATTTCGTCATTTTCTACAATGTTTACTAGAGCCTTTTTCATGCAACAAGATCTAGTTTTGGCATCCCTAAGAGAAATCGCTTGCAAAAACATGAGAAAGAAGAACAAAATTGTGATAACCTGCATATTTTCCTTTTTTCTCAATATTTTCTGGACTATTATCCCTTACCAAAATCACTTAGTCAGACTTATATGTGACTTATAAGGGACTTATAAGGCACATATATGGGACTTATAAGTTACTTATAAGTTTGATAGAAATGCAACTAAGTGAGTTCTATGTATAAGTCATTTCTAAGGCTAAAAGATCCACAACGTATAAGTGACATATAAGTGACTTATAAGTCAACTAAGTGAAGTATAAAACCGTGTAAAGAACCAAGTCATTTATAAGTATGCATCCCAGTAAGCTTCGTGAACAACATAGATGAGTGGATTGAGTCTTTGTCTGAGATTTTTAGCGGGAAATAGACAAAGAAATGTTTGAATTTGTATTGTTAATGTTTGTTAATAACAATGATGATAGCTGCTGAAAAAAACTGGAATAATATGATGAACTTGGAACATTGAGCAACTATTTAGTTTCTGATGGTAATTCTAATCTTTAATTGACATTAAACAGATGATTAGTTTATTTTATGTAATTGTCATGGGTTTTCATGACCATTTCAAAATGAATGAGTAGGTTTTATCAAATTAATCATCCACTTTTAAGTCAACATATCTGAAATTTTTGATACTTGTAACTGTTGTGATTGTAAAATGATTCTTTATTTTTTCAGTTAATTGTCTTCAGTAGATTTTGTAAATAAAAAAATCACTGCTTTTAAAATATATTCTCTCTCCAGTAGGCATGTCAAAACCAGGTCTTGTTTAGGAAAGGGTTAAAATAAATTGCTTGAATGAGGAGGCTCCTCACATACATAATATAACTCTTGCTCAACCTGCTAATTCCTGGCAGCCTTCATGATGAGGATTGTTTAATTAAAGACCTGGCCCCGGTTTCTCGAAAAAACTTAAGTATATTCTCATGAGAATATGCTCAACTTCAAAGGAATACTCTTCAACGTTGGAGGTTATTCGATTGAAGTTCATGAGGATTTCGTGCGATTTGAGCACGGTGCTCAGATTTGAGCATGAGATCGTACTTAAGTTTTTTCGAGAAACCGGGGCCTGGTTTTAACATCCCATTGTACAGATAGTTTGAGAATAATAGAGGAAAAAGAAAATCCTGATAAAAATTTAACAGCACTTATTGCTTTTGCCTCAATATTTTCTGTGCTGTAATATACACTAGGCCCACTTTTATGAATGTCCATTTTGTTGTGTGCAGCAGCTTTCAAATTTGACCATTCTCAAATTTTGTTGTTTAGTAAAAGGTTAAATAGTATTTCAATCATTACGAGGGCCCATCAATAATTTCGAGAACTAAATCTACTATTCAATAACCCGTTGACGTATTATCGCGAAAATTGGTATGATGAAAGCTCATTCATTTTCCAACCGACTCATCTTATTTCTAAATGATGACGTCATAACAATATGACGTCATGTTAGAATTATGACGTCATGTCAATAGCGTTTGTTTTGAAATGACGTCATCTTGCATTTTAGAGCAACGCCTTATGAAAACGTTTTATGTGTTTCTCAATAATTCCTTTACGGGCGTCCGTGTAATTTTACATGTATTGTAAAGAGACATATGTTTATCTAATAAAGTTATTGGAAAGCGCATACGACGCTTCAGAGTGGGTCGAGAGATAAGAGAAAATTGGTGGTTTTACAAGCTGACCGGAGACTATAAATCTGAAAAGAAGGCTGCTAAAATCCTTGATTTCATTCTTGAAAATTGACAATTAGGTGTTGAAATAGTAGTGAGACACTTGGATAATTTGTATGATACAGCTAAGGACAGTATGACCAGTAATCTCGGAATGAGTCGTGTATCGGCAAGATTGGTACCGCGCTGGCCGCTTCCTGGCGGAATGGGGCAGGGGGTCAAAAGGTGTCGTAAATAATACCAAAGTTATAAGGAAGACCGTCATAACTTTGCGAATCAAATAAATACATGTGACGTGACGTTGATGCACCATTTTTTAGTCGTAAAGTAAAGAAAAAATATCATTTTTGGAAGCATTATTCTTCGTTCTCACCCACAAAACATTGATTTCCAGATGTGCCGGTGAAACAAATGTCACAATTTTCATCAATATTCGAGGAATCACACTGAAACATTTTATGTCTATATAAAGTCGAGGAAGTACTTATAATTTTGCAGCAGTAATAAAATCTGGTCCGCCACACGTTTTTATGAGACAGCGCGCAAATATCATAAGGTCCGGAATTCTGCCGCGCTATGACAGCGCGTCGCGCCATAGCCGACGCGTTAAAAAGGCCGGTATTGTGAAACTGGTAATAGAAATATTACCAAACCCTCTGCACCGCGCAGATTATGCATTTTGCGACTTCCAGTTATTTCCAAACCTTAGAAATAAATCACGGGGTGAAGATAATGAGAAGAAAGAGGAGTTGGGTGTGTCATTTACAAAAGTTTGCGGGTAATGTCACGTGACGGGCTGTAGCATGTGCCACAGGCGTCTGTCAAGCGGTGGAATGAATGCAAACTGTTCAAGGGATGTTACTTTTATACAAAATGGGTTATGATTCTAAGTTTATCAACGTATTTTTCTGATATAAGATTAGTTCTCGAAATTATTGATGGGCCCTCGTATATGGTAGCTTGAGCACATAACCATGGATTTACAACCACATAATCCTTTTATAGCCTCCAGATGCTAATTGCTGCTGCTCGGGATCGAACACGGGACCCAATAGTTGCAAGTCCAACCATCTAACAACTGCGCCATGTGACAATTATTCCATGGATGCTAGCTATTTATAGGCAGTGGATCAAACTTATAGGTGACTTATAAGTGACTTATATGTCACTTATAAGTGACTTATATGTCACTTATAAGTGGCATATAAGTCCCTTATAAGTGACTTATATGCCAGATGTAAGGAGGATAGAAAAGAATTGCTATGTGGCTTATAAGCCACTTATAAGCCACATATATGTCACTTATAAGTCATATACAGTCAAACTTCAGTTTCTCGAACACTCACGGGACCCCTTAATTTGTTCGAGATATCGGAAGTTCGACTCATCCAAAATTCGACATGACGACGTCGTATAGAAGGGGAAATGTGTTCCGTCCGAAAATAGGTTATATCCGACTTTTAGTACACTTAAACACTATGGAATATTCGCATGACGAACAAAAATGTTTTCACGAGAAGATATCTTTATTCGTGTAACTAAGGACATCTTTAATCACAAAGAATAAAATTTCATATTATTAATCTTTCAAAATAATTTACATACATGATAAAATAAAAGCAAATTCTCTACAGAACTCCTTCGTTTATGCAATCTAGCTGCCTACATTTGTGAATGCTGTAAGTGCGGCTCGGCTAAGCTATATTTACGATGTTTACGTATGTTAAAATCAGATTGAAGACACAATCAATTAACTTTTGGTCGCAATTAAGACCCAATCACGATACAATTAAAACCAATAATGGTGATTAAAGACTTGTATTTTTCATGACAAGTGATAGATACGCACAGTTTTAATTGATAAACAAGAAGCTGTCAAAAAGAGATTATCCGGCGATATGTGTGAAAACAAACAATAGAAGCCAGGTAGATTTATTGGAAAACCCTTTGTTCGACTTTATGTGGTGAATTATATAGTAAATCAATGCACGGGACCGGAAAATGTGTTCGAAAGTTCGATCCTGAGGTGTGCGAGTTATCCGCGCTTGAAAATAAGGAATAAAGAACAAATTGTGTTGGGACCGAGATTCTATTTCGAATTTTCTGCGGTGTTCGAAGAGGCCCGTGCCCGAGAGATCGAGGTTTGACTGTATGTCACTTATACGGGACTTAGATCTAATTTGCATATAAAATCCTTATCCGTGACTTATAAGCCACTTATAAGCCAAAAGATTAAGTCCCAACTCCCTTATAAACCACTTATATGGGACTTATAAGGGACTTAGATCTTGTCTTATAAGTGGCTTATAAACCATTTTGGTAAGGGATTGCACAAAAAGTCAATATCCATCAATACTGCAGAAATTAGTCCACCCTGAACTTTGTCGTTTGGATGTCAAGGAGAAATTACATAAACAAAAAATGTAAGCTTCTACATCAGAAATGAGATTTAGAGAGACAACAGGAAATATAAGCCGACAACCATAATCTAGAGAGGTTTTGCTAATATCAATTATCATTTTTTGTGCTGAAGTATCATAGAAAATGAATTAACAAAGTAACCGCTGCAGCGCATCCTTGATAAATATCATATTCGTATTATGACTTTCGCCTCAGACGTCAGAAAAGGTTCTACCTAAACTTAATTTTGGTAAATTAGGTGCTTTAAATGTTTTTGTCATTACCTTATAATTGCAACAGGTCATAAAGAATCTTAAAGAAAACAACATATGGATTCTGATCAGACAGTGTGACTATATTGTGCTGACTGATCTGGATCCATGTCATTCTCAAAATGCTGTACTCCAGGTGCCTTTTCTAGATCCTGGCTCTTTTATATTGTTCTTTTGTCTTCTATATATCTCCTTAAAATTGAATTGGTCTTGTATATAAATATTTGCTATTTTACAAATGGTTATGCAATAGATTGATTGATTGATTGATTGATTGGCTGATTGATTGATTGTGGTTTAACGCCTCTTTTTGGCCTTGAAGAGGCCAAATTTAGCATGTCATTTTTCTCAGGGCGTGCTGAATTTTTATCTTGTGAAAACGTTGAACACAGATATATAGTGTTCTTGCGCGATGAAAAGTAAATCGGAACTGGACTAGATTTATACTACTTTATGCAGATTTTGTAAATTTCGACCCATGTACATTACAAAAGAAGTAAATACATACGTTGATAGCAGTAAAGGCATTTAAAATCGTAAAATATTTACAATCAAGAAATCGATTGCAACATAATATTATGCGCGGATCCATTCGCCTTCATATATAACCTACTCTATGTCACACGTTGTTCAACAAGTTCAGTGGTCGAGCGGTAATGGCGAAGTCTCAGAACTCTGGGGACCGACGTTCAACTCCAGCCATCAGCGTATAATTTTTTTTTTTTTTTTACGAAATACTCGATGTGCAATAAATATCTTAGATCGTTCATTTGTATTTTACCTTACCTAAAACCTTTCCAAACAAAATTTTAGATTGTTCCAAATTAATTACGTAAAAGTGCAAACATAATTATTTGAAATAAATCTAGCTCGATTATCGGCCTGTCCGATCAGACCCGATGTGTCCGAAATAACCTGTCGTTGATGACTAATTTTGTTTTCCTCCTACCCGGTTTTATACGCTTAATACTTCTCATTAGGCCTACCGATGCCGGGGAAAAGGCTTAGAATTTTCTGATTGTGACATAAGATACAGTTTTTGTCTTCACCTATCTAAATAATGGCTGACGATCACTTAACTGTCCGAAAGTACCATACGTTCCTCTAATATTTAAAGAAACTCGTTCATTGCAAAATTTTCCGTAAATGTTCGTTTTCCCCCGCGAAAGAACTATTGGGTCCATAGAAATACCGGAACACCATGGAACGCATAATAATTACCGGAACACACGGAACGCGTCAGTGATTACCGATACACACTTGAAATATTTGGTTTTCCAATACCGTAGGTAATAGTAACGATTTGTTATTCTTTAATCTGTTTTAAAAATTTGTTATTTATATATCTATGTATTTGTATGTGTTAGATAGTTATGTTTTAATAGGCAGATTTATGATTTAATAAGGTTCTAAATGATATATTGTGAAGATATATAGAAATAACATCACGATTTGTCGGCAATGCTTTAACTTCATTTAATAAATCGTTATTCAATCCATTACTTCATCTTGATTGTTTGAACAAGATATAAAATATGGAATTTACCATTATCTCACCCATTCCAAAATGTAAAAACTTTTGACTTGTCAAATTCCAAAGCTAATGCAGACGACATAATGGGCATTAATAAATTTGGAAATTGTGCTCAATATAGCACACACAAAAAAAAATACTGAGCAGAACGTACATTTTCTAATTATGCCGCATTGTTATCCAAAAAACATATTTTACCAGAGGTGTAAAGAAATATTACAAGATATACAGTTGATCTATTGTCAAGGTCATCTCCAATCTTTCTCTAGAAACAGGTATTGTCCCCAAAGATTAGAGAAGTAAAACAGTAGCACCCGTCTATAAAAAGCTGTCCAAAGTATAAATCCAGCAAGTATAGGCCAATCTCTTTAATCTGCAAAGCATCAACAATTATGGCGCGCATCCTGATAACAAACATCATGGGTCACTTTGATAAGAATAATCTACTTAGCCAGTACCAGCATGGCTTCAGAGCAAAACATACCTGTGAATCTCAATCGATTAGCCTTACCCAAGAAGCATACGACAATCTTGAAAATGGTCAACAAGCGGATATATACTTGAAATGGATTTTAGTAAGGCATTTGATTTGGAACCACCTCCCTATAGCCGTCTCAGATGCTACTACGCTCAGGGGCTCAGGGTCGCCCTACCACAGCATTCTGCGGCCCTACCCAGTAGCAAGTAACCGGTTGATGGGTGTACATAGTTTTAACTGTACCGTATAGACTTTTAGCTATACATAACCAATGGAAGAGGTGATTGTCTCATCCCATCGTAGGTCAAATATACATTCTATGAAGAACCCTGACCTAAACCGGAAGAAGAAGAAGGTTGATCACAGCAATTAAATATCCAAATTGAATAAGCTGGGTGTCCTTCCACTGATCTCAAGATGGATATAATCCTTCTAAAAGGATCGTTCTCAAAGAGTAGGTATTGATGATCACTCATCAACTACTCTACCAGTTCTCTTAGGCATCCCTCAGGGTTCAGTGCTCTGTCCATGTCTTTTCTTAGTCTATATAAATGACCTACCAAACTGTATCCAATCCAAGACCAGACTATACTTGTCTGTAGAATCGGAAACTCAGGTGAGCGATATAGGGCCATCATGGCCCTCTTGTATATAATTAGTTTTGCTCGCATATTTTTATATAATGTCAAGATAATTTGCTATTGTGTTTCCATGATATTTCATGTTCTCTTATATGTTTTGACCTGCATGTTATAATTGAAATTTAACCAAAACATGTCTTTTTCAACATAAGAAAATGCCCACAAAGGGAAATTTAAAAAAAAAACTTCTAGCTTCAGCAGCAAAATAATAACAGATTTATTAACCCATTCCCACATAATGACTGTTTTTGACTCCCCTAGAGATAATGGGTTTGAAAAAAACATTGTGAAAAAATGTGAAATTATATTTAGTAATTACTTGAAATTGTCGTCTGCAACATCTTTGAATTTGGTCAAGTCTAAAATTTTGCCGTTTGGTAATGGAATGATAAAGGGTTTAAAGAACGACATGCACTTATTTTTTATATAATGTTCTGATAATATGCTATTGTGTTTCGATGATTTATTAACCAGGGGGCAGGGCCCAAATTATTCATGGTCTTAAGACCGCTTTTGGTCGCAGATTTATTGTTAACACAATTTGGACAGGAATTGATCATGCAATAAATAAAAAGGATAGATCTGCAATCGAAATCCTTCTTACCTGATCCTTGATAATTTGGCCCCCATGATTCTAGTGGTCATCCAGTACAGATGATTTCTGTTCATTTTACTTTTGTTTCATACCATACAGATGATTTCTGTTCATTTTACTTTTGTTTTATACCAAAAATCTGCATGTGTTCAAATTTGTTCGAAACTTCTTCAAAAGAAAATAAAAGATTAAAATGTTACTCTTGTTATTTTTCGTACACTTTCCAGGCCTTCAGCACTTTCAGCGCTTTGATTATTGCTGAAGTTGAAGAATATTTAAACTTTCTCATACCAATAATCTGCATGTGTTCAAATTCTTCAAGGCCTTCAGCGCTTTCAGCGCTTTGATTAACTATGTCCTATCTAGGTTACTGGAGTACCCATTGAATTCCAGTTGTTTCTCTTACAACAACATCCTTACCAAGTCTCCAGCTGCTCGCCAACATCAGTTTATGTTTATCCTACCTTTGGGGGGAGACAAATGTCAGACTGGATATTTGCCATGGGTTATGCAATGGAATTGAAGATTTGCCAATTCGAATTAGCTCCTGTTTTTAAATGGGTTGATCTTGATGTCTCTTGTGATTTCAGAAGGCAATGATTGTTTCTCATAAACCAATTAGCTAAATCAGTTTTACATGGCATCAAAACAAGATAGCTAAACCCTTGTCATCTTGAATTATCCCTTTCCCAAACAAGACCTTAGTAGGTTTGATGTCCCTAATAGAAAAGGCTTGGGAAAACATTGAGCCAAAAGAGGAAAGTGCTGATAATCAGTACTTCTGCTTTTGTCTCAATGTTTTCTGTGCTTTATTTTTAACAAATTTGCCATAAATATTAAATAATACCCATTTTGTCATCTGCATCAGCTTCCTAAATGGACCACAGGGGATTTTTAGCGATTTTGATGGTGTCTCCTCTTTAATAGAGTAATACTCTATTAAAGAGGAGACACCATCAAAATCGCTAAAAATCCCCTGTGAATTGGACGACTTGGGAGTTTTGGAAAGGGTTATAGCAGGGCAGGCAGTGTGGTAACCTCTCCCAAACATTTAACAAGACCTGGATTCAATGCCCAGACAAGAAAAGGCCTTGAAAATATTGATACAAAAGAAGAAAAGGGTGATAACCAGATTTCTAAGAAATATTCCCCATGCTATAGCATAAAATTGTTCAGGAAAATGTAACTGATTTGGACAATATTGACAAATTATCAATCTTTCCTTTTTCCAATAACAAATGATCCAGAGTTCTAAGAATTTGCCATGAATCAGATAAAATAATCACCAAATTCATTGATTGATCATTAACAAAGACGTCACTACACTATCTTCTACTTTATGGCTTTACCATAGCACTCCCCACTCCTACAAAGAACAAACAATTTGACCTTTCCTTTGACCTTTCCTTTTAATGAACTTTTTTTCCCAATTAACAATTCCTAATTAAGTCCATGGCTTTTGCATCCCTATATATCAGAGAAAGCTTAACCCTTTCCCAAACAAGACCGGGTTTCGACGTCCCCAATAGAAAAGGCTTGGGAAAACATTGAAACAAAAGAAGAAACTGCTGATAACCAGCAGTTTCTCCTTTTGTCTCAATATTTTCTATGCCATATTTTACACAAATTCTATCTTTAATAACTTCCATTTTGTCATTGTGGTAGTTTTTAGCTCCACTGGCCGACAGGCCAGCGGGCTATTGTCATGGTGGTGTGTCCGTCGTGCGTCCGTCCGTCCGTCCGTGCGTCCGTCCGTCCGTAAACTTTTTCTTTAAAAATCTTCTTCTCAGAAACTACCAGATGGATTTCAATCAAACTTCACAAGAATGATCCTTGGGTGGCCCTCTCTCAGATTCCTTCAAAGAATTTGGATTGAATCAGAATAACCTGAGTTATCTGCCCTTGAATGTCAGAAATAGCTGGTTTTGACTTAAATTTTACTCTTAAATCAACAAATATGTACCATTCAAGACAAAACTATTTAACTATTATAGAATGTTGGTGACTATAAGATCTTGCCTTTGTATAATTTTCAGCTTGATCTGAATTTTACATCATGAGTTATGTGCCCTTGAAATTGACAAAATTGGCATTTTCGGCTCTTTTTGACTTTGTTTTCATTCTAGCAAATACAAATATTGACCAATCTAGACAATACTTGTTGAATAGGACCACCCCAAAAAATTGCTGTTTGGGAAAGGGTTAGGGAAAACTGATCTATAATTGGAGAAGATTCCATGTCAACTGAGGGTCATGGTGTGTTTTTGTTTACCATTGTCTCGGTAGGTCCATCCTAACAATTCCTCCTACACAGAAGTGAATCTGTAATTGTCTACAGCTTATAATAAATAGCTGCCGTCTAAGATTACAGGAAAAAACATGATTTTCAACGATTTGGTCTGGATTACTTTTCCCATGATGTAGATGTTTCAGAAAAGCTTAATTGTGAAGGTATATATTTGTAGAAGATATTCCATGTGAATTTAGCATCATTGGCTTGTATTTTTGTTGTATCCATCCTTAGCAGAATCTCTCCTACACAGAAGTTAATTAAGCTGTAATTGTCTTCGGCTTATAGCTGTTGTCCAATGGATTACAGGGAAAAATACAATTTCTCGATGTGTCAGTCTGAATGACTTATTTACTGTAATATATTGTTGTTATTGTCGCCATAATATTGTAATTGTTGTGGAAAAATATGCATATGCAAAGCTCAGCTGTCTCTCCCAATAACAACAAGAGCTCAAGCAAATTAGCAAACATAAGATTTTTTCATAATTAAACAAAATTTGAAAATCTTTTGTGTTTATTTGATTAATTATTAAATAAATCTTGAATGTTTAGTGATTGTTAAGATTTTTAGCTCACCTGAGCACAAAGTGCTCAAGGTGAGCTATTGTGGTCACTCACCGTCCGTCGTCCGTCTGTCTGTCTGTCCGTCAACAATTTCTTCAAACATCTTCTTCTCCAAAACCAACAGGCCAATTTTGACCAAACTTGGCAGGAATGTTCCTTGAGTGACCCTCCTCAAAACTTGTTCGCAGATTTTTGATTCATCAAAAAACGTGGCTGTGGCAGGGAGAAAGGGTCTTATCAGACTTAGAGAAATCATAAGAAAATTCTTTAAAAATCAACCATTGGGCCAATTTTAAACAAACTTAGCAGAATTGTTCCTTGAGTGACCCTTCTCAAAATTGTTCGCAGATATTTGATTCGTCAAAAAACGTGGCCGTGGCAGGGAGAAAGGGGCTTATCAGACTTTGAGAAATCATAAGAAAATTCTTTAAAAATCAACCATTGGGCCAATTTGAAGCATACTTTGTAGGGATGTGCCTTAAATCATTCTCTTTAAAATTTGGTCACAAATATTTTCATTTGTAGAAAATTGTGGCCGTGGCAGGGAGAAAGGGGCTTATCAGACTTAGAAGAAATCATAAGAAAATTCTTTAAAAATTAACCATTGGGCCAATTTGAAGCAGACTTTGCAGGAATGTACTTTGAATCTATCTTTTCAAAATTGATTCACAAATGTTTAAATTTGTCAAAAAATGAGGGCATGGCAGGAAGGAAGGGGCTTTTCAGCCTTAGAGAAATCCTACGAAAATTCTTTAAAAATCAACCAATGGGCCAATTTGAACCACACTTTGCAGAATTGTTCCTTGAGTGACCCTTTTCAACATTTGTTCATAAATTTAAAGTTTCGTCAAAAAATGCGGGTATGGCAGCCCAGGGCTTATCTAACAAAGAGAAATGTTAAAAAATTCTTCAAAAGTTTTCTTCTCCTTAACCATTGGGCCAATTAGAACCAAATTTGGCAGGAATGTTCCTTAGGTGACCCTCCTTAAAATTTGTTCGCGGATTTTTTATTTGTCCAAAATTGTGGGCGTGGCAGGTCAGCACTTATCAGACTTGGAGAAATCATAAGAAAATTCTTTAAAAATCAATTGTTGGCCCAATTTGAACCAAACTTGGCAGAAATGTTCCTTTGGTGACCTTTAAAAAAAAATGCGAATTTTTGTTTCGTCTGAAAAAGTGGGCGTGGCAGGGCGTGACTTATCGGACTTAAAAAAATTCTTAAAAAATTCTTTAAAAATCAACCATTGGCCTAATTTGAACCACACTTGGCAGAAATGTTCCTTGGGTGACTCTTTTCAAAATTTGATATCAAATTTTTTATTCATCAGAAAAAGTGGGCATAGCTTATCAGACTTACAGTGTTTGTAAATTTTGTATTGGACAAAAAAGTGGCCATGGCAGGGCGTGGCTTATCAGACTTAGAGAAATCATAAGAAAATTCTTTAAAAATCAAGCATTTGGTCAATTTTAAACAAATTTGGCAACAATGTTCCTTGAGTGACCCTTTTCAAAATTTGTTTGCAATTTTTTGATTCGTCAAAAAAGTGGGCGTGTCTTTAAACTTCTTTCAGGTGAGCGATGTAGGGCCATTCTGGCCCTCTTGTTATTAATTCTTTCCCAACACCCAGCATCATAAGGGTATGTCTACATCTAGGCAAAGCATTGCAAGAGCCTATAGACTAGTCTGATTATATGAAATTGCTTGAAAAAACGTTGAAAGCTTTATGAATATCAGACACCAACAAAATCAACAGAATACGTACAGTCGACACTCGTTATCTCGACATCGGATAAGTCGATATTTCGCTTAAGTCGAAGTAAAAGTCATGTCCCATCCTCAACATACGGTTATCAAAATGAATTTCGAAACAAATACAGCCTTTGAAATTTAGTAGGAAAAGGATAGAAGACGAGCAATTTCTTTCCTTTTCCTACTAAATTTCAGTCATGGGCACATATGATGTCCATAGAAAAATGTTAAATATCGTTTTCATCGACAATAATCAAAATCGGATTGGTCAAACTCCGGATATGTCGAGATATTTTGACGGCCCCTTTGACTTCGACACAACGAGTGTTGACTGTATTTTGATATTCTAGTAACTGACTTTAATGTATTGAGAATGTGGCCTTGTGTGGATAATGGGGGTTAATATAAAACAAGGTCACATTCGCTGTGGTTTTATTGTCCATTTAGGAAACGGCTGCCTGTTGATTTGATTGTGGTCAATTGAGCGTCATTCTATTATTGGAGTTTTCCCTGTTGTGGATTTTACGGGGATTCTTCTTAATCCTTTGTCTCTGGAAAAACAACAATTCTACTGCCATATATGCCAATTCTCTCCTATGGTATCTCAATAGAACAATGGAAACCCTGTTAAAAGCTTAAAACCCTTTCCCAAACAAGACCTGATTTTGACATCCCTAGTAGAAAAGGCTTTGGAAAACATTGAGCCAAAAGAAGAAAATGCTGATAATCAGCATTTTCTCCTTTTGCCTCAATATTTTCTATGCTATATTTTCCACGAATCCAAAGTTAATCAACATCCATTTTGTCATTTGTGGCAGTTTCTGAATTGTACCACCCTAAATTTTTGCCATATCGAAAAGGGTTAATTCTTTGTCTCTGGAAAAAACAACAATTCAACTGCCTTATATTTGCCAATCCTTCCCTGTGGCATATGAATAGTCCGATGGAGACTGTATTCTAGGCTCAACTGGCTAATGGCCAGCGGGCTATTGTCATTGTTTTGTGTATGTCAAGTTTCTCTTAGTATCTGAACTTTCATTTCAAGGGCATAAACTATAGACATTAGACTTAACCAAATGAAAGCTTGATATACCTTGGATGATCCTGTATCAGATGTGAAAGCAGACTTTGATATCCTGAAAACCATGAACTTTATAATATGGCATGGACATATTTCTTTAAATGGATAAGATATCAAATAATTATGTACATTTTCAGATAAGAAAATTTAGGATGTTGGACTTTCAAAATATATTATTGATACTGCCTTCTATAAACATATGTTTGATGCTTTGTCTATGATACTTACTTTCAACAGCCTTATCTAAACAATCAAACAAATAATTAGTCAATCAATAAATTTATCAATTAGTCAATAAATCAAAACTTTTATACTTTTAGGTTAGAGAGAAACACAAACGCCTGTAGGATGTTGGACGGATGTATAAGTGCCTGTAAACATGTCTTCCATGTGCTGTCTGTGATACTTGCATTCAGCAGTCTGCTTTACCTAATCAATCAATCAATTAATCAATCAATAATTGTATTTTCCAGGTGAGAGAGAAACACAAACACCTATAGGATGTTGGACGGATGTATAAGTGCCTGTAAACACGTCTTCCATGCACTGTCTGTGATACTTGCCTTCGGCAGTCTGATTTACCAAATCAATCAATCAATTAATCAATCAATAATTGTATATTCCAGGTGAGAGATAAACAGAAACACCTGTAGGATGTTGGACAGATGTATAAGTGCCTGTAAACATGTCTTCCATGTGCTGTCTGTGATACTTGCCTGCAGCAGTCTGATCTACAAAATCAATCAATCAATTAATCAATCAATAATTGTATTTTGCAGGTGAGAGAGAAACACAAAGGCCTGTAGAATGTTGGACGGATGTATAAGTGCCTGTAAACATGTCTTCCATGTGCTGTCTGTGATACTTGCCTAGGGCAGTCTGATTTACCAAATCAATCAATTAGTTAATCAATAATTGTATTTTGCAGGTGAGAGAGAAACACAAACACCATTAGGATGTTGGACGGATGTATAAGTGCCTGTAAACATGTCTTCCATGTGCTGTCTGTGATACTTGCCTTCAGCAGTCTGATTTACGAAATCAATCAATCAAGTAATCAATCAATAATTGTATTTTGCAGGTGAGATAGAAACACAAACGCCTGTAGGATGTTGGACGGATGTATAAGTGCCTGTAAACATGTCTTCCATGTGCTGTCTGTGATACTTGCCTGCAGCAGTCTGATTTACGAAATCAATCAATCAAGTAATCAATCAATAATTGTATTTTGCAGGTGAGATAGAAACACAAACGCCTGTAGGATGTTGGACGGATGTATAAGTGCCTGTAAACATGTCTTCCATGTGCTGTCTGTGATACTTGCCTTCAGCAGTCTGATCCATGCTTACACAGACTACTGTATCATTGGTGCTGGACCGGGCGGGCTTCAGATGGGATACTTCATGCAGAGAGCCGGCTTGGATTATGTCATCTTTGAAAGATCAAATGTCTCAGGTGGGTGGCTTTACTCTCAAGTATGGTCGCTTTTTTAACAAAAATCTTGTAACTGCAGCTTAACCCTTTCCCAAACAAGACCTGGTTTTGACGTCCCTATAAGAAAAGACTTGGGAAAAGATTGGGACAAAAGAAGAAACTGCTGATAATCAGCAGTTTCTCCTTTTGTCTCAATATTTTCTGTGCTATATTGTACACTAATCCTTTCTTTTTTACTTCAAAATGGTCGTCTGCAACAACTTTCAAATCGGAAGGCTCAAAAATTTTGTCGTTTGGGAAAGGGTTAAAACAAGCTGCAGTTGTGAGGTTTTTGTTGAAAAGTAACAGTTTATTGAGACTATAGAAAATGCTCATAGTTTTATGCTGTTGCATAAAATTACTCTATGCTGCTGCATATACCTACAGGGTTTCCACGTGTCAGGGTAAAGTCAGGGAAATTGAAATTTTTTCAAGGTCAGGAATCGTCAGAGAATTTTGTGAACTGTCAGGGAAATTTGAAAATATTGGCAAATGTCAGGGAATTGTCAGGGAATTTTGAAAAAATAAGATGCATTGCCATATAAGAATGATTAAAACATTGCCTTTGAAAATTATCTCAAGATTTCGCAAATTACCGCGAAATAACCGCGATGAAAAATGTCAGGGAATATTCCAATTTTGTCAGGGAAATGTCAGGGAATTTTATTTCCTCTGATTAGTGGCAACCCTGACCTAGGTCAAGGTAAGCAATTATAGTATGATCCATGTAGAAAAGGAGACAATTGTAATGAGTACACACAACAAAGGGTTTGACAAAGTGCAATGATGAAATAATGCATTTTGAAAAGTTATCAAGCCCTCTTATCTGTAGCTCTGCCTGTAATGTTTCATAAAACATGATTTGAGCCGCGACGCGAGAAAATTGGTCTTCGGGAGTTTCGACCAGATCCGACACAAATGAGGCTGTACAGCCGCAGAAAGTGATTAGAGTCACGAAATTCCGTACATGGGAAGAAGAAGAACTAAACTTTCTCACCAGCGAAAACACAGACGCTGATCAGATTCGCGGTTACCGCGAAGCTGATCTGCGTCTTTGTTTTCGCTTATGCTAAATTCCGCTTTTCTCGCGTCGCGGCTCATTTGTGACCGTCCACAAGTGACATAATATCAGTTTATGAATGGGTAAAGTATGAGGAAAGGCAATAATAAATCTGAGCAAATCTTTTCTTCTATCCTCTCAGAGGTTTATATGTTTAGCTTATGAAGCCTATGTGATGCTCATAAATTGTCTGTGGATCCGACAGTATTCTTGTAGCTTAGACATTTACATGTTTCCATACATCAGCATTTCAGAATGACCTTGGATCAATCTTCCCTATTCCCCAAAGAATACAATTTTAGACAAAATGAATCAGAAAACAACTGCATTACACATGATAAGTTTACATAAGTAATGTACAAAATGGCATGAAAAAGGGATAAGAAAACTTATAGGGCAGTTAGAAGCTTGAATGCATCCAGGTTGATCTTTTGAGTGAGAAAATCCAATTTTTCACAAAAAAGAAATGAGCCAGGATCTGGAAAAACGTCCTTTATGGCATTTGAGAACAACCTGGATCCAGACCAGCCTGTGCGTACGCACAGTCTGATCAGGATCCATGTTGTTCTCTAATAGCTTCTTTGTGACCTGTAGCAACCATAGAAGAGCATCATCGGTGTATGCCAATCTTCGCTTAGGCACAGGCTGGTCTTGAAATGTGGCTGACTGAAATGCTACAAGGGACGTTTTTCCAGATCCTGGCTCAATATTATGTTTTTGTCTTTCAGGAAATTTCTTTGTACAATACCCCCGCCACCGCACTTTGATCAGCATAAACAAACGATGGACAGGAAAAACCAACAAAGAATTCAACCTCCGCCATGATTGGAACTCTCTGATTAGCGATGATGAAGAGCTTCTGTTTACACGATATTCGAAAGAAATGTTCCCACCTGCTGACAGATATCTGGACTACCTTCGTGACTATCAAAAGAAACTGAATATTAATGTACAATTTAACACAGAAATCCGGAATGTTCGTACAGAGATATGTGACAACGTACCAGACGGCCATATTTATACAATGGAGGATCAGCATGGTATAGGATACAGATGTGGGTAAGCTGTTCCACACATTGACTCTTTTTGACTCCACAAAAGATAGAGGCTTCAGAAAACAACGTGGAAAATGAAGAAATTGCTTGTTACAAGCAATTTCTTCATTTCCCACAATGTTTTCTATTCCAAAAGACTCAAAAATGTAAGATATCATTAACTTTAAATTGTTGTCTGCAACATCTATGAATTTGAATAAGTTTAAAATTTGGATGTTCGGTAATGGGTTTACTCAAAACAACAAAATTTGGACCTGTCCAAATTCAAAGATGTTGAATATTAATGTACAATTTAACACAGAAATCCGGAATGTTCGTATGGAGATATGTGAGAAAATACCGAACGGCCATATTTATACAATGGAGGATCAGTTTCCCTTCTAACTTGTCAAACAATGATTTTAATGACTACTGTGGGAATGATTTGGGGGCAAATTATTTAACCCATTGACACATAAACATGCCTCTTGACACCCCAGGGCAGCGGCCTTGGCCCAGTTGGTAGCACATCTGCCTCTCATTCTAGAGGTCCCGGGTTCGATACTCAGCTGCGGCAAATACCCTTCTTGACAAAAATGTCACCCATCAATGGTTAGATATCTTGAACCTGTGTGGAGGAGTAGCAGGAGGCTCGGTAAGGGTGTTGTGGTAGTAATGGTTTTAGAAACGACAGGAATTCATGGTTAGGTGCTCCATCCGCCTTGATATGACCATAGCAGTTGAAAATGGCTTAAAACCCCAATAAACAAACTTGACACCCCATTAGATAAAGGGGGTGAGAAATCAATGTGGTAAATGAAGAAATTGTTTTGTAGGTTTCTGTAACTTTATAACTCATCTAATTTGTTTCCTGTGTCAGGGTTAAAGATAAGTGATGAAGACATTCTTATTTTTATGTCCCCCTATCAAAAGATAATGGGTATATTGTTTTGCTCATGTCAGGATGTCTGTCCATCTGTTTGTCTGTCTGTCTGTCGGAAAACTTAACATTTGACTTTTCTCCAAAAGTATTCAACATACCAAGCTCAAATTGGGTATGCATCTTCCTTTCAATAATATCTTTCTGTTCCGTGCAACATTTTAGATCTATACGGCCATTTCAGGGGCATTCTTGTTTCACAAACACCTCTTGTTTTATTTCAAATCCAAACCCTATCTTTTTGAATCATCTCAGCCCCTATCATAGTGGCTAAGGAACAATAAATGAAATATTGCATTTTGAAAGGCCTTCACACCCTCCTATCTGTAGCTCTGTAAATACATCTATGCCTTCTCAATAATTCCTTAGTTACACAATCAAAAATTTACATCAAGGTCAAGCTTAAATATTGCAGTCACTGTTTAACCCTTTCTCAAACAAGACCTGGTTTTGACATCCCTAAGAAAATAGGCTTGGGAAAACATTAAGATAATAGAAGAAACTGCTGATAACCAGCAGTTTCTCCTTTTGCCTCAATATTTTCTGAGCTATATAGTACACAAATCCAAGCTTGAATAACATCCATTTTGTTGTCTGCTTGAGCTTTTAAATAGGACCACCCTAAAATTTTGCCGTTTGGGAAAGGGTTAAACAAAAATATATGAAATGGATAACAGTGTTTAACAGTATCTATCTATTCAGATCAGCTAACTTACCCCTTTTCCCAAACAGCAAAATTTTAGGGTGGTCCATTTCAAAGATATAAGAGACAAAAATTAAGTTTTACATTTGTTAGCCTTTCTGGTTAGAAAACAATATTAGGATTTCTCCAATGTTTTCCAAAGTCTTTATCTCTTAGGGCGTCAAAAGTCATCTTTATGAATATGTGGGAATGGGTTACCAAGGTGCGAATCCAGCTTTTCCTTTTGATCCAAAACATTCCATATCTATGAATGCATCAAGCCTTTAGGAAAATTAAGGAGCTTTATATTCGTCAAACAGTTACATTATCTTGTTGAATTTTGTTGATGGTTTTATCTCATTAGCCGATTTTCCACGCATATAAATGACAGACATTTCAATGCAGAATATAATGAAGGCAAAAATTCCAGGTTCAGTGACATACTTGCACTTGCACTGAATGCAGCAGCAATGTCTCAAGGAATTAGGTCTACAAAAATGCACATATTAAAACATGTGTCGCAATAATGTCTTGGTTTGACTTCCATATTGTACAGGAAATTATTCAGGTAAAATATAGGAACTTGAGAATTTTCATGTAATGGTTGTTTTTAAGTTTCAGGACTTTTAACCCTTGCCCAAGCAGCAAATGTTTGGATTGACTGTTCCAATTTTAAAGATGCTACAGATGAAAAACTTGGTTATTATAAGAATTATTGAGGTAAAAGTAGAAAACACTGATTATTAGCATTCCTACTTTTGCATAACTGTTATCCTAAGCTACATGTATATAGCCTTTGTAGTAAAAGATTTCCAGATCTATCTTGAGAAGGGTTAAGCAATATGATATAAGTATGATACAGTAGAATGTCTAGTTTACCCCTTTCCCAAACAACAAAATCTTAGCATGTTTCAATTTGAAAGCCGCATTAGACGACAAAATGGATGTTGATAAAGATAGAATTAGTATACAATGTAGCATGGAAAATATTGAGACAAAAGGAGAAACTGCTGGTTATCAGCAGTTTCTTCTTTTGTCTCAGTGTTTTTGCAAGCAAGATTTATTAGGGGCATCAAAAGCAGGGCTTGTCTGGAAAAGGGTTAACCCTTTCCCAAATAACAAAATATTAGGGTTGTTTAATTTGAAAGCTGTTGCAGACTACAAAATGGATGTTGAAAAAGATGGGCTTTTGGTACAATATAGCATGGAAAATATTGAGGCAAAAGAAGAAAATGCTGATAATCAGCATTTTCTTCTTTTCTCTCAATGTTTTTCCAAGCAAGATCTATTAGGGGCGTCAAAAGCAGGGCTTGTCTGGAAAAGGGTAAACTGAATAATTGCTGAAGAACCTCATTAGTTGGAGTCAATCATTTTGAGGAATGTCTTGACCTTGACATTAATATTGTATAGAAAGATTTGTCCAAGAAGTAAATATTTACAACACAATGGCATTGCTACTAATTATTATTTATTTTCACGAATTAAAACGCTTTGCTAAATTGCTGGAATTGCAGGCATATGCCTTCTTAGGTTAACAGTAGTGTTATGGCTCTGCTGAATTACCTTAAAGAGACATTTCATTCCAATTACAATTTTTTAAATTATGTCTTGATGCCAAGATTGGTTATTCTAATGAGTATAAGTACTATTAGTTTTTTGAAGACAAGTTGTTGCCAATAAGCGAGAAACACGCATTTAAAGTTGAGACATAATCGATAAATTGCATATAAATCCGAACTGTTGTCCACAACAATTTGTTCAATTTTAACACAAAAATATAAATTTCTCGTAAACGGCGCAATATTTTGGCTTGAAATTTTCAGAATTTTCATATGGAAATATGCTCTTTCAGATAAAAATAAAACTTAAATTTATGACAAAAAATTCTGAAATGTCACTTTAAAGAGATCACAGTGCATAACCATTATAGACAGTGTTGCTGGTACACTGTTCCATGTAGCATGAGTCAAGTTTTGATCATTATGTACAAGTTTTGATCATTATGTACATCAATTTCTATTTGGGCAGTGGTTAAGAGTTGACTTAATCTGCATTATGGAAAGGGTCTACCGGTAAATGGTTCTTGTCCATTTAATAAAGTAATTATTGTAATCATTTTAAAATAATGAAAAAAATGGATGTGTCTAATTCATATAAAACTTTGAGTTAATCAAGAAGTTACTCCTAAAGTTCGATATAAGCCAAAGCTTGATTAACGCTCTGTTTTGTAACACAGAGTTTCCATGAATTATTAATGACAAAGTACTATAATTATATCTAATATCTCCCTGTGGAGTCAGGATTTTTTCCGTCACATTCAGTTTGGTTACGATTTACGATAAAATTCTCCAGATACGCTCCCCGGGTAATAAAAATTGTGGGAATTCTCTTGTATTTCCATTTTGAGTTAGTCTCGGGATTTCCCGGCCTAATCGGTGCATCTAGATTGGTTCCTGTCACTTTGAAATTGACATATTAATTGGAAAATTTGATCACTCGCTACACCTAATAATGACAAATTCCCCTGTTATTCTTCGTTTTGGTGTTTTGTGAGACGTCAATATGACTGGTTCTAGAATATAAACAGATAATGATGGGACATTTTGTTCCAGAGTTTTACCGGATATTTCCTTTGATCGTCTTTTTATCCTTGACCAAATAACAAAATATTTTTTTCATAATTACACAATTGGCTATGATAAATAGAAAGTTCGTTCATATTAAGCGCAGAAAATATTGAGACAAAAGGAGAAAATGCTGTTTATCAGCATTTTCTTCTTTTGTCTCAATATTTTCCAAACTCCATTCAGAGCTCCAGATAGGATGCGTATTTGCGTAAAATACGCATTGATTTGGTCTGAATATGCATTAACTTTTATAAAAATGCGTACAAATACGCATTCAAAATAATGAAAACACATTTGATAATTGCCAGTTAGCGTACCAAGATTGGAAAATGTCGAGAAAAAACATACACTAGGAAATTCCAACAAACTTTTTGTCTGTAAAAAATAGGTTACGGCAGTCAGCTATCCGATATCAATTACGACTTTAATCAGCCAATCACAGTCTTGAATAATTGGGGAATACCAATTACGTCACCACTGTGACCAGCCGAGCGACAATCAGCTATTCCGTAGATCTATCGAATGATGCCGAGTGTTGTATTTGTTTGAATTTCAATCAATCGGTTATCTCCGTGAAAGCAAATCGTTACCCGATTTAACAGGCCATTGCGTCAATCCGTAAATCGTAAATGACAGCTCGAAGGTGTTTGTTATCTTTTAAAACCGGCAAACGAGTAAATCCACTGCTGAGCAGATCGTAACTTTAGGCAATTTTTGCCGATATTCGTTCTGAAGTGGCCCTACAGGCAAAGATAGCACACGATGGTAATCTTGTTCAGAAAAAAAAAAACTTGATGGTCAGAAACATACCGCGGTTAGATGGCCTCAAACCCGAAAATGAAAGTGGGTCGTTCCGGTCGAGTGTTCCTGTTTATTTAAGTCCTTTCCCGAACAAGAATGTAAATACGCCCTGCCTCAAAGAATTATCTGGAAATACGCATTGGAAAAAATTCTGAGGGGTAAATACCCCTTGCCTCAAAAAATTATCTGGAGCTCTGCTCCATTGCTGCATAGGGATGTCAAAAATCAGACTCTGCATGGTTTTGGTAAGCGTTTTTAAGAATTTATCTAATTTATTTAGTAAGTTTATAATTATCAGAAATTGTTACTAGAAATTTTAATGTCTTTAATTACAAAAAGCTTTGAAAAAATCAAGAATTTACTCCTGAAGTTCTATATAAGCCAAAGTTTGATTAAAGCTCTGTTTTGTAACACTGAGATTCCATGAATTATTAATGACAAAGTACTATAATTATATCTAATATCTCACTGTGGAGTCAGGATTTTTTCCGTCACATTCAGTTTGGTTACGATTTATGATAAAATTCTCCAGATACGCTCCCCGGGTAATAAAAATTGTGGGAATTCTCTTGTATTTCCATTTTGAGTTAGTCTCGGGATTTCCCGGCCTAATCGGTGCATCTAGATTGGTTCCTGTCACTTTGAAATTGACATATTAATTGGAAAATTTGATCACTTGCTACACCTAATATTGACAAATTCCCCTGTTATTCCTCGTTTTGGTGTTTTGTGAGACGTCAATATGACTGCTTCTAGAATATAAACAGATAATGATGGGACATTTTGTCCCAGAGTTTTACGGGATATTTCCTTTGATCTTCCTTTCATTCTTTTTCCAAATGACAAAACTTAAGTCTACTTTTGCGATTTGAAATCTTTTTCATATGACAATTAGATGCACCAAAATTTAATGGAAAGTTTGAAAGTTTGTGTACATAATAGCACAGAAAATATTGAGACAAAGGGAGAAAATGCTGTTTATCAGCATTTTCTTCTTTTGTCTCAATATTTTCCCAAACTCATTGCAGGAGAGATATCAAAAAGCTGGCTTTGGTTTGTAAAAAGGATATAATATCATTCTTATCAATTGAATACTTGTTAATCACTCTCAGAATTAGTTACAAAAAAAATCTCTTTTAAATTACTAAAAACCTGTGAAAAAGTCAAGAATTAACTCCTACCCGAAAGCTCTGTATAAGTCAAAGCTTGATTAAAACTCTGTTTTGTAACCCTGAGATTCCATGAATTATTAATGACAAAGTACAATAATTATATCTAATATCTCCCTGTGGAGTCAGGATTTTTTCCGTCACATTCAGTTCGGTTACGATTTACGATAAAATTCTCCAGATACACTCCCCGGGTAATAAAAATTGTGGGAATTCTCTTGTATTTCCATTTTGAGTTAGTCTCGGGATTTCCCGGCCTAATCGGTTCATCTAGATTGGTTCCTGTCACTTTGAAATTGACATATTAATTGGAAAATTTGATCACTCGCTACACCTAATAATGACAAATTCCCCTGTTATTCCTCGTTTCGGTGTTTTGTGAGACGTCAATATGACTGGTTCTAGAATATAAACAGATAATGATGGGACATTTTGTCCCAGAATTTTACCGGATATTTCCTTTAATCATTCTGATAATGGGGCACTATGTTAGATATCTGCATGATTCAAAGGAGTGATATTAATCTGGTTTCTTTAAACCTTTCCCAAGAAACACAATTTTAGGATTGTCTACATTGAAAGCGTCTGCAGATGACAAAATCTATGTTGTCAAATAAATGATTAAATTGTGTGCAAAAGGACACAGAAAATATTGAGGAAAGCAGAGAAAATGCCTAATTGTTTTCCTTAAAATTCTATACCTATCAAAAGATCAGAGGTATATTATTTGTTTTACTTGTGTCTGTCTGTCTGTCAAAAAATTTAACATCAGCCTATTTGGGGGCATTCTTCTTTCGGAAATACATTTTGTTCTTATAGAGACATCAAAACCAAAAAGGTAATCAGGCAATAAGTAAAGAAAGATAATAGTGCCTTGGATGACGTACGGCTTTTTTTTTTTCTGAGGATCACTCAACGCTTAAATCCTTATAAGACAAAACCAGACAAGTTGAGACAACTATCATGAAATTATCTGTGGTGTTTTATCACAAATAGGATTTTGGAGACCAGAATTTTATTACCAATTTTATTGTCTGCCCAGTGCCTGGATTACGTCACATTAACATAGAAATTCCTTTTAACTGATTATTGGATGATTTAGATGCTTTCATGATTTTGTGTTATTGGATTGTCAAAGAATTATGAGAATTGTAAATTGATGAAATTCACAAATTCTGTTCTGTCTGTCATTTCCTTTGAAGATTTTGGGAGACAGCATTCTTAGGTTCACCCTTTTACATTTCATCGCTTTTCAACAAAAATCTTGTAACTGCAGCTTGTTATAAGCTGCAGTTACAAGATTGCCATTGAAGTGATTATTATGATAATTAAAATATTATGTAAAACATAAACACAGTGAAGTGATTGAGATAGATTTGGAAAATATTGTAAAAAGAAGGAAAAGCATTGGCTTTATTAAAAATGTTATAATGTAGCGTTATAATATAGGTCAAGGTCATTTTTCAGAGACAAGAAACTAGTGGGGACATTTGTCGGCTTTGTGACAGTTCTAGTTTATAATGTTATAATGGGCCAAACAATGCCTTTTAGAACAGGGTTAACTCTATCCCAAACAAGACCTTGTTTTGACGTCACCAATAGAAAAGGTTTGGGAAAACATTGAATCAAAAGAAGAAACTGCTGATGACCAGCAGTTTCTCCTTTTGTCTCAATATTTTCTGTGCTAAAATATACACAAATCCTGTGTTTACCCACAACCATTTTGTCGTTTGCAGCGGCTTTCAAAGCTGTCCACCCTAAAATTTTGTCGTTTGGGAAAGAGTTAAATATCAAAAGATTAGACCCTCTCATGATTCTGTGTTATTGGATTGTCACAGACTTACTGGAAATGTAAATTGATGAAATTCACGAACTTTGTACTGTCTGCATTCTGTTGAAGATTTAGGATGTCAAATTTGTCGTGAATTTCGTCACAAATAGGATTTTAGAGATCCTTATTCCGAGTCTTATTTATTGTAAATTGGTAAGAATTCAAATAAATTTTCGAAATTTTCAAGAATTTAAATCTATGTATTAGATAGAGCCTTTGAACGTTTATGTCGCTTAGAATCTACTATACAGACTCTATCTGACTTAGTGTTCGTCAACCAATGAAAACATACGCTCTTCAAACCATGCCTCGGACTGGAGCTACTATCAAGCGGATCTTACTGGAAGTACATCATTTTCCCAAAAATTACATCATTTTTCCAAAAATATTACATCATTTTTCATAACTGCACAGGAAACGGGGGCGTGGCTATGTATAAACTGACAGGCAGTGTGTTTATGTGAAATATAGCGCTGAAATTTTCAAATATACTGCAATTTCATAGGTCCAAAAACTAGGACGAACACTAAATAAATCTAAATAATTGTGCATATATAATGATATGCTTTCATAGTTCTTTTCTATCACAAATGTCAAAACCAAGCATGATATCTGAAAATGGTTTTAACAAGACCATTATTGTCTGTTAGAAAAATTAAGAGCAATTTTTGCTGGAATTATTTTAACCTTTTCCCAAACAAGACTTCTTGGTTTTGATGTTCCTAATAGAAAACATTTATGAAAGCACAGAATCAAATGTAGGCAATGGTGAAAACTAGTGTTTTCTCTGTATGGTGCAATATTTTTGGCTATATTGTACAATGTACACAATCCGATCTTTTTTCACATACCTTTTGACGTCTGCAGCAATTTAAGTTCAGTCTAAACTCTTACAATTTTGGAAAGGGTTAAACAGGATGTATCTTTAATATCTTTGGAAATTAATGGGCATAGCCTGTAGTTTCTCAGGAACAATAATGGAAATTAATTTTCTTTAAGATGGTACAGATAAAAAGAAAGCCTTTACTTAATAAATCAGGTCACAATCTGGAGGTAATGAACCTTCAAATTGTACTTTTGTTATAAAAAATATTATGGTTGAATTTTTCAAACCAATGCCTGCATGAGTCTGAAAATCTCAACAGTTTCAGAAAGCAAAGGAATTTAAAAACACTTACAAAAAAGACGAATTCTGAAAACCAGCATTTTCTTTGTTTATCTTAACCCTCTCCCAATTAATGACTCAAAATTTAATATACATTGTAATGTTAAAATGTATAGTAAGAATTATGCGGAAAAAGATCTAAGGACATGTTTATAACAAAGAAATTATTAAATGAACATTTTCGTCTTTTGCCTCAATATAATAGCAATGAATTTTGTGCTAAAAAAGACTTGGTTTACTGTCATGCTTGATAAACCGTTATTATTGTTACAAAATATTGTAACTACGGCTTGACTCATAACAACTTCCTCAAAATACTATTTGTTTGTCCGAAATTACATCATGGTTAACTTGATAAAATGGTTCCCTAGTATTATTCTCCCACCATTTTAAAGAACAGGTTCAGGAACTCTACTTTGTTGATTTGCTAATTGACAGATGTGAATCATTAACTTCTTGCTAAATCAACTTAGAAATTGGTCTTCATAAATATTAAATGAAAGAGAATATTGTTGTCACACCATAAACACCTAAATATGTATCCTTTCCCTGTTGAAGCTATTTTGGCAAAATTACCAAGATGGCAAAAATAGTAAATATAGACTTCTCGAATTAAAAAGTTGAACATGCAGATAGAAGATTGATTTGATGCCTATAAAAATTGAATTTGTGTATGTCGTGCTTGACCAGAAATTATTGAAGTAATGGGATAAAATACTTGTTTAAACAGTTTCTTCTCGATCATCCCTCAATACTTTCCAAAGCTTAACTCTTTCCCAAACAACAATATTGGTGGGTGTTTCAATTTGATAGCTGCTAGATCTACCAGCCTGATACATACAGATGACAAAATGGATGTTAATTAACCCTTTCCCAAACAAGACCTTGTTTTGACTTCCTTTATAGAAAAGGCTTGGGAAAACATTGAATCAAAAGAAGAAACTGCTGATAACCAGCAGTTTCTCCTTTTGTCTCAATATTTTCTGTGCCATGTTTTACACAAATCCTATCTTAAAAAACATCCATTTTGTCATTTGTGACAGTTTTTGAAGTGGAATCACTCTAAAATTGTTTGGTAAAGGGTTAATAAAGAAAGGATTTGTGCACAATGTAATGCCAAGAAAATATTGAGGATAAAGGAGAAAATGCTGGGTATCAGCATTTTCTTCTTTTGCCTCAATGTTTTCCCTTGCCTTTTTTGTTGGGGATGTCTTGTTTGGGGAAGTAAATTATTTTGTGTTTCTGTTATCAGTTCTGCAGCTATTTAACATGTTATTGTGCACATGCAATTCTAGACAATAATGATAGTTTATTGCCATTTGCTTGTTACATAATTTTTGTGTTGCATGCAATATTTAAAGAAACAATTATTATGGTTCAGTTATTAATTCCAATTTATGATTTAACCCTTTCCCAAACAAGGCCAGGTTTTTATGTCCCTGATATTATAGGCTTGGGAAAACATAGAGGTTAAATTCTGACAATCAAAATTTTCTCCCTTCTTCTCAACATTTTCCTGGCTATATTGTATTCAATTTCTTACTTTAAGATCCAGCTTTCAAATGGACTTGTGTAGACTTTTCAATTTGGTATTGGGCTAAGGTCTTGATAATGTTGCTGATTTTCAGCATTTTCTTCTTCGGTGTCAATTTGGTTTCAAAATCTTTCTCAGTTATGATGTCAAATCATTGCTTGCCTTTGAAAGGGTAACATAAAATTTTAATTTTGACTTTCTATTTGGTTAATGAAATGTTTTTACAATGTTTTTCAGGAAGCTGATTGTCGCTACGGGAATTTGGAAGCCAGTTATACCAGAAGTTCGAGGTATAGAGCATACAGATGGATACGAGACAATGTCACTGGATACAGAGGATTATGAGGGGAAAACTGTACTCATTTTAGGTAAAAGTTTACTTACCATTCCCAAAATATAATGACGCTTTTTGACAACCCCATAGCCTCAGAAAACAAAGTGGAAAACAAAGAAACTGTATGTGACAACATGCACTTGAAATTGTCCTCTGCAACAGATGTGACTATGGATTAGGCTTAAAGATTTTGCCTTGTTGATTTGAGTTCATTGTTCTCAAGGTTATTATGCTCTTTTAAAAAAAGTATTCTTTTGACTGTTGGTGTCAGAAACATTTGCCTTTCACCAATTTTCCATTCATCTTCATGGGATAAGCAGCAGTTGACTCAGATTGGATATTGTGTCTGTGCTGGTGCCAGGAATGCGAGGAGTAAATGGTTAAATGCATCAGCTGTCACAATTATGATTTAAAAAGTTGTTGAATACTGCTTTTAAGCCAATTCAATTATTTATCTCTCTGTCTATAATGTTTAAAAAAATTGTGAAGAAAATTTATAGTGTGCAGCTGCTGTAACAAAATGTAATGAAAATGTTTCATCAAAACATCAAACATGCCAAAAAAATATTTATTCTTAATTATAATAATTTATATATTCACTAAGATATTCATTCTAAAAACAATCTAAGTTTTTGTTCACCAATTCTGTTCTATTTTCAGGTCGAGGAAATTCCGCATTTGAGACAGCCAATCATATATATGGTTCTACCAACTTGATACACATGGTCGCCAGATCACGAGTCAGACTTTCATGGGCTACACATTACGTTGGAGATCTAAGGTAATATTTGCATGACAGAGACTTCTGATCTCTTTGTCATCTTTTCTCTACCAATGAAGTTTTAATCCAATACCACACATTGACTATTTCTGACTATGAAAAAGGTAAACGCTTTGGAAAACATTGTGGGAAATGAAGAAATTGCTTGTGACAAGCAATTTCTTCATTTCCCACTATGTTTTCTACACAGAAAGACCAAAAAATATTAAATTTCAATCACTTGATATTGTTGTCTGCAACATCTTGAATTTTGACAAGTCTGAAATATATTTGTTTGGTTATGGTTTAAATGAAATAACAGCAAATCCGTCAATGTTTCATTTTTAGCTCCACTGGCCTTTCAGGCCAGCGAGCTATTGTCATGGCGATGTGTCCGTCGTACGTCAGTGCATGCGTGCGTCCGTAAACTTTTTAGCTCACCTGAGCACGAAGTGCTCAAGGTGAGCTATTGTGGTCACTTTTTGTCCGTCGGCGTCCGTCCGTCCGTCCGTCTGTCCGTCCGTCCGTCCGTCTGTTCACAATTTGTTGTTAACACTCTAGCATCCACAAATATTGACCAATCTTAACCAAACTTGAACAAAACATGTATGACCATAAGTTCTCGGATGAGTTCGATTTTGGGTCAGATCGGACCAGGAAGTCAGGAGTTATGTGCCCTTGAACGTCAAAAATAGCTACTTTTTAACTTGTTAACACTCTAGCGTCTACAAATATTGATCAATCAAGACAAAACTTGGACATAATGTTTAAGACTATAAGTTCTCGGATGAGTTCGATTTTGGGTCAGATCGGACCAGGAAGTCAGGAGTTATGTGCCCTTGAACGTCAAAAAATAGCTACTTTTTAATTTGTTAACACTCTAGCGTCTACAAATATTGATCTATCAAGACAAAACTTGGACATAATGTTTTAGACCATAAGATCTCGGATGAGTTCGATTTTCAGTGTGATCTGATCAGAAAGACAAGAATTATATGCCCTTGAATTTGACAAAATTGCCATTTCAGGCTGTTTTTGACCTTGTTTACCCTCTAGAATCTACAATTATAAATCAATCAAGACAAAACTTAGACACAATGTTTGGGACCCTAAGATCTTTGATGAGTTCTTTTTTCAGTCTGATCTTTTTCAGAAAGTTGAGAGTTATGTGCCCTTGAATGTAACAAAATTGCCATTTTCGGCTGTTTTTGACCTCGTTTACACTCTAGAATGTACAAATATGAATCAATCAAGACAAAACTTTGACACAATGTTGGGGATTATAAGATCTTTGATCATTTGGATTTTCAGTCTGATCTGATCAGAAAATCGAAAGTTACTTGCCCTTGAATTTGACAAAATTGCCTTTTTCGACTGTTTTCGACCTTGTTTACACTCTAAAATTTACAATTATTAATCAATCAAGACAAAACTTGGACACAATGTTGGACACCAGAAGATCTCGGATGAGTTCGATTTTCACAACGTTATTGACCATAAGTTCGTTTTCAGTCTTAAAGTCGTAAATATTAATTGAATTGAACAAAATTGTGACTCATATCCTTTTGGTTCAGGTGAGCGATATATAGGACCTTCATGGTCCTCTTGTTCTTTAAAAATCTTCTCCTCAGAAACTACTGGATGGATTTCAACCAAACTTCACAGGAATGATCCTTGGGTGACCCTCTCTCAGATTCCTTCAAAGAATTTTGATCGAACTAGAATAACCTGAGTTATCTGCCCTTGAATGTCAAAGATAGCTTGTTTGACTTTATTTTTACTCTAAAATCTACAGATATCAACCAATCAAGACAAAACTTAGACAAAATATATATAAGCATAATATCCTGCCTGGGTGTAATTTTCAGCTTGATCGGAATTTTATATCATGAGTTATGTGCCCTTGAATTTGACAAAATTGCCATTTTCGACTATTTTGACTTTGATTTCACTCTAGTCTTTAACCCTTTCCCAAACAAGACCTGGTTTTGACGTCCCTAATAGGAAAGGCTTGAGAAAACATTGAAACAAAAGAAGAAACTGCTGATAACCAGCAGTTTCTCCTTTTGTCTCATTATTTTCTTTGCTATATTGTACAAAAATCCTTTCTTTTTCAATGTCCATTTTGTCGTCTGCAGCAACTTTCAAATTGGACCATCCTAATTTTTTGTCATTTGGGAAAGGGTTAAAAAAAAAACAAACGAAAAATCTGTAATTTTACATTTTGATAACAAGTACATTTGATGCTTTCAACATTGTGGTATAAAGATGTTAAATGGCCATGGGTATAGATCTAGTAATGTTGTTTTTGCAACCTTCTTGTTTTCAATACAGACAAATCCAAGGGAAAATGTGACATCTGGGAATAAACAAGGAAATGAATTTTAGAAATTTGATGCTGTGAATTAAGCATATTGTATTGTGTACTTTACAAATACAAACACAGGAAATTAAATAGAGATTTAATCAAATGGACATCATTTAGGATGTACTTAATTGATTCCTTAATTATACCCCCGCAAAACGAATGTTTTAGGGGGTATACTGGAATCAACCTGTCTGTCTGTCTGTATGTATGTATGTATGTATGTATGTATGTCTGTCTGTCTTTCCGTGGACAAAATACTTCTCCAGAGCATATCTTCTAAACCATATATGCTACCAACTTTAAACTTGGCACACTTATAGATCTTATTATGGGGAAGTCTCATGTACAAGAATCGTTACTCTGCTACACCCACTTTTTGAGTTATTGTCCTTTGTTGTTTGTACCCTTGCATTTTTGTCCGAAACATATCTTCTAAACCACAAGTGCTAGCAACTTCAAACTTAGTACACTTATACATCTCATTGTGGGGAGTCCCATGTACAATAATCGTCACTCTGCCACGCCCACTTTTTGAGTTATTGCCCTTTGTTATTATACCCCCGCAAAACGAATGTTTTAGGGGGTATACTGGAATCAACCTGTCTGTCTGTATGTATGTATGTATGTCTGTCTGTCTGTCCGTGGACAAAATACTTCTCCAGAGCATATCTTCTAAACCATATATGCTACCAACTTTAAACTTGGCACACTTATAGATCTTAATGTGGGGAAGTCTCATGTACAAGAATCGTTACTCTGCTACACCCACTTTTTGAGTTATTGTCCTTTGTTGTTTGTACCCTTGCATTTTTGTCCGAAACATATCTTCTAAACCACAAGTGCTAGCAACTTCAAACTTAGTACACTTATACATCTCATTGTGGGGAGTCCCATGTACAATAATCGTCACTCTGCCACGCCCACTTTTTGAGTTATTGCCCTTTGTTATTATACCCCCGCAAAACGAATGTTTTAGGGGGTATACTGGAATCAACCTGTCTGTCTGTATGTATGTATGTATGTCTGTCTGTCTGTCCGTGGACAAAATACTTCTCCAGAGCATATCTTCTAAACCATATATGCTATCAACTTTAAACTTGGCACACTTATAGATCTTAATGTGGGGAAGTCTCATGTACAAGAATCGTTACTCTGCTACACCCACTTTTTGAGTTATTGTCCTTTGTTGTTTGTACCCTTGCATTTTTGTCCGAAACATATCTTCTAAACCACAAGTGCTAGCAACTTCAAACCTAGTACACTTATACATCTCATTGTGGGGAAGTCCCATGTACAATAATCGTCACTCTGCCACACCCACTTTTTGAGTTATTGCCCTTTGTTATTATACCCCCGCAAAACGAATGTTTTATTATACCCCCGCAAAACGAATGTTTTAGGGGGTATACTGGAATCAACCTGTCTGTCTGTATGTATGTATGTATGTATGTCTGTCTGTCTGTCCGTGGACAAAATACTTCTCCAGAGCATATCTTCTAAACCATATATGCTACCAACTTTAAACTTGGCACACTTATAGATCTTATTATGGGGAAGTCTCATGTACAAGAATTGTTACTCTGCTACACCCACTTTTTGAGTTATTGTCCTTTGTTGTTTGTACCCTTGCATTTTTGTCCGAAACATATCTTCTAAACCACAAGTGCTAGCAACTTCAAACCTAGTACACTTATACATCTCATTGTGGGGAAGTCCCATGTACAATAATCGTCACTCTGCCACGCCTTTTTTTTGAGTTATTGCCCTTTGTTATTATACCCCCCCAAAACGAATGTTTTATTATACCCCCGCAAAACGATTGTTTTAGGGGGTATACTGGAATCAACCTGTCTGTCTGTATGTATGTATGTATGTATGTATGTATGTATGTCTGTCTGTCTGTCTGTCCGTGGACAAAATACTTCTCCAGAGCATATCTTCTAAACCATATATGCTACCAACTTTAAACTTGGCACACTTATAGATCTTATTGTGGGGAAGTCTCATGTATAAGAATCGTTACTCTGCTACACCCACTTTTTATACGCCGCCGGAGGCGGACGTATATTGGCGTCATCTTCTCCGTCTGTCCGTCCGTCCGTCCGTCCGTCCATCCGTCCATCCGTCCATCCGTCCGTCCGTCCGTCCGTCCGTCCGTACGTACGTCCACTTTTCTTGTCAACGCAACTCCTCCTAAGTTTCTGGCTGGATCTTCTTGAAACTTGGTCAATGTTATCACCTCAATTGGTAGATGTGCATGAAGGAAGGATTTTATGGTTCGTTGATTTTTGCCTGAGTTATGCCCCTTAAAAACTTAGTCTCTGGGGCTTATTGAAATTGCAGCCTTGTCAACGCAACTCCTCCTAAGTTTCTGGCTGGATCTTCTTGAAACTTGGTCAATGTTATCACCTCAATTGGTAGATGTGCATGAAGGAAGGATTTTATGGTTCGTCGATTTTTGCCTGAGTTACGCCCCTTAAAAATTTAGTCTCTGGGGCTTATTGAAATTGCAGGCTTGTCAACGCAACTCCTCCTAAGTTTCTGGCTGGATCTTCTTGAAACTTGGTCAATGTTATCACCTCAATTGGTAGATGTGCATGAAGGAAGGATTTTATGGTTCGTCGATTTTTGCCTGAGTTACGCCCCTTAAAAACTTAGTCTCTGGGGCTTATTGAAATTGCAGGCTTGTCAACGCAACTCCTCCTAAGTTTCTGGCTGGATCTTCTTGAAACTTGGTCAATGTTATCACCTCAATTGGTAGATGTGCATGAAGGAAGGATTTTATGGTTCGTCGATTTTTGCCTGAGTTACGCCCCTTAAAAACTTAGTCTCTGGGGCTTATTGAAATTGCAGGCTTGTCAACACAACTCCTCCTAAGTTTCTGACTGGATCTTAATGAAACTTGGTCAATGTAATCACCTCAATTGGTAGATGTGCATGAAGGAAGGATTTTATGGTTCGTTGATTTTTGCCTGAGTTATGCCCCTTAAAAACTTAGTCTCTGGGGCTTATTGAAATTGCAGGCTTGTCAACACAACTCCTCCTAAGTTTCTGGCTGGATCTTAATGAAACTTGGTCAATGTTATCACCTCAATTGGTAGATGTGCATGAAGGAAGGATTTCATGGTTCATTGATTTTTGCCAGAATTATGCCCCCTTCAATCTTAGTCTCTGGGGCTTAATGATATTTCAGCCTCGTGAATGCAATTCCTTCCAGGTTTTTCACTGGATATTTATAAAAACCTTTTTGTGAACACAATTTTTTAAAGGTTTTTCAGTGAATATTTATAAATCCTTGTCAATGTCATTTTTTTGTCTCAAATTTTATAAGTGGCGGCGTATATTGTGACGATGGCACTCTTGTTGAGTTATTGTCCTTTGTTGTTTGTACCCTTGCATTTTTGTCCGAAACATATCTTCTAAACCACAAGTGCTAGCAACTTCAAACTTAGTACACTTATACATCTCATTGTGGGGAGTCCCATGTACAATAATCGTCACTCTGCCACGCCCACTTTTTGAGTTATTGCCCTTTGTTGTTTTTACCCTTTCATTTATTTCCGGTACATATCTTCTAAACCATACAAGCTAGCATCTTCAAACTTGGCACACTTATAGATCTTATTGTGGGAAAGTCTCATGTACAAGAATCGTTACTCTGCCACGCCCACTTTTTGAGTTATTGCCCTTTGTTGTTTGTACCCTTGCATTTTTGTCCGAAATATATCTTCTAAACCACAAGTGCTAGCAACTTCAAACTTAGTACACTTATACATCTCATTGTGGGGAAGTTCCATGTACAATAATCGTCACTCTGCCACTCCCACTTTTTGAGTTATTGCCCTTTGTTGTTTGTACCCTTACATTTTTGTTCGGACCATATCTTCTTAACCATAAGTGCTAGCATCTTCAAGCTTGGTACACCTATACATCTCAATGTGGGGAAGTGCAATGTACAATAATCGTTACTCTGCCACGCCCACTTTTTGAGTTATTGCCCTTTGTTGTTTGTACCCTTGCATTTGTTTCCGGTACATATCTTCTAAACCATACAAGCTAGCATCTTCAAACTTGGTACGCTTATAGATCTCATTGTGGGAAAGTGTCATGTAAAAGATTTGTTACTTTGCCATGCCCACTTTTTGAGTTGTTGCCCTTTGTTGTTTGTACCCTTACATTTTTTGTCTGGACCATATCTTCTAAACCATAAGTGCTAGGAACTTCAAATTTGGTATACTTATAGTTCTCATTGTGGGGAAGACTCATGTACAATAGCCATTACTATTCTATGCCCACTTTTTGAGTTTTTGCCCTTCGTAGTTTGTACCCCTATATTTTTGTTTGGACCATATTTTCTAAACCATAAATGCTAGCAACTTCAAACTTGGTACACTTATACTTCTCATTGTGGGGAAGTGTCATGTACAATAGCCTTTACTATGCCATGCCCACATTTGAGTGATTGCCCTTTGTTGTTTTTACCCTTTCATTTTTGTCCAGACCATATCTTCTAAACCATAAGTGCTGGCAACTTCAAACTTGGTACACTTATACGTCTCATTGTGCAGAAGTGTCATGTACAAGAACTGTTACTCTGCCATGCCAACCTTTTACAGTTATTTCCCTTTGGCGTTTTACCCTTGCCTAGCAACTTTAAACTTTGTACACTTATTGCCCTTTTTTTGTATTGAAATTTTATGCGGGGGTATCAGGTCACATCCTGTGACAGTTCTAGTTGATTCCTATCAACCTTTTCTCTATATAGAGAGAAAATATCATGTTTTAAACTAAAGAGTTTAATATTGATAATCAACATTTATGTATCAGTATTTTCCCTCAAAGTTGGCCATGATAAAATTATGTCTTGGGTAACATCATCTTTTCGAATCTTCAATGGGTGCATTAAAGTTGAATTATCCAAAAATGTTGTCACTTTTGGAAAGGGTTACAATCATGCTGGATCATCAAAAGTTTGATTGTTCAATACTTCCTCAAAGTATCTCTATTTGCTTGGATATCCTTTTGATTTTTATCAAACAATGAAAATTTCAAGTATGTTGAAAATTTTGTCCGCATATTTAGTCTTGTCAAAAGCAATTTCTTCATTTTCCACAATGTTTTCCCAAGCCTTTCCTTGCGAGGGAGTTAAAAGGCGTCACTATGCAGTAATGGGTTAACCCTATTTTGAACAACAATATTTTTAGGGTCCTCCTATTCCAAAGCTGCTGTAGACGACAAAATGGATATGGATAAAGATATGATTTGTGTATGATATAGCACAGAAAATATTCAGGCAAACGGAGAAAATGCTGAGTACCTGCATTTTATTCTTTTGCCTTAATGTTTTCATAAACTTTTTCTAATAGGGTCGTCAAAACCAGGTCTTGTTTAGGAAAGAGTTAAGTTAAAATGTCTATAAAAAATGTGTTATTCAAAATGACAGCATGTATCTAGGAAACTGTTAAATGAAAAAAAAGGGATCTATGATGATGATCACTGCATACTAGGGCCTTTAATTGAAAACTTATATTCTGTTATGAAATTTTAATTAATTAAATGACTAATATTTCCTGGGTTACGAAACTATTGATTATAAGCTGTAATATTAACATTCTCCCCTGTGACAATATTCTAGATTTGTTTAGGTTGAAAATTCTTGCAGAAAGACAGTTATAAATATAAAATTTTAGTGTAAATTGGAAATCAAAAGTAATTAGCATAGATTAACTTCATTTAGACCTCATTGCCATAAAAAGTCGCAAAGTTTTCCGTAGCTTTCTTTGTCAGGGTGTACAACGTTCGAACTGCCTTATGGGTAATTTCGGCTCCGCTGTGGAGGAATGTAGTGAAAATTCTCTCGACTCAGGTAAGTGTTTATCAAATATTTCCATCAATTCATGACCGATTTTTAAAAACTAACGTGGAGTGCCCCCGCCTTAACGAAAGCAATCATCGGATATTAATTTCACGTCCCTGCACACAGTATTAAAAAAGTTATTGAAGAACGAAAATTGGAAAAGGCGTTTTCTGATGGCACCGCTGTGGAGTAATGTACAATGTTTTTGAAGAAAAGGGGCTAAAATACCAATGTCCGAGTACGAAAGCATGATGTGTGTTATCAGAACGAGCCTAACTGTGGTCCGCCTGACCATAACCCTCAGAAATCTGATTGAAACCGTGAAATTTAAGCGATTTGCAAGATTGTTCCGCTGTGGAGGGTGCAAAAAAAGGCTCCGCTGTGGAGGCAAAACACGTTAAAAGATATGCAATGTTCTTTGCCACCGATAGGAAACGGATTGAACCATACAAATGCATCTTTGTATATCACCTTTGTATTATCTTACTTAGATCATGCCTATGTACATAGTAAGACCGTAAAATGTACATTTGGCATGACACAGTTAACGCCCTATTGTTTTAATGCCTTACTCAGAGAGTACTCCTAGACGTTTTTAAAATAACTCATAATCTAAACTGACACAATTTAAAAACGCAAAACACTTTTTCATTAACCATTCCTTTCCTATTGCCTCGATTGGCACCATATTTGGGGGCATGCATGAGGCAATGTATACGCTTCACTCCCCAGCAATTTTGTCGTGTTTTCTGTAAACTATCCGGACATCTGAACCGCCCATCACTCAATGCTCGTGTGTCTCGTGCATTCAGATCACCTGTTAAATCACTAAGATTTAAGGCGTCCAAGCCCAAATGGAAACTTAGTTAACATGTGTGTTATATTGCTAAGTTTATAGGGCCTAAGTGAATGAAAGCTGTTATTACAAACTTTACAATAGATATACCAGCTCTAACCATTAAAAAAACATTTATTTTTTTCTGTGAAAACACATTTATAATGTAGGATGAGCTACCCGGGTGAATGGAGTCAAATGGAAATTTCAAAGAAAATTTTCTTTCATACGTTTTTTTTTTCAGATTTTCAATTTTAACTTGCATTCTTATCTAAATCTCCAAGGTTGACTTTTGAGAAGTTGATATAAAAGTAAAATAAAATTTAAAAATACTATATATCATCAAAGTTAGAACATTGTTCGTGCGGTCAATGTCGTGCAACTGTATGTGTAACAACTTGCCCCGTGTTACAAATAGACCCTGCCTCCCCTACTAACATATTCATACATGAAAATATGGAAATCTGTACAGTATTTTTAGAGTTGTTGCACTAGAAGTATGGATTGCATTTTTGAGACAACATGTATAATTTTACGGTCTTACTACGTACATAGGCATGATCTAAGTAAGATAATACAAAGGTGATATACAAAGATGCATTTGTATGGTTCGATCCGTTTCCTATCGGTGGCAAAGAACAATGCATGTCTTTTAACGTGTTTTGCCTCCACAGCGGAGCCTTTTTTGGCACCCTCCACAGCGGAACAATCTTGCAAATCGCTTAAATTTCACGGTTTCAATCAGATTTCTGAGGGTTATGGTCAGGCGGACCGCAGTTAGGCTCGTTCTGATAACACACATCATGCTTTCGTACTCGGACATTGGTATTTTAGCCCCTTTTCTTCAAAAACATTGTACATTACTCCACAGCGGTGCCATCAGAAAACGCCTTTTCCAATTTTCGTTCTTCAATAACTTTTTTAATACTGTGTGCAGGGACGTGAAATTAATATCCGGTGATTGCTTTCGTTAAGGCGGGGGCACTCCACGTTAGTTTTTCAAAATCGGTCGTGAATTGGCGGAAATATTTGATAAACACTTACCTGAGTCGAGAGAATTTTCACTACATTCCTCCACAACGGAGTCGAAATTACCCATAATGCAGTTCGAACGTTGTACACCCTGTTTGTCAGGGATGTCATCACGGGGGATTATTAAAATTTTCAAGTTAGGAAAAAGAGTTAATTAAATTTTGATTCAGTGTTGAAATATGATTTCAATTCTTGTTATGAAACATGATTAAAAATTGTCAACCCTTTCCTAGGTGACCAAGTTTTTGACTCAATCAAGTTAATTTGCGTTGAAGAGAATTATATAAATAGAATTACTTTTGCATATAATTGCATTGAAAACAATTAAGAAAGGAAAGGGGGAGGAAATGTTGATCATTATTTTCGTCTGTTTCTTCAATGTTTTCAGGAGCTTTGTATGATACGAAAACATTGCACAAGCACTCAGTTTGTTTGTTTTTTCAAGAAAAGGGAGGATGGGTTATGTAGGCAGGTTATTTTCTCAAATCTATGTTTTAACCCTTTCCCAAACGACAAAACTTTAGGGTGATCCACTTCAAAAACTGCCACAAATGACAAAACGGATGTTACCACAGATAGGATATGTGTAAAATATGGCACAGAAAATATTGAGACAAAAGGAGAAACTGCTGGTTATCAGCAGTTTCTTCTTTTGTTTCAATGTTTTCCCAGGCCTTTTCTATAAGGGATGTCAAAACCAGGTCTTGTTTTGGAAAGGGTTAATCATCTTTTTATTGCCAATATTTTAATAGGTTATTCTCTTTTTTTTGCTGTTGAAGAAAATTGATATTTCAATTTAATGAATATTTTTCTCCAAGAATACAAGTTAATCTGATTTTTTGGCTATAAAGGAAGATAGAATTTGTCAATAAAAAGGCTTGAAATAGGAACTCTTGAGAATTACATAATATACTGTTAAACCACAAGGTTATGTAATTTTATGTCGCAAAAACAATGTACTTGATCTCTGCATTTGGAACTGCGTTATGATATGGTTGGCAATAAGTTTTTCTCCTGTCTGTCTATATCTTTCTCTGTTTATTGCAAAAAAGTAAACATGTATACCAAAACATGCCCACAAGATAAAGGCTTTAGACATATTAATGGAAAATGAAGACATTACCTGAAAGAAAGTGGCCCTTGGGCATCAGGCCCCGGTTTCTAAAAAAAAAATTAAGTACGTTCTCATGCTCAAATCTGAGCACCATGCTCAATTCGCACGAAATCCACGTGAACTTCAATCGAATATCCTTCAACGTTGGACAGTATCCCTTTGAAGTTGAGCATGTTCTCATGAGAATATACTTAAGTTTTTTCGAGAAACCAGGGCCTGATTTCACAAATTTTGGATCCATGTGGATCTGAAATACCAAGTTGCTTTTTATCCAGGTCCAGGCTTATTATGTCACAATAAGTGGTTCTAAAGCACTTATTACTTTGACCATGCAGGATGGAAATAGGTCGGACTGAAAAAAGGTCATATATAATTGATATCCAAGATCAAGATAGAGAACATGTCAATTCTGTCCTATTAACAATATATTATTTACTGTGGAAGAGTATAATTAAAGCAACTTGCTACAAGTTCTTCTAAACAAGACAATGTCAAGAGTCTATCAACCCTTTCCCACATGGCAAAATTTCAAATGGGTCCAAATTCAAAGATGTTGCAGAATGAAATTTCAAGTAAATCCAATTTTTACACTTTTTATACGCCGCCGGAGGCGGACGTATATTGGCGTCATCTTCTCCGTCTGTCCGTCCGTCCATCCGTCCATCCGTCCATCCGTCCATCCGTCCGTCCGTACGTACGTCCACTTTTCTTGTCAACGCAACTCCTCCTAAGTTTCTGGCTGGATCTTCTTGAAACTTGGTCAATGTTATCACCTCAATTGGTAGATGTGCATGAAGGAAGGATTTTATGGTTCGTTGATTTTTGCCTGAGTTATGCCCCTTAAAAACTTAGTCTCTGGAGCTTATTGAAATTGCAGGCTTGTCAACGCAACTCCTCCTAAGTTTCTGGCTGGATCTTCTTGAAACTTGGTCAATGTTATCACCTCAATTGGTAGATGTGCATGAAGGAAGGATTTTATGGTTCGTCGATTTTTGCCTGAGTTACGCCCCTTAAAAACTTAGTCTCTGGGGCTCTCTGGGGCTTATTGAAATTGCAGGCTTGTCAACACAACTCCTCCTAAGTTTCTGACTGGATCTTAATGAAACTTGGTCAATGTTATCACCTCAATTGGTAGATGTGCATGAAGGAAGGATTTCATGGTTCGTTGATTTTTGCCTGAGTTATGCCCCTTAAAAACTTAGTCTCTGGGGCTTATTGAAATTGCAGGCTTGTCAACGCAACTCCTCCTTAGTTTCTGGCTGGATCTTCTTGAAACTTGGTCAATGTTATCACCTCAATTGGTAGATGTGCATGAAGGAAGGATTTTATGGTTCGTCGATTTTTGCCTGAGTTACGCCCCTTAAAAACTTAGTCTCTGGGGCTTATTGAAATTGCAGGCTTGTCAACACAACTCCTCCTAAGTTTCTGACTGGATCTTAATGAAACTTGGTCAATGTTATCACCTCAATTGGTAGATGTGCATGAAGGAAGGATTTTATGGTTCGTTGATTTTTGCCTGAGTTATGCCCCTTAAAAACTTAGTCTCTGGGGCTTATTGAAATTGTAGCCTTGTCAACACAACTCCTCCTAAGTTTCTGGCTGGATCTTAATGAAACTTGGTGGATGTTATCACCTCAATTGGTAGATGTGCATGAAGGAAGGATTTCATGGTTCATTGATTTTTGCCAGAATTATGCCCCCTTCAATCTTAGTCTCTGGGGCTTAATGATATTTCAGCCTCGTGAATGCAATTCCTTCCAGGTTTTTCACTGGATATTTATAAAAACCTTTTTGTGAACACAATTTTTTAAAGGTTTTTCAGTGAATATTTATAAATCCTTGTCAATGTCATTTTTTTGTCTCAAGTTTTATAAGTGGCGGCGTATATTGTGACGATGGCACTCTTGTTGGTCTTTTAACCCCTTCGCTGCCCCGTGATGGCCTGAGCCATCATGCGAAAATGTCGCTATACTGCCCTGTGACGGCCTGGGCCGTCATGAGGGGAGAACGATGTTTTTTTTTTTCAAAGTTTAATAACAAAAAATGTAATTTCCAAAATGAATAAAAATATATTCACTGAATAGCATTTTCAATTATCTTTCAGAAAATATAAGGTTTTACATGTATATAGTTTTATTGAATAGTTTTTTAGTTATAAGTTGATTTCTTACACTACCGTCAATTTCTTGGAAAATAGCTTGGCAAAAAGGAACCAATTTTCCAATATTTGTCTGGCAGCGATGGGGTTTAAGTGGAAAACATTGTGAAAAATGAAGAAATTGCTTTTCCACAGTTTTTGCAAAGCTTTTTATCTAGTTGGGGGTTTCAATTTAAAAGGCGTCACTGTGTGGGCATGGGATACAGCTTCCTTTGACTACTGACTCGCAATATGTGGTGTGAAAAAAGGTACTATATAATTGATTGCCTAATCAAGACGTAGTATGTGTCAATTCTGTTCCATTAACAATGTATTATTTACCACAGAAGATTTAGAACCTCCTGCTACAAGTGTTTCTTAAGTAGATACCATTGACACCATATTAACAGCTTTAGATCTGGGTTGATGGATTTTGTCTTCAGTAGGTTGTCTATTTGAATGAAAATAAGGAGCTATATTCCGGCCACCTGGGTGATGTATCGATATCAGTGTATTGTCCTGGTTAAGGTTATGTGTGCAAGTCTCTTGTGTCTCCACATTGACTCAGCTTGCTCTGAAAATTTGCACATGTTTTAATGGAATACATAAAGACGCCTTGACAAAACCCCATGGACTAAAATCCACCAGAACAGAACCTGTTGGGGTTTTGCCCTGGTGGTGTTTTGTCTGAGGTGTTTTTGTCTTGGTAATGTTTTAACCCTTTCCCAAACAAGACCTGGTTTGACGTCCCTAACCAAAAAGGCTTGGGAAAACATTGAAACAAAAGAAGAAACTGCTGATAACCGCATTTTACACATATTTTATCTTCAATAACTTCCATTTTGTCATTTGTGGCAGTTTTTGAGGATCACCCTAAAATCTTGCCATTTGGGAAAGGGTTAAGCTACACCCATTTTGTTAGCTCTAGAACCAAATTGAATCAATTGTTTGTATATTTCTCAGCTGTGAACAATGCCCTGTTGGACACATATCAACTAAAGTCACTAGATGGTGTATTATATAATGGATGTTGAAAATGACAGAAATTATGTACAATACAGACCAGAAAACATTGAGGCAAAAGGAGAAAATGCTGGTATTCAGCATTTTCTTCTTTTGTCTCAGTATTTTCCAACACATTTTCTTACATTTCAGAGCTGTGAACAATGCCCTGCTAGACACATATCAACTAAAGTCACTAGATGGTGTATTGGAAGCCTCAATAAATGAAGTGGACATAGTAAAACAGCCTGATGGTAAACTCATGCTACAGATCAAGGAAGATGAAGAAAATGAAGGAGAGGGCCCTGAGGATAGTCTGTTTGACAACTTTGCTATGAGAGAACCTTACGATAAAATTATACGCTGCCTGGGATTTACTGTGGATAAAGGCATCTTTAATGAGTATGTTGCTTCTTTCCTATTCAAATCGCCAAATTATAACTTGACTCTTTCTCAAAAAACAAAGTTTAAGGGTCATCCTGTTTGATTGAAAAATGCTGCTGATGACAAAATGGATGTAAGATGGGGTTTGTGTACTAAATAGCACAGAAAATATTTAGGCAAAAGTAGAAAATGCTGATCATCAGCAATTTCTTCTTTTGTCTCAATGTTTTCCCAGCATTTTCGATCAGAGACAGCAAAACTGGGTCTTGTTTGAGAGAGTGGACATAGTAAAACAGCCTGATGGTAAACTCATGCTACAAATCAACTTAATCAAGGAAGATGAAGAAAATGAAGGAGAGGGCCCTGAGGATAGCCTGTTTGACAACTTTGCTATGAGAGAACCTTACGATAAAATTATACGCTGCCTAGGATTTACTGTGGATAAAGGCATCTTTAATGAGTATGTGTAATATTTAGGTATTTTGGTAGCTTAATCCTTTCCCAAACGACATAATTTTGGACTGTTCCAATTTGAAAGGTGTTGCATACAACATTTTTGAAGTCATAAAAGAAAGGATTGGTGTACAATATAGCACAGAAAATATTGAGACAAAAGGAGAAACTGCAGATTCTTCTTTTGTCTCGATGTTTTCACAAGCCTTTCCTCATAGGGACATTAAAAACAGGTCTTTTTCGGGAAAGGCTTAATTAATGCAAATGTATTGTAAGCATTTAAACTTACAAGTCATGCACAGTGATTGCACTTTAGTTCTATTTACATTTATACAGATTAAATATTTTTTTTTAGGTAGACTAAGCTAATCTATTTCATTCAAGGTTATAATGTAAATAATTCTTTATTTTTGCACTAAGTAAAGCTATCTCTATCAAACTTTGTACAAGTGTTTAAATTTTGCTTTTTTAAATCTAGTTACATTGTAATAATATATCCTCTGTAGGCCCTTTGAGTTAAATCAGTGTAATATTTTTAGGAAAGCATGAAAATTTAATTTGGTTATTCACAGATCTATGAAGATTACCTCACCAAGGGGTCGAGCCAAGAAGTACATGTCTCTCAAGGACAATTTTGAATCTGCTGACAATGTGGGGATGTTTATTGCTGGCACAGCTGCACATGCCCTAGACTTCAGGAAATCTGCGGGTGGATTTATACATGGTTTCAGATATACAGGTATAGTTATGACAAATGACCTGGCAGAGCATTAATACTGATAAGCTACGGATTTTTTCATAATTTTCCCCATTTTGGTGGCTGTAAGATCTTGCCAGAGTGTAATTTTCACTTACATCTGAATTTTCTTCACTATTTTATGTCTCATTTTCAAGTTTTGATCAATGTCCATTTTGATGTCTCTTCCACTTTCTATTTTGTCTGTCTAATATTTTGTTTTAGTGAGAAAACGTTAAAATGAAAGTGATACAATGTATTGTATTTCTGAATTTTTTTTAAAGAATATTGGATATGCCTGTGTCTGGACACTTTTTTAAAAAGAAAAAAGGCTCCTTGCTTTTGACAATTCTTAAAAAAAAAAGGAACCAGCATTTTTGTCTTTTTGCACTATGTTATGATCCAAGCTTTAACACATTTATTTTTCTATTTGTGCTAGCATTTACTGCTATAATCCTAGACATAGTCTAAGACATCTATGAATTTGGACAAGTGCTAAATTTTGTTATTTGGGAAAGGGTTGAGGTATTATGTGACAGGAAGACCACATGAAAAAAAAGTGTGTGGGAATTCTGAGAAATGTCAAGAGCGTGATATTTCTGTGTAATTTATTGCCATTTTAACAGCCATAACTTACCGGATCCTTTCAAATCTCTACAATGGGGGTCATTTCATCAGCCTTTTATTCCTTTCCCAAAACAACGAAATTCTAAGCTGGCCCAACTTGAAAGTTACTGTAGACGACAAATTGGATCTTGCTAGAAGTAAATTCTGAGCATTTAACTTGAAAAACATTGAGGCAAATGGAGAAAATGCTGATTATCAGCATTTTCTTCTTTTGCGTCAATGTTTCACAAGTGTCAACTATTAGACACATCAAAACCAGGCCTTGTTTGGGAAAGGAAAACAGATGTTTATACTTGCTTCAGTTGTCTGTGTATTCTTGGTGTTTGTATCTGCAAAGTGCAATTGTCATTTGATCCCCTTGTTTCTGGAGTTTTCAGAAGAAAATGTTTTTCATGGGCATTTTGAAGAAATTGTTGATCATCACCATTTTCTTTTTTGTCCGTTCCGTAACCCATTTCTACCAAATGATGCATTTTGACACTCTACAAGATAAAGCCTAAAGGGCCAAGGAAAACATCATAGTAGATGAAGAAAGTGCTTGTAACAAGCAATTTTTAGCTCCACTGGCCTTCGGGCCAGCGGGCTATTGTCATGGCGCTGTGTCCGTCGTGCGTGCGTCCGTGCGTCCGTCCGTCCGGTCGTCAACTTTTTCTTTAAAAATCTTCTCCTCACAAACCCCTTGATGGATTTCTATCAAACTTCACAGGAATGATCCCTAGGTGGTCCTCTATCAGATTCCTAAATTTAATTCTGATTGAACTAGAAAGTCTGGAGTTATCTGCCCTTGAATTAAAAAATGGCTGTTTTTACTTTGTTTTCACTCTAGCCACTACAAATATTTATCAATCAAGACAAAACTTGGTCAGAATGTTGGTGCTGATAAGATCTTGCCTGAGTGCAATTTTCAGCTTGATCTGAATATTACGTCTTGAGTTATGTGCCCTTGAAATTTGCAAAATTACCATTTTTGACCTTATTTTTACTCAAACAACTATAAATATCCACCAATCAACACAAAACTTTCATGTAATCTTACTGGCCATAAGATCTTGCATGTGTGTAATTTTCAGCTTCATTGGAATCTTAAATCATGATTTTCTGCCCTTGAATTTGACAAAATTGCTGTTTTCGACTTTGATTTTACACTCTTTGCATCCAAAAATATTGAACATTATCAAGTCAAAACTTAAACAAGATGTAGGTGAAGTTAAGATCTTGCTTTAGTGTGATTCTTAGCTAGATAGGAATATTAAATCCTCAGTTACATGCCTTTCAATTTGACAAAATTGCTAATTGTGATTTTTTTTTCACTCTAACAGCCAAACTCACTCTATTAAAGACAAAGCTTGGTAACCAATTGATCTTATACGAATGTGTTTTCAGCTTTCTAGTTACTTTGTAATTGCTTTAAGAGCAACAAGTTTTGAAAAATTTAGTCAGAACTTGGCCTTGATATGACAAGAAATTCAGGTTTCATCAGCCATTTGCATTAACCCTTTCGTTTGCAGAATTATTTCCCAGAAATGACTATTTTCCTGATTTCCAAGCACTTCATGTATAAACATGCAGAATAAATAGTTTTTACTAGCAGAATACCAATAAACCTATATATCATTGGAAAGGTTATTCAATTTCCTTTCACAATATGATGAAAAACTGATAGAAAATTTACATCTCATCAAAATTTCTACCTCTAGCCCCCATGGCCCCTACCAGGCCCCCAGCAACGACCCCCGACCACCCCACCCCTACGATTTGGGACTGGATTCGGTTTAGGATTATTGGAATCACTATCGGAGTCACTATTCGAAGTCGCCAAAACATTTCTAATGTTCAAATTACCTTTTTTACCCAAAAAAAATCAGGGTAATCGCTATCATCATCGTCCTGCACTGACATGATGATTCGACGGACCTCGCCTGCAGAATACTGAACCGTCCTGGCCTTCGTTTCAGCTCAAACAAACCCAAAAAACTTCATTTTTCTTCACATTTTACGAGAACATAACAATATTGCGCAATAGCCGGTGTCATGATAACTTTAACAGTGTAAAAATTGCTTTTAAAAGCCGATGCCCCCCTATACAGTATAAGCGTGCCTGAAGCGCGCTTGAACGCTTGCAAATGAAAGGGTTAATTTTGGAATATGGTATTTCCCCAAATCTATTTTTAGCTCAAAATCTATTTTTAGAATTATGATATATTTTGGAGTAATCAATAGTCTGTTAATTTAGATCTATCTATATATCTATATATACTGCCTAACTCCCCTTTCAGGTATTACTGGCAGGTGCGCGTCTGTGCTGGAATAAAAACTGTTAGTCATAGGTGATGGTGTCAATTAAAAATATTGTGAATGTTAGATTAAAAGATCTGATAAAACATTATGGTTTTTCAGGGACGGCTCACTATCTGAAAAGAATCGAGACTCTTTTTAAACGCTGCAATGTCGGGTTGCTGTACTATTGATTCTGGTAGGCTGTTCCAAAGTATCACTGTGTATGGAAAGAAAGAATATTTAAAGAAGGAAGCATTTGTGTGGATCTGTCTGAAGGATGCTGTGTGCATGTGTCTGGTTGTCCTAATTGGTCTTTCAAGATAAGCTGGTACGGGCACTGCAACAAAACTATTAACGATCTTATAAAACATAGTAACTCTGGAAACGTCTCGTCTATATTGAAGAGTTTGCCAGCCAAGCTCCTTCTGCATGCAGGTGACACTGTCATAGAAAGAAAAATTATTTTGAACCCATCTTGCTGCTCTACGTTGTACTTTTTCCACCTTGTTGATATAGGTTTTTGTGTAAGGGCTCCAAACAGTTGATGCGTATTCAACCTGAGGTCTGACAAGGGTTTTATACGCTGTCTCTCTGATCTTCTTATTTTTGGTCTGGATGTTTCTGCGGAGGAAACCTAAAGTTTTATTTGCATTTGATGTTATATTGTCAATGTGCTTGTTCCATGAAAGATCTCCAGATATAGTAACTCCAAGATATTTGGCATTGTCCACAGTCTCTAGCACTTGTCCATGTAGCCTGTAATCAAAGGAAATCTTTTTCTTCTTTTTAGTAATATTAAGGACAATGCATTTGCTGGGGTTAAACTCCATTTCCCACTTTTTCTCCCACTGCATTAACTTGTCTAGATCTTCTTGCAGGGTGATACAGTCTTGCTTGTTGTTTATAGCTAAGTAAACGGCAGTGTCATCTGCAAACAAACGAACTTGGGAGGTGATAGTATTAGGAAGGTCATTAATATATAAGAGAAATAGGAGAGGACCAAGCACCGATCCCTGAGGTACTCCTGACGTGACTGGAACTTCGGATGAGCATCCACCTTCTAAGACTACTTTTTGTGTTCTGCCTATAAGAAAAGATTTAATCCACAAAAGGGTAGCATTGTTTACTCCATGTTCCTGCAATTTATACAAAAGTTTTAAGTGGCTAACTTTGTCAAAAGCCTTGCTGAAGTCTAACAAAACTAAATCAGTTTGTTTTCCTTCAGTAAGGTTTCTGGCAAGATGGTCGGTCAGTTGCAGTAGCTGGGTCTCACATGAACGCCTCTCTCTGAATCCATGCTGTAAATCATAAAGAATATTATTTTTGTCAAAATGTTTAGTTAGGTTTGATGCTACAATATGTTCAAGAACTTTACATAGTATACATGTTAAGGATATAGGTCTGTAATTTGCAGGATCTTCTTTATTTCCTTTCTTGAAGAGTGGAGTCACGTTTGCCTTTGTCCATACTTGGGGGAGGGTGCCTGTGTCTAGAGATTTCTGAAAGAGAATTTGTAAGATAGGGGAAATTTGATAGCATAAGTTTTTTAGTACTAGAGGTTTGATGTTGTCTGGTCCTGCTGCTTTGTCTGGTTTTAAGTTGGAAATTAGTTTTTGTACTCCACTAGTGCAGATGGTAATGTTTGGCATGACTGGGTATTTGCTGAAAGAGGAAGAAAACATATTTTGTCTTATGGATGAAAGGCAGGACTGAGCCAGAGAAATCGGTGTCATCGGGGTAAAGACTGACTGGAACTGTTGATTTAGAATATCCGCCTTCTCTGTGTCGTCCGATTTGATGGAACCTGAAATTTTATCGAGAAGGGGGGCTACTCCTGCTGCGTCTTGCTTGGCATTTTTTATCAGGCTGAAAAGTTTCTTATTGTTGAATTTTGTGGCTTTCTCCTTGTCTTCAGTGTTTCCATCTAGGCCTAAAATGTATTCTATATAGTTATTGTAAGAGATTTTTATTTGTTTCTTGATGTTTCTTTTTAGAGCCAGGAATGCAGTCTTTATCTTGTTGTTTCCATCTTTCTTTAATCTGAAATAGAGATGATCCCTTTTTCTAATTAGACGTTTTATAGGCTGTGTAATCCATGGAAGTGATCTCCTATTACCCAGTCTTTTAGTTGGAACAAATTTCTCGATACCTGTGGAAATTGCATCTGAAAATTTTAACCAAATTTCTTCAACAGATTTAGAATGATAATCTATTAGTATTTCATTTTTAACTTGGTCCATGTAGTTCTTAAAGCTACCCCAGTCAGCTTTTTTGTAGAGATGAACCTGTCTCGGTTGTTGTTTGGTCATCTGTGGTTTTGTATCTGCAAGAATAGAGACAATACTATGGTCTGATATACCTGGAAGACACTTTACATTTTTAATTAAAGTGTGGTTTGATGTTAGGAAAAGGTCCAGTGTATTTTCTCCTCTGGTGTTTTCTGTTACCATCTGAGTGAGGTTGAAATCTGAAAGCAAGTCATTAAATTCTTCATACAGGTTAGTGTAGCTGCATCCTGGCTTCAAGACTGGTATATGATCACTGCTCCATGAGAATTTTGGGAAGTTAAAATCACCTAGCACCCAAAAAGATCCTTTAAGGTTTCTTGTCAGGTCTAGGGATTTTTTTAATTCATTAAAGCTATGAATATCTGATTCTTTTGGTCTGTAGTAGGCTGCGATATAAAGAGGTTTACATGTTTTGACCTGCAATTTAATCCAAATGATTTCACAATCAGTCTTTAGCTGTTTTTGTTCTGTTGCCAGGAAAGTATCTTTAACTAGGATGAACACTCCTCCGCCTTTGGTTGACCTATCTAATCTAAAAGGTGTATATCCTAAAGATTTGGGAAAGAATTCACAGTCTACATGTTGATTATTTAACCAGGATTCTGTACCTACAACTATATCAGGTTTATGTTGATCTATCATACAAAGAAATTCTGCTTTTTAGCTCACCTGAGCACAAAGTGCTCAAGGTGAGCTATTGTGATCACTTTTTGTCCGTCGTCCGTCTGTCCGTCCGTCTGTCCGTCTGTCTGTCCGTCCACAATTTGGTGTTTACGCTCTAGCATCCACAAATATTAATCAATCTTAATCAAACTTTGTCAAAACAAGTATGGTCATAAGTTCTCGGATGAGTTCGATTATGGGCCAGATCGGACCAGAATGTGCTGAGTTATCTGCCCTTGAATGTCAAAATTTGCGGTTTTTGACTTTGTTTACACTCTAGCATCTACAATTATTGATCAATCAATACAAAACTTGGAGACAATGTTGGAGACCATAAGATCTCGGATGAGTTCGGTTTTCAGTATGATCTGATCATAAAGATGAGAGTTATGTGCCCTTGAATTCGACAAAATTGCCATTTTCGGCTATTTTTGACCTTGTTTACACTCTAGAATCTACAATTATGAATAAATCAAGACAAAACTTGGACACAATGTTGGGAACCATAAGATATTGGATGAGTTCGATTTTCAGTTTGATCGTAACAGAAAGTCCAGACTTACGTGCCCTTGAATTTGACAAAATTGCCAAATTTGGCTGGTTTTGACCTTGTTAACACTTTAGAATCTACAATTATCAATCAATCAAGACAAAACTTGGACATAATGTTGGGGACCATAAGATCTTGAATGAGTTTGATTTTCAGTCTGATCTGATCAGAAAGTCCAGAGTTACGTGCCCTTGAATTTGACGAAATTGCCATTTTCGGCTGTTTTCGACCTTGTTTACACTCTAGAATCTACAATTATCAATCAATCAAGACAAAACTTGGACACAATGTTAGGAACAATAGGATCTCGGTTCAGATTGATTTCCAGTCTGATCTGATTAGAAAATCGAGAGTTACGTGCCCTTGAATTTGACAAAACTGCCGTTTTTGGCTGTTTTCGACCTTGTTTACACTCTAGAATCTGCAATTATTGACCAATCAAGACAAATCTTGGACACATTGTTGGGGACCATAAGATCTTGGATGACTTGGATTTTCAATTGGATCTGATCAGAAAGTTGAGAGTTATGTGCCCTTGAATTTGATAAAATGCCGTTTTCGGCGGTTTTCGACCTTGTTTATACTCTAGAATCTACAATTATTTATCATTCAAGACAAAACTTGGACACAATGTTGGGCACCATTACATCTCGGATGAGTTTGATTTTCACAATGTTATTTATCATAAGTTCGTTTTCAGTCTTAAAGTCATAAATATTGATTGAATTGAACAAAAATGTTGCTCATATCATTTTGGTTCAGGTGAGCGATATAGGACCATCATGGTCCTCTTGTTTGTTGACAATGGACTGGCAATTAACTGAAATTACTTTAAGCTGGAAGGGAATATCATTTTGTTTAGATCTCTGTCTCTGTGCTGTATTTCCGGTGGTGGTACTTGGATGTTGTAAGTCGGACTGCTCACTCAATATGTTGTAGCTATTCTGTGATGAAAAAGAAGAAATTGAAAGGTTCGAATGTCTAGAGAAATTCTGGGCTTCACAGATTGAGCAGATCCAGGAAAATGACATGTCTCGAGCTACAAGATCAAAATAGGTTTCATTAGTAATATCTTGACATTTGATGTGGAACCATCTCTGGCAGGTGTCGCATTCAACAGCATGGTCTTCATCAAGGACCTCATATTGACACGAACCACATGGATAGTCAGGGCCAGGATTTGTTTCTACATCTGCGGACAAAGACAATAAGAGAAGACATAAATATGTTAGCGAAGAATTTCTTGTGTGTTTCTCGACCGGGACGGACCACCGTGTTGATTTCAGCAAACATGCACAAACATACGAATTGCTAGGTTTTAGAACATTTGGGTTAGTCAAAGCTACTGCTTGGTCTTCTATGGTTGGGTCTGGCCCTATCTGGATGCTGAGCCAGAAAGCTGCAATAAGAATCGGGGCTAACACACCTGTAATCATTTTCAAAACAAACAAATTGTCATGGGTTTTCGTGGCACAAAGGGAGGTAACTGGGTCTAGAAAAGAGAAAAATACTTGAAAAGTCGTTTTATCAGTAAATATTCAAAATTGATGTATGGAACAACCTCCAAAAATGGTTAGAGTATCTTCTTGCGTCAGTAAGGCCAATCCCTGAAACCGAAAAATAGATTTAAATTAGATTTTTCACGATCTGAAACAGGAAACAGAAAAACAGCTTTTAGTTGCACGACGCATGCGCATCTGTTTGGAAGATGGAAAATTTTAATTGCTAGTATCATCCTAAGCTGGAATATTCTACCATTTCTTTCTCAAATGGCAAACATATAGTTTTACTTTCTTTGCTTCAAGAACCAAACATTTTGAACAATTAAGTTTTGTAACTTTCTTTTTGCTCTATGAAACACAAGCATTAAACAATCTAATCTAATCTTGGATTAAATATTACGAGGGATGATCCAAAAGTAATGTCACAAACGTTGTTTTCGGTGATTTCATGAACGTATCGCTATGCAATTCCACATGCTGAACAATTAACATTCGTTTAATACATACACAAAATTTCATTAAGTTTGGTTAAATATTTAAAAAATAAACCACATTTTTACATAGCACATCGATGTCCAGCGCCGCACAACAAACAACGTCATTGACGTCAAAGCCTGCTCCTTCTCAAAAAATCGCCCTCCGTGTTTAATGCAATGTTCGTGGCGTTCGACCCACTTCATAAATGCATTTAAAAACAACTCGTTCAGCAATTCCTTGAATGCATTCCTTGAATCAATTTGTTTTCAGTCGGTTAAGGTCGACGTGATGAATTCCTCTTAGATTCAGCTGAAGATGCGGTAAAAGCGCAGTCCCATTGACGTTGACGTCATTCCGCTACCGCACATGTCTTCCGGCTCGTTTTTCATCTTCAAACGATTCATCCCCGCTCCGAAAAACGCTTGCATCAAAGGTAGACGAGACTCTCATTAACAATCCGTTCTTTTAGGTAGAATTAATTTATTGTTTCTGTTGCTTTAATCGGCTATTTTCCTAGCCTTTAGCAAAAGTTCAGAATTGCACGTTGTGGGCTTTTATCCGATTTTGCCATTTTCCCGAATTCGAGTGATGAATTCAATGAGACTTATTTGGTCTTCAATACATCGATTTTATTGAAACGTTCTAAAATTGCTGAGCAATATCACGACGATGCGTCATTTAAATATCAGCTAATTTCACGCTTTTGTTCCTTTAATATAATGGTAGAACATAAAGTTAAAAAAATATTCAAACGAATAGTCTAGGACGTGCGGCGCACATGCTAGATACGGATCTTCTTTAGCGTTTTATTTTCTCGGATATATGAACAATATTCAAATAATTCAGAAAAGCATGTTTCAAATAGGATAGGCTTGAACGATAAGTCTTTATTTGTACAAGAATACGTCGAATTACCAAACTAAAGGCACTGTGACATTACTTTTGGATCACCCCTCGTACCTGTGGAGCGATTCAAGACCGTCAGGTCTTCTAGTTCCATTATCCACAATGTTTTGACAGTTTTTGCACCATTGAAATATTTCATTGTTTGAAATTTATCTTATGCAGTATAATCTTAAGTTTCTGATTTTCTTATATGAATGCCTCTCCTTTTGTTGTTTGCAAGGACTTCCAATTTAGACGAGTGTTTTGTTTTGTTGTTTTGGAGAGTTGATATACCCATGTATTTCAGTCTGTGCCTTATTCCGCCTTTTACAATGGAGATATGAGGGTGTATTATAAAATAGCCTTCATACACAGTATCCACATCACAACATTAGGAACATTTTGTCGCTTTTCAACAAAAACCTCGTAACTGCAGCTTGTTCTATAAAAATGTCACCGTCTATTTCAGCTTGTGCCTTATTCCACCTGTTACAATGGAGATATGAGGGTGTACAGTGGCCTTCATACTCAGCACCCATATCACAGCATTAGGAACATTTTGTCGCTTTTCAACAAAAACCTCGTAACTGCAGGTTGTTTTAAGCTGCAGTTACAAGGTTTTTGTTGAAAATTGACAATTTACCGAAGAGAATATATAAAAATGTCACCGTCTATTTCAGCTTGTGCCTTATTCCACCTGTTACAATGGAGATATGAGGGTGTACAGTGGCCTTCATACTCAGCACCCATATCACAGCATTAGGAACATTTTGTCGCTTTTCAACAAAAACCTCGTAACTGCAGCTTGTTTTAAGCTGCAGTTACAAGGTTTTTGTTGAAAATTGACAATTCACCGAAGAGAATATATAAAAATGTCACCATCTATTTCAGCTCGTGCCTTATTCCACCTGTTACAATGGAGATATGAGGGTGTACAGTGGCCCTCTTACACAGCACCCATATCACAGCTTACAGAACATATACTGAGGAGAATCAATGAAGCCTCCGGCACATATCAGATGTTCTCTGTACTGGGGGATGTCATCATTCTACATAGGTAGGAATAGATATTGTGTCAGAAGGGTTACATTTCTTCGGTATCTTCACTGAGCCTGGATAGTTCAGTTGGTGAGGTCAGAGTCTATCAATGCAGGGTAGTTTGAACCATGGCTCTGCCATTAATTTCTCTGACATTCGACAAAGTTCAATTGTCTCTCACCAATAGATGTAAATCATCTAAGTGAGAGAGCAGGTAGAGGTTGGACTTGAATATTGTTGTGGTACTTGTGAGACAAATGCCTAGAATCCATTGATAGGCCACTGGTACTCCTGACACCACAATATGACCAAATTAGATGCACTCTCAACTCCTACAGTTTTTAGCTCGACTTTTCGAAGAAAATGAGAGCTTATACTGTCACCCGGGCGTCGGCGTGGGCGATGGGGTTGGCGTTGCAACAAAGGTTAAAGTTTTTTCAAACATCAATAACTTCCATACTATCAAAGGGATTCAACCCAAACTTGGAATACTTATTCACCATCACACCCTCTACCTTACTACCAGGGCCCATGACCCTGGCTCCACTATATTTGAAGTTATGCCCCCTTTATACTAAGCAACTTAGAAAGTCGAGCGCGCTGTCTTCGGACAGCTCTTGTTGTGTAAGTTCAAATGATTTTGTCACAAAGTATCTCTGATGTCTGAAATGTATTGAGCTTTGTTCGGAAAAAGAATATTTGAGCTTATGTCAAAATCTGTATTTTTCAGTTCTGGTAACTTTACCTACATTGAGGAGTTCCCAATCAAACTTGTACATCAACTTTACAAACATACTGGTCATGCTGCTGAGAGAATTATTGTGATAAATCTACAGTATGGGGCAGAGTTTTCAGGGCCGGGTAACGATATATTCCGCCCTGACCGAGCCACTGGCGACCCATCAGAGGCCCACAAGTCCAATTTCCTGCATCCATGCTTGTATTATTATGAAACCCTACCTTCAGGTATGTATCACAACGAGTCAATTTCATGTTAAGGGTTCAACACTTTCTAAAACACCCAATGAGATAGACTTTGGAAAACTTGTTGAAAATAAAGGAATTGCCTATCAATTATTTTTTTCATTTTCCACAATTAATTCTACCAATAAAGAGCAAAGAACTTGAAGTCTATGTTCTTGATATTGTCATCTGCAACATCATATATCAATTTGAACAAGTTTGATATTTTACATCAGGTTATGGGTTGAATTAGAAAACAGGAAATATTTTAGAATCAATTTTATCCAAGTACAGACTGCTAATTCAATTTTTCTTTGTGTATAGACAAAAAATCTTGTAAGAATTGACAGTTATTTTATTGAATGTAAATGCTTTGAATTCAGATTCAAATGCATACGTTTTATGTTCAACTTTAGACACTTTAAGCTGCTTTTATACTTCAAAAGATTTTAAATGATTAAAAAAATTATTAAAAAAATAAAATGAGCCTGGATATAGAAAAAGACCTCAAAAGCATTTGAAATTAACACAGATCCAGGTCAGCCTGTATATTCCTAAAATCTAATCAGGATCCATGTTATCTCTTTCCCAAACAACAAAATTTTAGAGTGGTCCAATTTAAAAGCAGTCGCAGTGGACAAATTATGTGTGAAGAAAGATAGGATTTGTGTACAATATAGCAGAGAAAATATTGAGACAAAAGGAGAAACTGCTGTTTATCAGCAGTTTCTTCTTTTGTCTCAATGTTTGCCCAAGCATTTTCTTTTAGGGGCATCAAAACAAGTTCTTGTTTGGGAAAGGGTTATTCTCTCATAGCTTCTCCTTCACCTGTAGCAATGACTGTATAGTAAAGTTGATTCTGATCAGATCATCCATTGACACAGACTGATCTTGAGACATGTTGGTCTCAAATGCTGTAAGGGCTCATTTTTGTGCTCCCGGAAAAAAATTCGGGGGAGCATATAGTTGCCATGCTGTCCGTCCGTCAGTGTGTCTGTCCGTCCATCTGTCCATCCACAGCCATATCTCGGCAACCCTTGGACCAAATTCAATGAAACTTCACATGTGAACTCCCTGGGCTATTCCCTAGGGACTCTCTCTTTTCTCTGTTTCTTAATTTGAGGCTGCATCTCAATTTCTCTTCATCTAATGGGCAGAATTTAATGAAATTTTGTGCTTATGTGATAAATAGGATGTCCTAGACCATATTCTATAAATAATGTGTGTACAAACAATCTGTCTTGGGAAAAGGGGGCTTAATGTGTGATAGCTTTTATTTTGTGACAAACACTTATTCTGGGAGCATAATCTGTCTATGACGGCTCTTGTTAACATCCTATTATCCAATGTATTTTACAGATAAAGATATGAAAGCTGTACCAAAGAAGGAGCACTTGCCACGACCCACGAGTATGCATCATATGGTGGAGGATTTTCTGACGACCTGGGACGGACCTGTCAGCCATATTCTCCCGCTACGCAGATTCCTCGAGAACATTGTGGAAAAGGATATGAGAAACTTCTATGCAGATGATTGCCTGTATTTCGGGCTCACTGGGACAGATTTGCCTTATTATTGTAAAGAATATTACATGAAGGGACAAGGAATGTCCTCCAGCCAAATTTATGCAGATGCCATTGTTAACATGTGAATTGCTTCAAATTTGATATTTTTTAACATTATAGTCCCTGAGCCAGAAACATGTTTGCTCCCCCCCCAGGGGGAATTTTGTAGACATAGTTTTTCATAAAGTACAATATCTTAGAAACTTTTTGAGCATTGTTTGCACTCTGGCCGTTGGGGCTTTTGGCTGTAACCCTTATCTAAAACCCTTAACCCTATCATTTTTTTCATTCAAATTTACAATACTTATTTGAACATATTTTCATTGAATATTGTCCTATAGATGTCTAAATGGTATCAAATGAAAGCTTATGACTTGCTCTTTCATTTGAAGTTATTTTATGCAAATTAGCTCATTTGCATATTCATGAATATTAATGATTTCCCTTAGAATTTCCATTTTTTGACAAAAATTTGATAAATACTTTCTTAAAAAAGGCATTTTTGTCCAGGGGGAATTTTGTAAACATAGTTTATCAGTAAGAACATTCTATTAGAAACATTTTGAGCCTTGTTTGCACTCTGGCGGTTGGGGCTTTTCGGCGTGACCCTTATCTAAACCCTTAACCCTACCAAATTGTTCATTCAAATTTTGAAAATGAATTTGGTCATATCTTGATTGAATATTTACACACAGATGTCAGAATGGTATCAAATGAAAGCTTATGACTTGCTCTTTCATTTTAAGATATGTTATGCAAATTAGCTCATTTGCATATTCATGAATATTAATTATTTTTCCTAAAATTGCGATTTTCCACCAAAATCTGGTAAATACTTTCCAAAACAAGACATTTTTGTGCAGGGGAATCGTGTAAACATAACTAATCTTACGGAAAATCATATAAGGAACATTTTGAGCGATGTTTGCACTTTGGCTGTTGGGGCATTTGGCCAAAACCCTTATCTAAACCCTTAACCCTATAAAATTGTTCAATCATTTCAGAACGTTTTTTATCATATCTTGGTTGAATATTGACCTACAGATGTAAGAATGGTATCAAATGAAAGCTTATGACTGTCCCAATAATTTGCCATAAATTTTATGCAAATTATCTCATTTGCATATTCATGAATATTAATGACATTGCTTAAAACTGTGACCTTTTTAGCGGGTATTTGGTAAATACTTTCAAAAACATTGTGTTTCTACTCAAGGGGAATCATGTAAACATAGTTTATCTTAAAGAACATTTTATTAGAAACATTTTGAGCAATGTTTGCAATCTGGCGGTTAGGGCTTTTGGCTGTGACCCTTATCTAAACCCTTTACCTCATCAAATTTTTCATTTGAATTTTCAAAACGTTTTTGGTCATAGCTTGATTGAATATGGACCTACAGATGTAAGAATGGTATCAAATGAAAGCTAATGACTTTTTCTTTAATTTGCAGTTATTTTATGCAAATTGGCTTATTTGCATATGCATGTATATTAATGATTTATCTACAATTTGTGATTGTTTTCACGTTAAATACCTACCAAAAGGTGGGATTTTTTCTTTCTCTTGAGTTTTTAACCATCTGATATCCATGAACAACATATAAGCCTTGTTTGAGATCTATTTGGTGTTTTGTTTGGAAGTAACTGCGATTTTAAAGTGTGCAACCCATCATATTTTGTTCGTATAAATCTTATTATTAATGTTTGTATTTAGTTTCCATTTGATTTTTTAATCTTTAAAGTGCAAATAAGTTTAATTGATTCCATGTATTGTACTGGTGTTATTGCTTATATCTAGTTTAGTTGACAGAATGCTATCCTTTGATGAATCAAAATTTGCCGCTAAATAGGACTTTGAACATAAACATTTTATCAAATGCCATATAATGATACAAAAGGTGTCTAACCTGCGGGACATTATTCTAATACACATATGAAATTAATCATTTCAATTATTTTTGTAATTTTTATGGCTGAATAGAGATCTTGGAATGTAGACAAATTGCATACATATAGCAGGATAACGTTGTTAAGCAATTGTCAAGTCCCATTTTTTGCCATTCACATGGAGAAAACAGCTTGATTTTGTTCAATCTGGAGAGCCCTTCCTTGTATATTCCTCATAGCCAAGTCAATTTGTTGGCCGTAAGTGTATTTGATATGTGGCTGACAGATCAGGGACACTGGTGTTACCATTCATTTATGCTCTATTGAGGTATTTTAACTTCAGATGATTTAAGCTTGGGGGTGCCATATGTAAAGCCTATGTATCAGATGCATAAATCAAGAAATGTACTCGCTGTACGTATGTATCTAGAGTACAGACAATAACTGATTGCGATCAAAAGATTATTGCAGTTATTGTCTGTATCAGATCAGAACAGATGTGAACTGTGAACTGATCCATACTACTGACAGCCCATGCTGAATGTACATTCAAATTCTTCCGAACCTATACATATGTCTTATATGTGCTTTCAGCATAGTATAACCTCACAATGGATTGACAATAGTTCCCTTGCGCTACATATACAATATATTTCAATATGGCATATGTTTTCAAGGATAGCATTAGATAGCCATAGATATTTTCAGTTCAATTCTTTCCTGATATTTAAATGCAACAACTAAAACCTGGTTTAGATCAGCATATGAAATCCCATATTAAGACACTTACTTTTTGCACTGTTTTAGGACAATTTGACCAAAAATGATTAACATCACACTTGGTGGCAATCTTGGAATTATTTACACTCTGGGAGTTTGGCTAGGTTATCATAATGGAAACCAACATAGATCAACACTAGAATGTCTATTTAATGCAAAGAATCATCAGCATTTATTGTACTAAACATAACAGGGTTACTATGTACTTAACATTGCAGGGTTACTATATAACACATACTTTAGCACTGTCAAATGAAATACATTTTATGGATTTTCCACAATAAATGTGGTTTTATCCCAAACATTTAAAGAATCAATAATATTCATGAATAAGCAAATGAGCAAATTGCCAATATACAAGCAATTCACTAGATTTCATTTGATACCATTATGACGATTGTATGTCAATTTTTGATCAAGATATGACCAAAAACAAATTGAAAATTTTAATGAACAATTTGATAGGGTTAAGGGTTTAGATAAGGGGTTTTGCCAAAAGCTCCGACTACCACAGTGCAAACATCGCTTATAATGTTATTTATATAATGTTCTATAAGATATATCATGTTTGCATAATTCCCCCTGAACAGAAACGTCTTGTTTCTGAAAGTATTTTCTGAAAGTATTTAACAGGTTTTCGCTGAAAAATCACAATTTTAAGGAAAATCATTAATTCTCATGAATATGCAAATGAACTAATTTGCATAGAAAATAATAGCACATGAAAGAGTCACCCATAAGCTTTCATTTGATACCTTAGTGACATCTGTAGGTCAATATTCAATCAAGCTGTGACCAAAAACATTTTGAAAATTCAAATGAAAAATTTGATGGGGTTAAGGGTTTAGATAAGGGTCACGGCCAAAAGCCCTAACCGCCAGATTGCAAACATTGCTCAAAATGTTTCTAATAAAATGTTCTTTAAGATAAACTATGTTTACATGATTCCCCTTGAGTAGAAACACAATATTTTGAAAGTATTTACCAAATACCCGCTAAAAAGGTCACAGTTTTAAGAAAAGTCATTAATATTCATGAATATGCAAATGAGATAATTTGCATAAAATTTATTACAAATTATTGGGACAGTCATAAGCTTTCATTTGACACCATTCTTACATCTGTAGGTCAAAAATCAACCAAGATATGATAAAAAAAAGTTTTGAAATGACTGAACAATTTCATAGGGTTAAGGGTTTAGATAAGGGTTTTGGCCAAATGCCCCAACAGCCAAAGTGCAAACATCGCTCAAAATGTTTCTTGCATGATTTTCTTTAAGATTAATTATGTTTACACAATTCCCATGAACAAAAATGTCTTGTTTTGGAAAGTATTTACCAGATTTTGGTGGAAAATTGCAATTTTAGGAAAAATAATTAATATTCATGAATATGCAAATGAGCTAATTTGCATAACATATCTTAAAATGAAAGAGCAAGTCATAAGCTTTCATTTGATACCATTCTGACATCTGTGTGTAAATATTCAACCAAGATATGACCAAATTCATTTTGAAGATTTGAATGAACGATTTGGTAGGGTTAAGGGTTTAGATAAGGGTCACGCCGAAAAGCCCCAACCGCCAGAGTGCAAACAAGGCTCAAAATGTTTCTAATAGAATGTTGTTACTGATAAACCATGTTTACAAAATTCCCCCTAGACAGAAACGCCTTGTTTTGGAAATTATTAACCAAATTTTAATCAAAAATTGACAATTTTAAGGAAAATCATTAATATTCATGAATATGCAAATGAGCTAATTTGCATAAAATAACTACAAATGAAAGAGCAAGTCATAAGCTTTCATTTGATACCATATTGACATATGTAGGTCAAAATTCAATGAAGATATGACCAAATAAATGTTTGTATATTTGAATAAAAAATTTAAAAGGGTTAAGGGTTTTAGATAAGGGTTACAGCCAAAAGCCCCAACGGCCAGAGTGCAAACAACGCTCATCTTGTAGCATTTGGTATAAGCTTTCAGAAAATCATACCCTTCAAAATTCCCCCTGGGGGGGGAGCAGGGGTTATTGGTGGCTCAAGGTCTATTAGGCCTTGTTTCAACCTTTTCTCAAACAATAGATTTTAAATGTCTTGAAGTTCCAAGGTGACGCCAACAATATATAGATAGTTGTTACGAAAAATTATGAAAATCTTTTGATTATTGTGGAAAATATCCAGGGAAAATGAGAGAACTGGTATTTAGCAATCCCCCCCCCCTCTTTTACCAATGTATTTTCCAGCTTTCTCAGTAAGCCCATTACCACACAATGACTCTTTTTGACTTCCCACAAAATAATGGCAAAAGAAAAAATTTTGGAAAACGACAAAATTGCTTGTGACAAGCAATTTCTTCATTTCACACAATGTTTGCAATCCCAAAAGACCGAAAGATTAAAAATTCTATTCACTTGAAAGTGTTGTCTGAATGATCTTTCAAATTGGACCACTCCAAAATTCTGCCATCTGGTCAAAGGTTAGTGTCGCCAAAATAAGGAATTCAATTGTTTGGGAAAGGGTTAATGTTATGCTCATTTCTACCATGACAGCTTTGTCAATTAGTGTAGAAAAAATCAGCCTTCACAGAAGTGCAGTCTGATCTTGTACTACACTGTTTATTTTTCTCCACTGATTGAATTTACTTCACTAATTACAAATGTGCTAATCAAAATATAGTGGTAGTGTCAATGTGCTATCTCTTGGGCATGGTTCAAAATTGCTGTGTGTACTTTAGAAATAAATACAATAGGGCATTCTTGGAATATTGCATTTGATATAAAACATTTTTCCTGATCCATTTGAGCCAGGATCTGGAAAAACGTCCCTTAAGGCTTTTGAGTCCAACATAGATCCAGATCAGCCTGTGCATACGCACAGTCTGATCTGGATCCATGTTGTTCACTAAGAGCTTCTTTGTGACCTGTAGTAACTAAAAGATGCATATTTGACTGCATTTGACAACAGGTTGATCTTGAAACTCACTCTTTAAAAATGCTATAAGGGACGTTTTTCCAGATCCAGGCTCATTTGTTTGTGAGTACAGTCATACAAATGCAGGTATTTACCAAGCTATTATAGAAAAACATGTATCTTGATCCGACTGTGTGTATGCAGAGTCTAATCTGGATCCATTATGGTCTCAAATGCAACAAGGGCTCTTTCGTCAGATCAAGGCACATGTACTTACAACTGTTTTTGCGCTATTACATCTATTTGTCTTTAATTAACCCATTCCTAAACAGCAAAAGATTAGACTAGTCCAATTTGAAAGCTTCTGCATATGTCAATTTAGTTGCTGTTAAGGATAAGGTTTGTGTACTGAAAAGCAAAGAAAATATTGAGGTAATAAGAGAAAATGCTGATTTTCATCATTTTCTCCATCTGCGTAAATTTTTTCTTTGCTATATTTTTCACAAATCCTATCTTGTTTTGTCATCTGGAGCAGCTTTGATTTTTGAGCCATCAAGAAAATTTTTGTTTGGGAAAGGTTTAAGTGATCAATTTGACTAGGATGGAAACTTTGAAGGGCTGGTTGAATTTCTTCATATATTGGCTTTTAAGCACATCATGTTAATTGATCAGAGACATTTTGTGTCACTGCAAACATGTCTGTCTCTCTGTCTGTCCATTTGTCTGAAAACTTAAGATTTACCCTTTCCCAAAGAAAATCTGGTTTTAATATCCCTAATAGAAAAGGCTTGGGAAGCCATCAAGGCATAAAAAGAAAAATCTGACAAGCAGCTATTCTGTTGCTTCACTATTTTCTCTACTGTTATCTACTACACAATTTGAACTAGTCAAATGTTTTCTCACATGGGAAAGGACTAATAAAGTTTTATTTACTATCATTGTTAAAGATGTTAAACCTTTATTACTGTTACTTCTTTGTTGTTTATACACATTTTTGCTTTTTAAGATATTTTTCATTTTCAATGCTTTAGTCAAAAACCAAAGAATATAGATCAAAAACAGCAAATTGTCAGTCACATATAAAATGATGTAACTACATCTTATTCAAGCTGCAGGTACAACATTTCATATATACCCAAGAAAATAAATGATTTTATTTGTTTCAACCATTTAGTTTTTTCTCTTTACAAAGTGCACAAAGATCTGTTTTTACTTATTAATCTCAACCAGATATCAGCTTTTTTAAATGGCAACTTGGTTTTAGAATTATTTTTAAATTTTCTTTAAGTTTGTATAAATAAGGCCTACATTACATGTTAAAGCTTTACTTTTTATAGCATAACTATGACAAGTATATATAGTTTATTTTTTAGTTTTTGCAAATGATATTTATTTTTGTAAGCAAAGTGAGATATAAATAAAGGATATCTTTCAAATAATATGGTAGCTTTCGTTTTCACTTTCCTGTTGAAGGATTACAACCCATTATTAACTACAAAACACTTTGTGCATATTCAGGTGTCATGTGTAGCAACGGAAATTGATGAGGGTATCCCTCGTTAATTTCCATTACCACCGATAATGCCTGGAAATTGACGACACCACAGATAATGCCTGGAAATTCATTATTTAAAGGGAAAATATCGTTAATTCAAGAGGGCACGGATCATGGGATGGCGTCTGAAGTTGCACAAAGTGTTTGGTATCTAATGATGGATGGATTACCATAATCCTGTCCCAAAGAAAACCTTGTTTTGACGTCCCTAATAGAAAAGGCTTGGGAAAACATTTTGACAAAAGAAGAAACTGCTGATAAACAGCAGTTTCTCCTTTTGTCTCAATATTTTCCATGCTGTATCATACGCACACATTCTATCTTTAACATCTCTTTTGTCTTCAGCAGCAGCTTTTAAATTGGATCACCCTAAAATTTGGCGTTTGGGAAAGTGTTAAGTGATGTCTGCAGTCTAAAATGAGTGAATTTATATTGGCGGTAAATATTAGTCATGTATGTTATTACTCTCCATTCCAATTGAAATATCAAGGACATACCTGATATTGTATTACTGACATAAGTCATTTGTCTCTCACCAATGGATGCCAATCATCTGAATGAGAGAACAGCTGGATGTTCGGCTTGGAAAATGTGGTGGTAGTACTGTTGGGATAAATGTCAGGAATCAATGGTTATGTACTCCAGCCATCGTGATACAACCAAAGCAGCCGAAAGTCGTTCTAAAACCAATTATATCAATTGTCTTTTGCAACAGCTTAAAAAACGAAAGCTGTAAACAATTTTGTCGTTTGGGAACCCACTCAGTACATGTGTGTGCAGCTGCTACTCTTTAATTGGTATGAGCACCGGAACAGTCTTATTTTATCCTTTGTTTAACATCAAAATGTCAATAAGTAGACCTGTCGCTCATGACGCTAATATCAATTTGATGCTTGTTCACAGAAATTTGAGAGACTGTCAGATTCTAATTAGTTCAACCACACATTCGTAGAAATTCAATAGATATTCTCATCTATGTTAAATGTCACGCCAAATAGAGTATCGTAAAAGATGGGACAAGTAATGCAACGGAAATTGCCGATGGTATACCCACGTCAATTTCCAATGCCTCGAACGACACCCGAAATTGCACGAAGTGTTTGGCATCTAATGATGGATGGAATACCTTAACCCTTTCCAAACGACAATATTTTAGGGTGACCAAATTTGAAATCTGCTGCAGAAGACAAAACAGATATTACTAGAGACAGGAATTGAGCTCAAAATATCTATGAAAATATTGAGGCAAAAGGAGAAAGTGCTGATTATCAGCACTTTCTTCTCTTGCCTCAATGTTTTCCCAAGGCTTTTTGATTAGGGACGTCAAAACCAGGCCTTGTTTTGGAAAGGGTTAACAAAATCTGAAAAGGTTATGTAATGTGTGTCTTTACCAAGGATATGTCCTGTGGCTATCATATGTTGTCAACACCCAGTGATACTATAGTAGTCTATAGGACATTGGCAACAGTGACGGCTTCAAGCTTATTTCGTAGAGGTTGTGTAATAAAAGTATACGAGTAGATCTAAGACGAAATCTAAGAGACAGTTCCTATTCTATACAACCATGGTCCCATATCAGTTTTTACCCGAGCGCAATATGGTTTAACCCTTTCCCACACATTGACGCTTTTAGACGTCCCACAAAATAAAGGAATTGGAAAACATTGTGGAAAATGAAGAAATTGCTTGTGACAAGCAATTTCTTCATTTCCCACAATGTTTTCTACCAAGAAAGACCAAAAAATGATAAATATTGTTCAATGGAAATTGTCGTCTGCAACACCCATGAGTTTGGACTAGGCTAACATTTTGTCGTTTGGTTATGGGTTAAATCCGATCTCGGCATAATTTGCTGAATGTATTTAAAGAAATCACCAGATATCACCTCGGATCTTGATCAGATTGTGTTAATTCAAAGACTGATCTAGATCCATATCTGTCTCAATTGCTTTATGGACCCATTTCCAAAGCTTACTTTATATGCACTATACATAGGATATATCGTTGCTTTTCAACGAAAAGCTCGTAACTGCTGCTTGTTTTAAGCTGCAGTTACGAGATTTTCGTTGAAAAGCGACGATATATGTAACAGTATACTGTTGAACTCAGTTCTTGTATCAAATGTTTGAATTATTCTCTAGTTTTATAGCTTTTAACACGACAGTTTGATTGCTCAGCCGAGTGAATTTGAGAAAATAAGTATATAAAGGAACGCCCTTTCTTCAGAACATAGGTCTTGCAATTTTGAATATTTTTGTTCTTTCCACAGACTGACGTACCAGCTTTGTTTGTTCGTTATATTGGTGCTGCATTTTCATGAGCGGATTCAGAAGGGGTACGCCCCTCCAATTTGTAAAGAGGCTTTTCAATGTGAATTTTCATGCGCCAATGCAGTCGCCCCCACCCCCCTAGAAAACGCGACCCCCTTGGAAATGTCAGAATCCGCGCATGATTATCTTCGCAAGCCACGTTCGGATATCCTCGGATAATGTCGATCAAAGATCGAATCATCGACTCGGATGTGTGTGTGTATGAAGGAATGTTAAAGAAAATCACATTTCTTAGCCGGAAGTAGCTACGCTTCACAAAGTAGTTTTCGAGGTCATCCAAATGAACAACCATGGCAACTTGCGGGACTTGCAGGTTGTAATCATTCTAAAAAGAGAGGACACTGAAACTGCATACAATGTATTTCAGTATAAATACACCTACTCTCTTATGAACAGAGCACATTATCTCTACATTCCATTTCGATAGAATGAGCTCTGTTCTCGCGGGGTCATTTCACGTCTAATCTCGGGGCCTTGGCGGGATTTCAGTATCCAATCGTTGGCGATACACAACAAAACAATTCAAAAAGCTGATACAAACTTTCATTGGCTGACGCTTCAAATTACCGGCTTCAGCCAAAAATAGAAGCGACGTAATGTATACGTAATCAAACCAGATCAAACTGAATGATTTTGATTCGATAATTCAAATGTTACCGGCTTCAGCCAAAAATAGAAGCGACGTAATGTATACGTAATGATCATGCAAGATAAAACTGAATGATTTTGATTCGATAATTCAAATGGTGTGCTATAATTAGATTATGACGACCAAATAGGCTGTTGGCGTACCGAAAACTGCAGAGGTCATATTTGATGGTTTAATCAATAGAGCTCGGCAATGGAGAGTAATAATTTGAGAGACTGTCAGATTCTAATTAGTTCAACCACACATTCGTAGAAATTCAATAGATATTCTCATCTATGTTAAAAGTCACTCCAATAGAGTATCGTAAAGTATTCGATATTGTTCCTCTACAATATGACTCAAATTTATCCTTGATACACGAATAATGAGACATACTGAAAAGTAATGCAACGGAATTTGCCAATGGTATACCCTCGCCAATTTCCAATGCATCGAATGACGCCCGAAATTGCACAAAGTGTTTGGCATCTAAGATGGATGGAATATCTTAACCCTTTCCAAACGACAATATTTTAGGGTGACCAAATTTGAAATCTGCTGCAGAAGACAAAACAGATATTACTAGAGACAGGAATTGAGCTCAAAATATCTATGAAAATATTGAGGCAAAAGGAGAAAGTGCTGATTATCAGCACTTTCTTCTCTTGCCTCAATGTTTTCCCAAGGCTTTTTGATTAGGGACGTCAAAACCAGGCCTTGTTTTGGAAAGGGTTAACAAAATCTGAAAAGGTTATCGTCGGTGTAAATGCAAAACCTCATATCTCGTTTTTAGAAAATTTTAAACGGGGGGGGGGGGGGATGCAATAACCTTTCCCAAACTAAATTGTTTTACTTGAAATTTGGACATAATGTACATAAATGATCTGTCATTAATACTGATCAGTATAGATATCTCAAAACCTGCAAGAATTGTCTTTAACTGGGCACAGAAGTTTGTACTTTGAAAATCGCAACAAGCGACATACGAGGTTTTGTATTTACACCGACGTTATGTAATGTCCGTCTTTACCAAGGATAGGTCCTGTGGCTATCATACGTTGTCAACACCCAGTGATACTAATAGTAGTCTATAGGACATTAACAGCAGTGGCGGCTTTAAGCTTATTTCGTAGAGGTTGTGTAAGAAAAGTATACGAGTAGATCTAAGACGAAATCTAAGAGACGGTTCCTATTCTATACAACCATGGTCCCATATCAGTTTGTACCCGAGCGCAATCTGGTTTAACCCTTTCCCACACATTGACGCTTTTAGACGTCCCACAAAATAAAGGAATTGGAAAACATTGTGGAAAATGAAGAAATTGCTTGTGACAAGCAATTTCTTCATTTCCCACAATGTTTTCTACCAAGAAAGACCAAAAATATTAAATATTGTTCAATGGAAATTGTCGTCTGCAACACCCATGAGTTTGGACTAGGCTAACATTTTGTCGTTTGGTAATGGGTTTAAGCGGATCTCGACATAATTCGCTGAATGTATTTTAAAAAGAAATCACCAGAGAACACCTCCGATCTTGATCAGATTGTGTATGTTCAAAGGCTGATCTAGATCCATGTCTGTCTCAAATGCTTCAGGGACCCGTTTTCCTAAGCTTGCTTCATATACTTTCCCACTATACGTAGGCTATTTATGCAACAATATACTGTTGAACTAAGTTCCTTTATCAAGTGCTTGGAATTGTTCTCTATCTTAACCCATTACCACATAGTGACTCCTTTATACTCCCCACAAGATAACGGCTTTGGAAAACACTGTGGAAAATGAAGAAATTGCTTGTGACAAGCAATTTCTTCATTTACCACAATGTTCTCTGTGTAAAAAGACCAAAAAATTCAAAATTTCATTCATTTCAAATTGTCGTCTGCATCAACTTTGAATTTGGATTAGTCTAAAAAAAATGCCGTTTTGTAATGGGTTAATGGCTTTTAACACGGCAGTTTGATTGTTCAGCCAAATGAATTTGAGAAAATTGAGTATATAAAGGAACGCCCTATCCTCAGAACATAGGTCTTGCAATTTTGAATATTTTTGTTCTTTCCACAGACTGACGTACCGGCTTTGTTTGTCCGTTTTATTGGTGCTGCATTTGCATGAGCTGATTCAGAAGGGGGGGGGGGGGGTGTACGCCCCTCCAATATGTAAAGAGGCTTTTCAATGTGAATTTTCATGCACCAATGCAGTCGCCACCCCCCACCCCCCACCCCCCTTAGAAAACGCGACCCCCTTGGAAATGTCAGAATCCGCGCATGATTATCTTCGCAAGCCAATGATTCAACCTCCACTCCATTACGGAAAGGAAGGAACAAAGTGGAGGTATAATCTTTGTCTTGCGATCATTGAACAAGCGATAGAATGCTGCCCTGGTAAAAATGAGCATAACAAGCGATAGAATAGACGTGGCTTTTGATGAATTTCGTTTTAAACTTTTGCCTTATTTTCCGTTTGAATATTTCAAAAAAAAAAAAAATAAAAAAAAATAAATACCAAAGTTATCAAAATGTGAATAACTCTAAAATGCACAAGTTAAGTGCAGGATCATTACGGCAGAATGTTCTGCTGAAAATATCAATATGTTGTCATTAATATCACTTTATTTAGAAATAACATGTAGGTCATGTATAATTTAGCCAGGATCTTGGAAAAGGTGGCTTTTGTAGCATTTGAGAGCAACACGGATCCAGATCAGTCTGTGCATGCATGCATGCATACGCACAGTCTGATCAAGATCCATACTGTGTTCCTAAAGCTGTTTCATTACCTGTAGCAACTATAACAGGACAGCACGGATCAGTCAGACGTCACTTAACCCTTTCCCAAACAAGAACTGGTTTTCACATCCCTAGTAGAAAAGGCTTTTGAAAACATTGAAACAACAGAAGAAACTGCTGATAACCAGCAGTTTCTCCTTTTGTCTCAATATTTTCTATGCCATATTTTACACAGATTCTTTATATCTGTAACTCATTACCAAACGACAAAATTTTGGATTTGTCCAAATTCAAAGATGCTGCAGACGACAATATGAATTGAATAAAATTCCGCATTCTTTGATCTTTCTGGGTAGAAAAATTGTGGGAAACGAAGAAATTGCTTGTTACAAACAATTTCTTCATTTTCCACAATGTTTATCAAAGCCATTATCTTGTAAGGAGTCAAAAAGATTCATTGTGTGGTAATGGGTTAATACCTTCCAGTTTGTCATTTGTGGCAGCTTTTGAAGTGGATCACCCTAAAATTTTGCCGTTCGGGAAAGGGTTTATATCGGCCTAGGCAGATATTTTAAAACACGTCGATCTCAAATACTGTAAGGACCGTTTTTACAGATCCTGGATCAATGTTTCTGTATTTAGCCTATATGATTGCCAACTTGATATTTTTGTTTCTAGGATACACCGAACACATTTACTTTTTTATGACGGTTTGATTACGAAGTTATTTCTAATTTGAGGAGTTGTGCTTGACAGTTTGGAAACAAAAAAAAAAAAAAAAAAAAAAAAAAAAAAAAAAAAAAAAAAAAAACTACGTAGACTAGTTTTATGGTCAGACCAGTTAGGTGGAGATTCGTTTAATACCCTACAAATATACTTCGTCCCCTTACAGCATAAAGGTGCTATGTGCAATTTTCAAGTTTTCGAGAAAAACAGTTTTAAAGTTCTACAGGTCAGATATCTAACATATTTAAATAATTAACACTTATACGATGTGTATCGATGAATGCTTAGATAAATTATATCTTTCACACATTAAAATGTCAAGGCATTAAGCAGTTATCTGCCCATTTGTCACATAGCACCTTCATGCATGCACAAAATTTAAAATAATTTCGTACATAAAGGTGCTATGTGGCAAATAGCACCTTTATGCATAAATTTTTCCAGGAATATCAAGGCAATTTTTAAAGCATAAAAGTGTTATTTGCCACATAGCACCTTTATGCATAAATGATTTTCGCGATTGTCATGTAGCAATGGTCACATAGATCATTTTTGCGTTCAAGAAATAATAAATTCAAGTTACCTGTTTTTTTTTCTTTCATATTTATTCCCTTAATTCGACAAACCGATTATTTTGAACGTAAATAAAAGTGAAAGTACACCCGGAAGGAAACTTTTGTGTATCTTTCGAATTTTCTACACAACTTAGAAATTCAGAAACATTTTTCACAATTATTATTATGACAATGTTTTCATATTCGTTGGTCCATATTAGTCCCTATCAGACTCGGTTTCATATCAAGTGTCTGAAAAACATTGGCCTGGCACTTCCTCTAGATTTTAACAGTTTCTTTGTATATAGTGTCCCCTCCTTTTCTACCATGCTTGCTTTTTTTTCAATAGAAGCCTGAAATCAGATAATCTGACGAATCCTTGTCCCGTTTCGACACCTTGTAATTATTTCAGCATCTAAGTCGTCTACGGCTTCGTTTTAAGACATTTCCGCGATTTTTTCCTCATGATTGTATTATCAAAACTGCAATTGGTTCATCTTCACAATCTTTTTCTGTGTTTAATGAAAGGAATTGGGATCCCGCTGCTAACATTTGTTTTGTAAATCATGTGGTCAGTAGTATCATCTGACCAGTCAGACATCCCTTCGTGATTATGCAAAGAAAACGATATAAAATATACAAAAATAGGCTTTGGATCTGTATCAGAATTTTTTTTTTTTGACACGTTACTTTGTCATAATAATTATATTTCATATCATAATACTATTTTTTTTCAAAATTATATAGTGAAACATGAGCATATATTGCAAAAATCATATTAATCAGGCCCGTGGGAACAGGGAGGGCTAGTTCCTCTCCAACAATAGTCCCCCCGCCCCCCCCCCCCTCCAAAAAAAAAAGTTGGCCAAAAATTGCCAAATTTTCTTTATTTTACACTGAAAAATCAGTGAAAATCCAATTTAGCCCCCAATATTCAACCAGTCCACTGGGGCTTTAGCCCACCTAATATTGAACATTGCTTCCTATGGGCCTGTTATTTTAAACACTTGCCTTTGCCCATGCGATTCGTTTTATTTGCACATTTTTACTGCAATGAAAGGAAAGGAAGACTGATCAATATTGATTACAAGGTAGTAATGTTAAGTACTTATATTTAAATATTTCATATGTTTCTGTTGAAATCATTTATGAAATAAGCCACAGTCGCTCTTCATTACGATAAACTACTTAATTGTGTGTACATTTAATCAAGAAATGCTAAAATGAGGCATTTTTCCCACACAGTAGGTGTATTTCGACCAATTATGTGTTTATTTATCTAACTAGGGTGCTATGTGAAAGAAGATACTTATGGTTATCTACAAGAATAGGCCATTTTTAGTAATGCATAAAGGTGATATTTGCCAAATAGCCCCTTTATGCAGAAAATGAATGCACATAGCACCTTTATGCACGAAACTTTTGGGCTATACGCACATAGCACTTAAATGATCTGAGTATTTCATATATTTATTGATAAACTACAGATCCCAAAATTTTTTCACAGTAAGATATGATGTTAAAGATTCGATTTATGCAAAAAAGTGAAAATTGACCAAAAGTGCACATAGCACCTTTATGCTGTAAGGGGTCGACTTGGGCCAATCCCTTATTTAAACGACCCATTCTTAGACCAGAGAGATGTTGCATACAAAAGTTACAAAAAGTATGTTTAACCTACAGTTTTATTTCTTCGAAATTACAAAAAAAAAGTCTGGATTTTCTTTCTTGAAGTTTCATTTTTCACAAATTGACAGTTTCATTGCTATTTCATATCAAATAAGGAAGTCACAAACTCAAATGGTAACGAAATAAAATAAGAAATATTGAAATAACATTGGAAGTTTTATATCAGAAGCGCTTTGAACAGTCTTATTTTGACACATATCGCTGCTTTTCAACAAAAGCTCGCAACTGCAGCTTAAAACACTTTTCGTACTTTCTCACGGTACTTTCAAAGCCTCCCCTGTTGAAGACGTTAGGAACCTGTTTTATATGGGAAAGGATTTAAGAATATTAGATAAAAACCAGAGCGTTTAAAACTTAATATAAGCTTATATGTTTAATAGAATGGGACAAACAGCGAAAGGGACAAAATGAAGACACAAAAACAAGACCTTTTCTGTCCAGTTACAGTGTCAACCATCGGCATGTATCTGTAATCATTGATGTTGTTTACATTCTCTATTAGAGGAATAAACACTAAAATAGTTTGAAGAAGGATAAGACAATGGCAATGAATTTTGTGCTAAATATAGACTGGTTTTACTGTTATGAATCAATCAATCGTCGGTGCTAGTTTAAATTCTCGTAACTACAGCTTCAATGAAGCTCTAGTTACGAGGTTTAAGAATTACACCGACAAAATACTATTGTTTGTCCGAAATATTGTCACAAATTACTCGATAAAATCGACCCCTATCGGTCAAGAGCATTTGCTCATGTTGATTTGGACAACGCAGACAATTAAGATGTGCAGTCTACATCACGAGTCTTTATTCTACTGCTTGTAAAATCATGTTCGTGAAATGCACGACAAAGATCAATGATGCCACTACTTTTCAACAAAAACCTCGTAACTGCACCTTAAAACAAGCTGCAGTTACGAGTTTTTTGTTGCAAAGCGACGATACATTGACTGGAAATGTGTAGGTTAGTTATTATATTGACATAGCAAATTTAATTAGAAATTTGATATAATTAAACTGCCAATCCTCGAAGCTATTTGTGCATGTTGTGTAACAAAATACTTTCGATTTGCGCCTTTGTTGAATAATTCTAATTTAATTAACTCAAATGAAATTAAAGTTTTATTAAACCTTAATCCTTATGCAACCATTTCAAAATCAATGTATGCATACTTTGCGTAAACTGTAAAAGTGCACTTCTACCTTACATGTATACACAGAGAAATTTTGAAATATTTTTCAGAATTTCAAGCATGAAATTGCGCAACTTGAATGCGTAAAATTGCGTCAAAACCTCGTTACTTTAAGTTTTTACGTAAAAGATATCTAGATAAATAGCTTGATCTTCCGATAACTAGACTTCAAAGCAAATAAATATGGGTTTGTATCTGTTAAATCTTTTCCATGTAAGCCCTAATTTTGAAAATCTCGCTGAAAAAAGCATTTAGAAACCCTTGATGAAAAAGATGAAAATGCTGTAAACAGCATTTTTCTTCGTTTTCAGCATGGGTTTCTATGCTGTAAATCGAACAATCTTTATTTCTCAAATGACGTTAAATTTGTCTTATGAAACACATTTAAATTTGAACCAGCCTGAAATTTTGTCGTTTTGGGAAAGTGTTAATGACGGGTTTCAGAGTTGTTAATAGCGTTAAGAAACTGAATTTATTACCCTGCTGTGATATTCTAGGCAATAATTTTCTTAGAGAACAGAAATAAACGGAAACCAACAAGTCCTCAAACAGAAAAGACACTGTTCATCAAAGGTAATTTCTGCTGTAGAGAAACCAATAAAAAGTAACATCAAATGGCTATTCTAAGCACAATTTCTATACCCATATTCAGGGAAATGTTTTCCATGTAATTTCGTTAACTGACTTTTTAGGCTACCCTTTTGAGGAAATAGAGATATTGGTGATTTGATATTTAAGAATGGAAAATAGAATAAGAATTGTGTTTAGAAATCAACTGTGCCAAAATTGCATAAGTCATGAAAATAAACTGACTTAGGCTATTCTTTGTGAGAAGTATGTTTTAGTCGCTCCATTAATTGTGAACAAATGACTTCGAGTCCATGTATCTTTATAGATCTGAACATCGTCAGAATATTTCATGATGTCGGTCTAGTGGTCCTGGATATGAATATTTTGAGTTTTACCAAGAAAAAATGGAATAAATTCATTTTAAACGAAGTCATTGAAATATTTGCAATAAGCAAAGACATTTCATTCATTTTAATTTTACACTTATTTTTTGTTTCATCGTTTTCAGTGGAAAACACCCAAGGAAGTTGATAACGAGCTTTTTTCTCCCATTTAACTACATATTTTCTCTTTCGTTACTAACATATTTTCTATTTGTTCTATTATTTTTGATAATTCTAAACTGTGTGTTTAAGAAAAGGAAAAATAACTTCAGACCAACAATAACCCTTTCCCCAAAACAAAGTCATGGTTTGGACGTCTCTATGGAAGATACCTTGGAAAAACACTGAGGCAGAAGAAGGAAATGATGGTAACCAACATTTTCTCCATCTGCCTCAATATTTTCTCGTCTTTCTTGTACACACATTTAATAATTAACAACATCTATTTTGTCGTTTACAGTCGTTTCTGTCTCAATATTTTCTCGTCTTTCTTGTACACACATTCAAGCATTAACAACATCTATTTTGTCGTTTACAGTCGTTTCTGCCTCATTATTTTCTCGTCTTTGTTGTACACACATTCTATCATTACCAACATCTATTTTGTCGTTTACACTCGTTTCTGTCTCATTATTTTCTCGTCTTTCTTGTACACACATTCTATCATTACCAACATCTATTTTGTCGTTTACAGTCGTTTCTGCCTCATTATTTTCTCGTCTTTCTTGTACACACATTCTATCATTACCAACATCTATTCTGTCGTTTACAGTCGTTTCTGTCTCAAAATTTTCTCGTCTTTCTTGTACACACATTCTATCATTTCCAACATCTATTCTGTCGTTTACAGTCGTTTCTGCCTCATTATTTTCTCGTCTTTCTTGTACACACATTCTATCATTACCAACATATATTCTGTCGTTTACAGTCGTTTCTGCCTCAATATTTTTTCGTCTTTCATGTACACACATTCTATCATTACCAACATCTATTTTGTCGTTTACAGTCGTTTCTGCCTCATTATTTTCTCGTCTTTCTTGTACACACATTCTATCATTACCAACATCTATTCTGTCGTTTACAGTCGTTTCTGCCTCAATATTTTCTCGTCTTTCTTGTACACACATTCTATCATTACCAACATATATTCTGTCGTTTACAGTCGTTTCTGTCTCAATATTTTTTCGTCTTTCTTGTACACACATTCTATCATTTACAACATCAATTTTGTCGTTTACAGTCGTTTCTGCCTCATTATTTTCTCGTCTTTCTTGTACACACATTCAATCATTAACAACATCTATTTTGTCGTTTACAGTCGTTTCTGCCTCATTATTTTCTCGTCTTTCTTGTACACACATTCAATCATTACCAACATCTATTTTGTCGTTTACAGTCGCTTCTGCCTCAATATTTTCTCGTCTTTCTTGTACAGACATTCAATCATTACCAACATCTATTCTGTCGTTTACAGTCGTTTCTGATCATTATTTTCTCGTCTTTCTTGTACACACATTCTATCATTACCAACATCTATTCTGTCGTTTACAGTCGTTTCTGCCTCATTATTTTCTCGTCTTTCTTGTACACACATTCTATCATTTCCAACATCTATTCTGTCGTTTACAGTCGTTTCTGCCTCATTATTTTCTCGTCTTTCTTGTACACACATTCTATCATTACCAACATCTATTCTGTCGTTTACAGTCGTTTCTGCCTCAATATTATTTCGTCTTTCTTGTACACACATTCTATCATTACCAACATCTATTTTGTCGTTTACAGTCGTTTCTGCCTCATTATTTTCTCGTCTTTCTTGTACACACATTCTATCATTACCAACATCTATTCTGTCGTTTACAGTCGTTTCTGCCTCAATATTTTTTCGTCTTTCTTGTACACACATTCTATCATTACCAACATCTATTTTGTCGTTTACAGTCGTTTCTGTCTCAATATTTTTTCGTCTTTCTTGTACACACATTCAATCATTACTAACATCTATTTTGTCGTTTACAGTCGCTTCTGCCTCAATATTTTCTCGTCTTTCTTGTACACACATTCTATCATTACCAACATCTATTTTGTCGTTTTCAGTCGCTTCCAAATAGGAACAGTCCAAAATTTCACCGTTACCAAACAGCAAAGTAAGTCTTTATAATCATGGTCATTATGAACCTAAATATCGCGTTGTTTTCCACGTAATTTGCACGAACCGTAAACCATTTTGATTCCATCTTGTTACGTTAATAGGTTCATTCCAGAAGAATCAACAATTAATTAGAATTTGTTATACGAGACAATATAATGCCACAGGGAATGTCTTCAGTGTAGCATTACTCTAATAGGGTTTACGTTGCTAACGAAAGACCGATTATAGGTCTTCGCACGGAGAATGTAATTTTAGACAGCTGCTGACGATTGCAAATAAAATGCTTGTAAATATAGAAATATAGAATGTATTTGTATATTTGTATGCATAAATATAGTGGCATTGTTTTGCCTCGTCTCGTTTTTTTTTTTTTTTTTTTTTTTTTTTTTTTTTTTTTTTTTTTTTTTTGATAACTGTAACTATTTTATATGACAAAACCAGGTACTATTTGGAAAATAACCATTTTGTTGCCTGCAACTGCATGCTCTCAGATTGGACCACTGCAAAATCATGTTCTTCGAGAAATAGTCCGGCAGATATTCCCCATTTTAAAGCTGAACCTTGCGGTGGAGTATAAAGTTTTTTTCTTTGCTGATTCCTGGAGTAGACATCCTACTGTTTAAGATTCCGACGGGTGCCATCGTGTCACCCTTTAGCATTTTGAGAAATTCAAGATGGCCGCCAAGATGGCGGAAATTACTTAAAAATTTAATGTAAGGGTTTTAAATTCATAAGAGAACTGATAAATTTTAGGTAAAATCTCTTTGATACACTTACTGTTGCTCTAGGAATGAAAAACAATAAAGATAAGACATATTTCTACAATTTCAGTTGACATTTTGGTGTAATTTACGTTACATTATGGGATAATTGCTTCATTTATTAACTTATCCACTATTATTTTGACATAAGTCAGTCAAACACAACAGCGCATTGTCTTGCTATAAATTCATTCACTTGAACTTTTTGGTGAGAGCCAAATATGGACTGTATGAATGTATTTCAGTTGACAATTGTGTGTAACTTACGTTACATTATGACATAATTGGCTTCATGTATTCACTAGAATACTACATTTTAACCATAAGTCTTTTAAACACAACGACAAATGGTTTGTCTATCAATATTATTACTAGACGCTTTTTTCAACAGCAAATCCAAGGTTTTATACATGTTTTATGTAATTTACGTTGAATAAATATAAGCAAATTAGCTTCGTTTGTTTACTTATCTACTATTATGTGGCCACAAATCTGCCATAAATCATTTAAACATAGCAGTGAATAGTTTGTTTATCAATTGTTTTACTAGAAGATTGTGTAAAGAGCAAACAGCAGGTTGAATAAATGTATTATGTAGCTTACGTTACCTTAATTTCATGTACTGTTACATGTATTTGAAACGATAATAAGAATACCATAAATCGAAGGAAATGCAATTTAGCTGATTTGTGTAAGTAGGGTGAAATACCGGTAAAGGTAAAGTATAATGTGAAACAAGACCCACATGTAGCCACTTATGCACACACATTATGTTTTATACAGAGCAGAGTAGTGAACTAAGTGCACACAATCGTAAAAAGTAGGTCACAGCGATCTGGTTTTGGTACAATGGTACACGACAAAGCTTTCGGTCATGGCGTAACAAATTTGGCGTCCCTTACATTAAACGGTACATGAGCTATTGAGCTGAAGAAAATTTCTAACAAAGAGCAACAAAAGTGAAGAGTAGGTGACAGCGACCTACTTTGCTTTTGGTATGGGACACACATCAAAATTGGTCTCTGTAGGTCTAATTGTGTACGAGATATGGAGCGGAACAGAAGCGGACGGACCCGGCAACCTTATGCCCCGCACATAGACCAAACGCCGGCTGTCAATCAAAACCATCGATAAACTCATGGACAATAAGAAAAATGCCACGCACCCATTGCTAGTCTTAAATTCTTCGTTGGGCGGAGCGATATATCAATTAAGCCTTATCCATTTAACCCACCGTATATTTCTTAGAGGTAAAAACGTTTGCTTTCCATATAGTGTATTTCTGGTTTCCTACAGTATTCAGTGTTACACAGCACACCTCCTCGGCATGTGCTTTGTAACATCCCATTCTAGCTTTAGCACAACTGTATTTAGTAGAAAAACTAGGTCCATCTCTACCCCTCTGACATTTTGAAGAGTCAATCAGCGATACTAGTAAACAACTTAAGCTGTATTGTCACGTTGCATGCAGTACTTACTTGGTAGCATGTCAAAAGCTAGTAGCATTCTCTCCAGATACAAGCATTTTCATACAATGGTAAAAGGAATCAAGCACAAAATTGGAAACACACTCTTTCAGAAGATCAACTAGAAGTTGGATCAAGGGATCAAGTGCTAGTACAACTGATTGTCCCCAAGCCGAGTGTGTAGCTCTAGCTCCTGGAAATAACGTTATCTCGAAAATTACAAAATGGCAGTGAGGAAGTGACGGACCATATTCTTCAACTATATGTAGTTGCGCTATGCTAGAAAGGGATGTGTATTGCTTAATAAATGCCAAGTAACAATAAAAGCATAAAAAACCAGAAATACGAATACACTATGAAATCTATTGTTTATGTAGAACATGCGTGCAAGTTTTGGCCCCCTTAGCAATATACCACGGGCCTTATACAAGCCTTTGACGGGGGAAAATATATATCATCTTTAAATTGGCTTGGTATTGTTCATTGCGGTTTAACGCCATTTACTACTTCTGTGGCCATATCCCGACGATTGGAGCGCCTAACCATGGATTCCAGTCGTTTCTTATATCAGTACTATCACAACATCCTAACCAAGCCTCCAGATGCTGGCCGACATGGGTTAACGATAACAAACCATTGGTGGGAGACATTTTTGTCGGAAAGGATATTTGCCGTGACCGGGGATCGAACCCAGGACTAATGGAACAATGTAGAAAAGCACCTTACATATTATACACATCATTTACTAAAAATGTTGATTTTGATCAGCTGTTAGGAATTGATATCTAATCTTGAGCAATTAATTAATTTCTTTCAGTCGCCAAGAAAAAAATGTTGGGGTATTATCGTATACTCTTTGTCAGGCGATCGGGCAGCCTGCGAATGTTTCTGTTCCGCTCCATATCTTCTGCACTATTTTACATAGAGAAACCAAATTTAATATAAGATGCGCCATGACCAACAGAAGCATTATGTACCAACATGATGTCACTGTGACCTATTATTCACTTTGAGTCTAATTTACTTAGTTCGAAGTTCCCTTTTGTTTCATATCTCGTGTACTGATTGATCTAGAGATACCACATTTAATGTGCAAATGTGCAATGACTAAAAACTATGTACCAAAATCAGGATAGAGTAGCCTACTTTTTATGCTTAACTTTGAAAAACCTTTTCATTCCATTTCTTGTGTCGTTTGACCTAGAGACACAGAATGTAGTATATGGATGAGTAATGACTCAGGCAAGGTTTGTCATGCACAAAAACTAGGTCACTTTGCACTTCTTTTTATGCTAGTCAAAGGATTTTCATTTGCCAATACTAGTCATTGTGCCCTAATTGGATACTTTTAATTCACTATTCTTTTGTGTCTAAAACATGATGGGTTTGTGAGGCAGAGACTATAGGTGTGTCATGTTTAAATTACTGTTAACTCTATTTTATCCCAAGATAACCAGCTTTTAGGGGTATTCTGTTCAATTTATGATAATTATCTTTTATATTTATGTAACAATACATGAAATAAAGGTGACATAATTTACATGATTCATTGCTTGCTTTGCTCTTATCAAAAGTATAAAAGTTGGTAGTCAAAATATTTATTGTTGTTTTACAGGATTAATGGCTAAATATTAGTAGATAAATGAATAATTATGCTGATATCAAAGTAACGTAAACTACATAATACATTTACAAAACCTACTGTTTTGCTATTAAAAAGCTTTAAATGGAATAAATTGATATTCAGACCATACACTGTCGTGTTTAAACGACGTATGGTCAAATAATAGAAGATAAATGAATGAACGAAACTAATATCCCATTGACTAAGCAGCCAGTCTACAATATTTCCAGTCTATTTTTTTTTTTATTTTTGGACTGACTCATTAAATTTTGACGCATCACTTTATCCATTTTTGGATAAAAATCACTACGCGGTGCGCATAACTCCAAAATCCTGTCGCCAAAAAGTAGCAAGCAGAAAATTGCAACTACAAGTACATTTGCAACAAAATAAAGTTTGATTTTCGTCTCAATTTCATCTAATAAAATAATTAGTTCAAATTAGATTATTCATTTTACTCTCTGCAAGCATATGAAGCAAATATGCCGCGTGACAGGAAGTCATGAGGAAGTACCACGTGTATGCATTTTATGGGCGCTGACATCTTGAAAGTAGTTAACCCAGAATGCCCACCTGAGATAGATGGTAATCGACAGGTGGCGACATCTATTGGTAGATATTGACTAATATCCTATTATAAAGGTAACGTAAACTACATAATACATTTATACAGCTCTTACTTTGCTCGCATCAAAAGATTCAAGTGAATGAATTGATAACAAAATCACTCATTGTTGTGTTTGAATGACTTATGTCCAAATTATAGGGAATAAGTGAATAAATGGAGCAATTATCCCATAATGTAACGTAAATTACAGAAAAATGTCAACCAAAATGGTAGATATATGTCATATCTTTGTTGTTTTTCATTCCCAGAGCAGCAGTAAGTGTAATTTAGATATTTTTCTTAAAATGTATCAGTTTTCATATGAATTTAAAACCCTTACATTGACTATTTAAAGTAATTTCCGCCATCTCGGCGGCCATCTTGAATTTCTCAAAATGCTAAAAGGTGACACGATGGCACCCGTCGGAATCTTTAACAGTAGGATGTTTACTCCAGGAATCAGCAAAGAAAAAAACTTTATACTCCACTGCAAGGTATAAGTGGATATCTGCCGGACTAAAAGGACAAACTTCTTGGGTTTTGGGTCTGTAAATACGCCCTTTCCTTCTGAAACATTTTAAAATGTCAAGATCTGGGATTGTATTCACCGACCAGTCTAATCTTCAATTTACCTTTAAAATTACACAACAATCCGTCCGATTGGTCGAGACATAAGTCTAGTCCAATCAGATGGTTTGTAATATAATTTGGATTTAGACAATTAATTTAGAAATGTTGGTGAAAACGCCCCCTTATAATCAAGCTCTGACTTCATCTGACCGTTCAATTTACGCAGGTTTCAGTTTTCGATTGACCAATAATTATAACCCTATTTGGTAGGATGTTCCAAGCATGAGAAGCATAAAATTGAACCCCGGGGAATGGTCTGTAATTGGTGACTTGTGTAATATGTAATGGTCAAGCTCTGGTAAGACTAGTCTTGAAGGATAATTTCACGGTTTCAGAGGTTTACGCAACCGTATGAGAAATTTTGGCTCTTCAAAATGCAATGTTTCATTAATTGTTTATCAAACCCTATGTTGTGGGTACTCATTAGAATCGTCTCGTTGAGACGATGTAAATGAATACCTATAACATAGGGTTTGGATTGGAAATAACACATTCAGACTCTCTTCGTTCCCTTTATCAGTTGCTTTGTATGCCTATTACAAACCCTAACTTCATCTGACCACACCATTCACGGAGATTTCTGTTTTCTTACATCGTTATTTGGTAGGATGTACCAAACATGAGAAGCATAAAATTGAACCCCGGGGAAATGGTCTGTAATTGGTGACTTGTGTAACATGTAATAGACAGGCTCTAGTAAAACTAGTCTTGAAGCGAATGTTTGAAAGTTTCGTCAAAAGTGGTTTACATAATCATTTAAATCAGGTTAAAAAAAGTGTGTACTGACTCAAAAATGATAATAAAAAATAACATAAAACCGGATGGCGTATTCATGACGAGTTCCGATTTAGAGGGAATTATCTGTTCTTATAGATCAACCCGACTTCATCATTTTTCTTCCTGTTAACTCTCCCTCCCAAATTCATGTAGTACATGGAAAATAACAATACTAACAGTTCATACAGAGGAAACACGACCGACCAAAGACCTACATGTAAGAATAACTGACCACTGGTTGCCGCGTCATCCCCCTTAAATACGCACGGTGGATAATCATGTGATACAATATTTTCCGAAATTCTTCAATAATTTTGTTAATACTGGACCGATTTGAATTCGGTTTGAAGAAGAGAATGTGGACAGACGTCACGCATTAGCTGGACGTGGTTGATTTCTGAAAAATCTACTGATAAAAAAGTTATTGAAGCTAAACCAACATTTTGGTTTATCTTCAATAACTTTTTTATCAGTTGATTTTTCAAAAATCCAACACGTCCAGCCTATTCCTGGCATTTTCCCACCTTCTATGCTTCAAACCGAATTCAGATTGGTCAGGTATTAAAAAGATATTGAAAATTATCGGAAATTCTGACTCACGTGATTATACACCTTGATACGAATCATTGAAAAAGGAAAAACGCTTTGGATCCTTTGAAAATGGCACGTAACCTAAAAACAAGAGTCAAAACAAATTAAGAAGACGATAACATTGTCTACAATAGGGAGTCTCAGTGGCGTGCTCAGAATATAACAAGATCCCTTGACGACAAACCAATATACGTCTTATATGAAACAAGAACCTCTTCATACGGCAATTTCTACCACTCCCACAAGTAAGTCTCGTGTCACACAAAGGGGATAATTTTAGGTTAAAAACAGTTTTCAGTCAATAACTTTTAGCATGACCAAATGAATTTCAACTGTTATAATTTGCAATGGTGAATATCATTTCGTTTCACAATGTTGCTAACCATAATTTTTTGCATACTTGCGATTTTCAGTTTCACAGGAATATCGTGTGTGGATTTGTATGTCATTTGATCACATTGTTATCGTCCTATGCTAGGAATATAAATGTCTAGTGTAAGCCCGATTGCATTTTGTCCTTTGCTACTAAAATATTTCAGAAAAAACAAGTTTGCCATATATAAGGACTTATACCTGGAGATCGGAGCGATTTGAGAGAGCAAAGACACTCGATATCTGGTTTCGGTAGTATATGTCGTCGCCTTTTAACAAAAACCTCGTAACTGCAGCTTTTACTAAGCTGTGGTTACGAGGTTTTTGACGATATTTTGGCGTGTGCAGCATCTTTTCCCCCCACATTTTTGGGAAAGGCTAATGCCATGGGTCATATTCACCACTGTATAAGCTGTATTATTTTGTGGGGAAGAAGTAGGAAGCTACGTGCTCTAATGTAAATTATGGCAGTGCCTACTTGGCTCTCTATCTGGTCCCAAGGCGCCGTCTGCATATTCTTCTCGTCAAATTCCATATTAGGAAATATTAGGATATATACCCTTCATATATCTGGAATGCTTTCACAATCCTAGGCGAATGACCCGCATTTGGTTTCTCATTTTACAAAGGGTTTTAAGCATAGTTCTTACTATGGTATCCGAATGTTCACAATACGTTTCTTCTAGAAGTTGTGGGCAATGAGTGGGTGATATTTCGACGATTAGCACAGAAAAGCCATTTACCATAATACATCATAAAAGCACTGTCTTATTTCATGTCGATTAACCATCAATTAGGACGATTGTTTTTACCACTGTATTTCCAAGAAACAGAAGTACCCAGGGATATAACATTACAGTCTATCGCTTATTCTGTCTGACTTTCTTGCCAATTATTTTATTTCTATTACAGGCATTGATAACAGGTCATGGGAAATACAAATACAAAATTAGCTCTTGTTTAGAAGAGGAATAATGAATATCACAGTCTTAATCATGTATGCGTGGGAAATTGATGTTGTAAAAACGCAGTTGAACTTGGTTATACATGCTTGTCTGCCAACTGTTTATACGGGTTTTTTTATTGATAGAACTGGCCAAGTTGCAAACTGTTTGGGATACTATGGAAGTTTACCGTTTATAAAGGCAGAATACCCGTAATGTGGCCATTTTGAGACTCATAAAACATCGGCTTTTTTCCGAGCGGCGTCGTTACGTATCCAAACCTATTCGGGCGCGGTCAAAAACATTCGGCGGTGGAAAGTTTTTGACCGCGCCCGAATAATCCCAACGTCGCGCGAATCTCATTAGGGGTGTAGGCCTACTACCTTAACACGGTTCCGAGTTCGGCTTTTCAAAGTATAATCAACTGGAACTGTCGCCCTTGTTTATTATTCATTATTTCACGTAATACACTGTGCATTTACATAGAACACAAAGTTTGATTGGCTGACATACATATTTTCAAAGCCATATACGAAAGGGATCTTATTTCATACTTATATACGTAGCCTAAGCTTAAGTTCTATCGCTGCAAGTGCACCTACTTACACAGTACAACTTGAAACTCAAAGATAATGGGTTAAAGTGGAAAGTCGGTAGAATATGATTCGGTTCATTTTTCAATAGCTCTTTCTACTCTCGCCGTTTGAGAAAAGGCAAATGAGTACTCAATTAGCACACTTTCTACAGTTAAAGCTTTACTTCTATTTGTCCATTTCATGACACACAATTTATTTTTAAAACGTCGTACTTAGTTAATTTAAAAGATGTTCATTATGCATCAGTAATGAGGAAAAAATGAGATTTACAGAAGAAATGCTACAGTTTGATGAATTGTCAGTTACACCTTTCCCATCAAGTTTCTTAAACCATTTTAGGCCAGGAAATCCCCCTCAAGGGATTTCTAGCCTATAGGTATCCAAAGCTAAATTTGACGGACTACTTTCAGAAAACTGGCGACCGATGTGTCCACTCTATGCCACTGAGTCCGCTAAAACAACTAGTTTTCCAAGTGTAGACAGAGAATGCTTATCACACGGTCCGAATGCTCCGAATGCTTTCCTTTCATCAAAGTTTTCATCAGCAAATGCAATTTAAGGTACAACTACCCTTTAATGATAAACGAGTGTGTGTTTTATCTCATATTACAGACATAAATTACTGCGCCTGATACAGTTGGTGTCACTCCACAAATAAATGTGATTCTGGGTCGTAATCCCAAAATATGTCCCGGTTAAAAATTGATATATTTTTCGTCGGTATTTCTGTATGCATGCAGAGACTAGCTAATAGCTTGAAATGCATTTCTGATGAACAACAGGTCACTAGTGGAAAAAGGCCCTTGTCCGATGGTATATTTCTGTGGGTAGTGTATTAAAACGAAATTTCAACAAATTTGAGATCCATGGATCATGACCACTTTTTCTTTGTGTATATTTGATCTTAGAATACTCTTTATCACTGTATAAGTCAAAATTAATCTCTTCTTTCCTGGCCTTCAATACTATCAGTACTTTTATTTCTTCTGCCGTTGTGTATTTGATTAACACTAACAAACTATCTACATGTATATTTTATTTGAATCGTAATTTCAAAGAAAAAAATCATAAAAAGTCTTCCTCTGAGACTTGATTACGTATATTCAAAAGACCCAACGGATAGAATTCTCCACGAGAAAAATTCACTTACCCCTTCTTGAAAGTACACCGTACATGTACCTTTTCCAAACGATGTCTGGATACATTTCTGATTGATGAAAAGACATATAGAGAAAGGAGGAAAATTTAGAAATCCAACATGTTCTCCTTTTATCCCAATATCAATTGTATGTTGTATTCTGCATAAACCATCAGTACCAATATTTTGTCGTCATCAGAATTTTTCAAGTTTAAATAAGGTTAAATTGTAGCCGTTTTGGAAAGTATTTAAGCTATTTATGGCCCAAACAAAACGATATAAAAATAAGACTACCAAGCTGTATCCATGAAAAACTCTGTTATTGATGTTTTCACGTATGTCGTTGGCAAAGTCGAATTAAATTGAATTTCTGCTCAGAAAGTGATAATTAACTTCCAAGATACGTTAAAACTTTCTTCATATGTAAATACAAAAGTTCATTACGCCGAAATGTTCCCATTTAATCCATTTAATGAATGACTTTTGTTCTTGTAATCGTCAATAAGATTTGGGTATTTTTAGAAAGGCAAAATTAGTAATAGATTATTAAGGTAGTCTACCCCTAAGACCTAGCGTCCACTAGGGCACGGAAAATACGCCGAATGTATTCGGACAGAAAAAGTAATGTTCTGCAGACCTTCCGCACGTTCCTAATGCCTTCTTAATGTTATCACCAAACCTTCCGAATGATTCGTAGCCTTCCGGACCACCAATTTTGTCCGCGTCGAAATTTTGATCGAGAGCAAAATTTCGACGCGGAAATGATTGTCCGCATATCTTCGTCAACTTGTTTGCGTTGTCGTGAGGACATCATCATGATATCCCGAATCTTTCGCGATTGACCCGGACTACTTCAGTCACGCGGACAGCTAGCAGACACTCAGTTGATTGCACGGAATATCCGGGTTAACGGTACGGAAGGGTTTCGGCACGAATTCAGGACGATGAGAATGGTTTCGGTATACTCACTGAACTCACATGGAACACCCCGCGATCTTTTAAAAAATAAAATAATTCACTGGATCAGTCATTTTGGGCTACAGAGTAAATGAAACGGAATTCATTTTTATGCTCCCCGAAAAAATTTCGGGGGAGCATATAGTCGCCACGCTGTCCGTCCGTCCGTCCGTGTGTCCGTCCGTCCGTCTGTCCGTCCGTCTGTCCGCAGCCATATCTCAGCAACCCCTGACATAACAGTTTTCCTCTGAGACTTGATTACGTATATTTAAAGGACCCAAAGGATAGAATTCTTCTTGAAAAAAAAAATCCCTTAAAAGTCTACCTCTAATGAGATTCGCGTTCAGTCGGAATTATTCGGGCGACGTCGAAAACATTAGGCGGTGGAACATTCCACCGCCGAATGTTTACAACCGCGCCCGAAGGAGGAAAATTTAGAAATCCAACATGTTCTCCTTTTATCCCAATATCAATTGTATGTTGTATTCTGCATAAACCATCAGTACCAATATTTTGTCGTCATCAGAACTTTTCAAGTTGAAATAAGGTTAAATTGTAGCCGTTTTTGAAAGTATTTAAGCTATTTATGGCCCAAACAAAACGATATAAAAATAAGACTACCAAGCTGTATCCATGAAAAAATCTGTTATTGATGTTTTCACACATGTCGTTGGAAAAGTCGAATTTAACCCAATTTCTTCTCAGAACGTGATAATTAATTTTCAAGATACGTACGTTAAAACTTTCTTCACATGTAAATACAAAAGGTCATTACGCCGAAATGTTCCCATTTAAACCATTTATTGAATGACTTTTGTTCTTGTAATCGTCAATAAGCTTTGGGTATTTTTAGAAAGGCAAAATTAGTAATAGATTATTAAGATAGTCTACCCCTAATGCGATTCGTGCAATGTCGGAATTATTCGGGCGACGTCGAAAACATGCGGCGGTAGAACTCTCTACCGCCGAATGTTTACGACCGCGCCCGAATAAATTCGGATACGTAACGACGACGCTCGAAAACATCCGATGTTTTATGAATCTCAAAATGGCTACATTACTGGTATTCTACCTTCAAAATGTTGCTTCCCAAGATTTAATTCATGTTTGATTGAATAACATTTCGTAGTCACATGTTTCTTCAGTTCCATTGGTTTTGCACCATGACTAATAAACTCATGATACAATTTGATATCACTGCTTTTAAACAAAACCTCGTATCTACAGCTTGTTTTAAGCTGTTAATACGAGGTTTTTGTTGAAAAGCGACGATATACAGTTATGTCAAGACATAAATTTGATAAGACCTTCTAGTTTTTTCTCAGCAACCAGATGTTATGTCACATAAATGATCATTTCTGTCTAATAACTAACCAGGGTGTAGATGCCCTGATTATTCACAATTTATTCCCGAAGGATGTCATTAACTCTTTCCCATACAAAACTATGTGAGAGTTCTTCTCTTCAAAAGCTTATGCTGACGATATAATTGATGTTGATAATGACTGGATTTGTGTACAAAATAGCACAGAAAATTTTGAGGCAAAAGGAGAAAATGCTGATTATAAGCATTTTCTTCTTCTGCCTCAATGTTTTCCAAAGCCTTTCCTGCTGGGTCAAAATTAGGTCTTGTTTGGGAAAGGATTAAAAATACAAAATATGAAATAAGAACACATTTGAGCAGATGTCTAAAACAGGGTACTTATATAGCATTTCACCACCAAATACATGTATTTACAAAGCTACAAATGAGAGGCGAGTAAATACATTCTAAATTTGTTATTTAGAAGCAAACCCCATATGTTCTGGGTACTCTTTTGAAAAGAAAACTGCAAGAAAAGATTAAAATTGCGAGTTTTAATAGATGGTATCATTGATACAAGTTGATAAGATTGAAATAATAAATGAACAACGGTCTGGGAAATGGTCCCTACTGGAATTTATGAACAACAATGATCCAAGCCCGAGCGTATGCATTTTCTGATCCAGATCCATATTGATTAATAGCTTCTTTAAAAACTGCTACAATTGTAAGTTAGGTGTGTGGATGCTTATTGGACTGCGTTTGACCACAGGCTCACCTGTAAATACAGTTTTCTTAATTGCTATATAAGGACATTTTGCCCGTCTCAACACCTTTTAGGGACACATGCGATCTGTGGTATCTTATAGTCTTTTTTCAACGTCCAGAGGAAATTGTCCCTTGGTTAATTTTAGTATCTATTTTTATCACCATTCTACTCTCTCTAAATTGATCAAATTTTAGAGTGATCCACATTCAAAGCTATTGCAGATGTCAAGATAAAACCCTTTGCATTAGGAAACCCAGACCTTATATCTATCAAAATCATACTTAAGCTAAGAAAACATTGGTAGAATATGAGATAATACTGATCTCCAGCATTGCCTTTTCAATATGTTCACTAATAAAAATTTAAAGCTTATTTTGTTTGGGACAGCGTCTAAACGTCCGGATTTCGTATTTGGTAAATTTTTGATATCTACCAATAGAGGTCGTAAAAGTCGATTACAATCTTTCTCGTTTGGGCATTCCACTTCCATTTTATTCAAAATTGAGTCCTTGGCTTGCGGAGATGCGCATATGATAATTCAACATGCGATGGGATAGACGTAGCTTATGGTGAATTCCGATTTGTACCTTCGCTAGATATTCCCCGTAAGAATACTAAACGAGTTTAAAGAGGTATGTCATACTGGTGATAACTCCCATAACAAGAGTGTAAAAATGGGAACACAAGTGCAGGATCAGGACGACAGAATGCTGTTTCTTAAATCTAAGTATCATTAGTTGTCATATCATAAACTTTATTTAGAAATAATACGTAACATTTAATTGAACAAGGATCTTGAAAAGGGACTTCAATATTAGCACTTACACACAAAAGCCTGTGCATACGCACAGTCTAATTAAGATCTATGCTCTCCAATAGCTGTTTTTATAACCTGTAGCGACTGTAATAGAACAACATGGATCAAAGTCAGATGGCACTTATACCAGCCTAGGTTGTTATAAAAGCACGTCGGTCTCAAATGCTATAGGTCCCCTTTAACAGATTCTGGCTCAGTTATTTCTGAATTTAGCCTATATGATTGCCAACTTGATAGTTTTTCAGTTGGAATATGAGAAAGAACTACATAGAATAGTTTTATGTGGGGGAAATTCATTTGATATCTTGTAAATATACTTAGCCCTATCCTTTTTTAAACGACATATTCATAGACAGAGAAAGTTGCAAACGAAAGTATTGATAATTTACACAAAAAGCCAAATATTGAAGCATTGGTCTCATAGATCTCTCTCTAAGTCTTAAGAAAACGTTTTATTACATTAAAAATATTTTAAAAGGTATGCTGAACAGACAGTTTTATTTCTTCGAAATTACCAAGAAGTCTGGACTTTTTCTTGAAGTTTATTTTTTTCACAATGTGACAGTTTCATTGCGATGTTATATAGATTCAGATGTGAAACTAAAATAAAAGCGAAATAAAATAAGAGATATTGTAAGAACATGGGAAATTTAATTTAAAAGGCGATTCCGTCCTATTTTGACACATATACAACATTATTTCGAAATTGTTTAAGTTACAAGATGTTGACAAAACTATGTTACGTGAAGCAAGGTAGATCTATTTGAACAACGATGAATGGCAAAAAAAAAGTGAAAAGAAGAAGACGTTGGTTGACAATTATCATAATTATGTTCTTCCTTTCTGTCGGTGCTTCGAAAGCATTCTCCGTTTGAGACTTCAAAATTGGAAATATAAGTTTCTTCGGTAATAAACTGCATGGCGTCTAAAACTTAACGTAAGCTAATCGTTTATAAAAGGGACTAATTCTAATTAAATGAAAGGGCAAACACGAAGACACCTTAACAGAGGAAAAATCAAAGATGCTGCTCATCGTTGTTAATGCGAAACCTCGTATCTCGCTTTGGGAATTTTTAAAGGGGAAGGAACAAAGTGAAATAACTTTTCCCAAACTGAAAGATCAACTTTTACTTGAAATTTGGACATATTGTTGACAAATAATGTGTCATAAATACTGATCAACAAAAATATCTCGAAAGCTGTAAGAATTTCTTCGAAACTGGCCACACAAGTTTTTACTTTGAAAATCGCCAAAATCGACATGTATACGAGGTTTTGCATTTAAACCGACGCGGTGCTTTTCAACAAAAACCTCGTAACTGCAGTTTAAAACAAGCTGGAAATGTGTAGGCTGCTTATTATATTGACAAAGCAAATTAATTAGAAATTTGATATAATTAAACTGCCAATCCTCGATCCTATAAAATATTTGTGCATGTTGTGTAACAAAATACGCTCGCTTTGCCCCTTTGTTGAATAATTCTAATTTAATTAACCCAAATGAAATTAAAAGTTTTACGGTATTAAAACCATAATCCTTATGCAATCCATTTGCAATAATTTCAAAATCATTGTAGGTCTACTTTACGTAAACTGTAACTGCAGTGCACTTCTACCTTGCATGTATACAGTTTAAAAGAAATTTTGATTTTTTTTATTTCTTTTAGAATCTCACGCATGAAATTATGCCACTAAAAGGCGTAAACTTGCGTCAAAACCTTGTTACTTGAAGTTTTTACGTAAATGTATCTAGATAGATCGCTTGATCTCTCGATAACGAGACTTCAAAGCAAATAAATATGGGTTTGTATCTGTTTACTCTTTTCCATAGGAGCCCTAATTTTGAAAATCCTGCTGAAAAAAGTCTTTAGAAACCCATGTTGAAAAAGAAGAAAATGCCGCAAAGATTATTTTTCAAATGACGTTAAATTCGTCTTATTCACGAAACTTTAAAGGACCAGCCTGAAATTTTGTCGTTTGGGAAAGAGTTAATGACGTGTTTCAGAGTTGTTAATAGCGTTAAGAAACCGAATTTATTACCCTGCTGTGATATTCTAAGCAATAATTTTCTTAGAGAACAGAAATAAACGGAAACCAACAAGTCGTCATACAGAAAAGACATTGTTCATCAAAGGTAATTTCTACTGTAGAGAAACCAATAAAAGTTAGCATCAAAGGGGTATTCTAAGCGAAATTTCTATACCCATATTCAGGGCAACGTTTTCCATATAATTTCGTTAACTGACTTTTTAGGCTACCCTTTTCAGAAAATAGAGATAATTATTGGAAGCGATTTGGAAAATAAAATAAGGATTGTATAGAAATCAACTGTGCCCAAAATTGAAAAATTCACGGAAATGAACTGATTTATGCTATTCTTTGAAAGGGAAATCTGCTTCATCACCTATATAAACTTTAGTATGATGTTTGGGATACAACGTGATACTACCAACATTAAAGTCATTATGAGACAAAATACCATGTTGTTATCCACGTAATTTGTAAGAAGCCTACATAATTTGCACGAACCGTAAACCATTTTGCTTCTATTTCGTTACGAATTTATCGGTAATAGGTTCATTCCAGACGAATCAACAATTAATTAGAATTTGTTAAAGGAGACAATATAATGCCACAGGGAATGTCTTCTATCATCCTAGTGTAGCATTACTCCGATAGAGTTTACTTGGTTAGCGGAAGACAAATAGGCCAAGTCCTTTCATGGAGAGAAATGGTTTAGATTGTTTCAACTTAACACTGCTGACGATGACAAATCATCTTCGCAAGCCAAGGGTGACATCTACGACGTAACGTCGTTTCTGTATTCACCCTTGGCGTATTTAGTCCGATTTTCTTGGTCTCCAGGAAAACGTTTTCATTGGTTCCAGCGAGGTCTCGCTAGTACCAATCAGACTGCCGACTGATACATTTGTTATGAGTAACCAAATCATGACAACGGGCGGGAAAAAGCATTGCATTTGCATCTCAAAAACGCGAAGATGGGCGATTTTTCCCAAGAATTTCACTGCAATAGACAGGAATTCCCGAACTTTAATCGACGAATTATACTTTTGACAATTCGACCAAAAAAGCAGCTAAATTTTACATAATCTGCATGACGTATGACGCGAAAGACAACGCGCGGTAATGACGTCATCAATAATGGACGTAAACAACGAGCAGAACAACCGCTAGGCGGCGCTTCGCGATTTAAAAGAAAATCGGACTAAATCCGCCAAGGGTGAATACAAACGTAGGTGGGTTCAACCTTGGCTAGCGAAGATGTTTTGTCGCGGGTACTCATTGGAATCGTCCCCATCCATGCCTACCCGCAACATAGATTAGTGTTCGTCCTAGGTTTTGGACCATCATTTTCTAAAAAATACATCATTTCCCCCCAAATTACATCATTTTTCATAACTGCACAGGAATTGGGGGCGTGGCTATGTATATCCGTGACATAAACTGACCGGCAGTGCGTTTATGTGAAATATAGCGCCGAAATTTTCAAATATACTGCAATTTCATCGGTCCAAAAATTAGGACGAACACTACGTGAAATATAGGGAAATTTTCAAATATACTGCAATTTCATTGGTCCAAAAACTAGGAAGAACACTAAACCCTATTATCTATTGCTTTGTGTATACATGTACACGTACATTGTATGTATACCTTTTCTATCGAAACAATGTTTTGTCTGAATGCATTGTATAGAGGAAAATAATTGACCCGGCAGAGTGACCTTAACAGTACAGAAAAGTGGAAAAGTTTATTGTCCAGTTTAGATGGGAATGGTCCGTCGTTTATTTACGTAAAGGCGTGCACTGTGTTCGTTATACAACATTGTGCCTCCATGTGAAAATAAGATTTTATCTAATCTAGTCAAATATAAAATGTTAAGCAACCATAGTCCATTTGAATCGAAATTTTCAGTAAAGTTAATCATTCAAACAGGCGTAATCTCGAAAAAAAATATATTATTATATATATTTAAATACAGTTCACATCCTGGTCATACCGTACAGATGGCACAGGCTAACCAGGATCAGCATTTTTGCATGTTCAGTTTACCAATTACCCTTTTCTGATGACGCGACAAATGTATGCACGTGAAAATACTGTTAAGTCGTCGAATAATATGATGATTACTTGTAAATAGCGAAGCATGCGAAGTGTTCGGCAAATCACGAGAACCTATCACCCCTGGACGATAAGTCCGTTGACCTTTCTGCTTGGTCTGCTCTGCCGGGTCAAATCTCGCCGTCAATATATGATTGGGATTTGATGTGTAAATTATAAATACGCCCTTCTGTAACATGAAAAGGCCAAGTCCTAGCCCCGGTTTCTCGAAAAAACTTAAGTACGTTCTCAGCCTCAGACCTGAGCACCGTGCTCAAATCACACGAAATCCACGGGAACTTCAATTGAATACCAATCAACGTTGATTGAGATTCAATGACGTTGAACATGAACTCATGAGTATATACTTGATTTTTTTTCGAGAAATCAGACCTTGATCTACAAGCCCTAACTTCATCTGACCATTCAATCTACGGAGGTTTCCTTTTTCGTTTCACCAATTATTACATCGTTATTTGGTAGGATGTACCAAACATGAGAAGCATAAAATTGAACCCCGGGGAAATGGTCTGTAATTGTGGTCTTGTGTAATATGTAATGGACAAGCTCTGGTAAAACTGGTCTTCAAGAGGCTGTCTGGCAGTTTCATCAATAGTGGTTTATACAATCATTTGAATCTGGTTAATAAAATTAAATTTACTAAATAAGTAGTGACGGATGAAACACCAGATTGCGTATTTATGATTAGTTCAGACCTGTGGGGAATTGTCCGTTCTTGCAAGTCAATTTTACTCATTCATATTCTTAATATGTATGTAATGTTAATCAACTATCCCTTCGAGGTTCAAGCAGTAATAGAAAAAAGTATACTTAATTACAGTTTATACAGAAGGAAAAACGACAAAAACACATAGAAGTAAGAAAGATTGGCATAATGGTAATGTTTTCCCCTGATAAACGAGTTAGAGAAAAAAAGAGGAAACAGCTTTGGATCCTTTGAAAAAGGCGCGTAACCAAAAACTAGAGTCAAAACAAATTAAGAAGACGATAACATTGTCTACAACAGGGAGTCTCAGTGGCGTGCTTAGAATACAACAAGATCCCTTGACGACAAACCAATATACGTCTTATATGAAATAAGAACGTCTTCATACAGAAACTTCCACTCCCACAAGTAAGTCTCATGTCACACAAAGGGGATATTTTTAGGTTAAAAACAGTTTTCAGTCAATAACTTTTAGCATGACCAAATGCATTTCAACTATAATAATTTGCAATTGTGAATATCATTTCGTTTCACAATGTTGCTAACCATAATTTTTTGCATAATTGCGATTTTCAGTTTCACAGGAATATCATGTGTGGATTTGTATGCCATTTGATCACATTGTTATCGTCCTGTACTAGGAATATCAATGTCTAGTGTAAGCCCGATTACATTTTGTCCTTTGCTGCTAAGATATTTCAGAAAAAAAACGAGTTTGCCAGATATTTAGAAGGACTACCTGGAGATCGGAGCGACTTGAGAGAGCAAAGACACTCGATATCTGATTTTGCTAGTATAATTATTTCGTCGCCTTTTAACAAAATCCTCGTAACTGCAGCTTTTACTAAGCTGTGGTTTGACGACATTTTGGCGTGTGCAGCATCTTTTCGCCCACATTTTTGGGAAAGGATTAATGCCATGGGTCATATTCACCACTGTATAAGCTGTATTATTTTGTGGAGAAGACGAAAGAAACCTACGTGCTCTAATGGAAATTATGGCCGTGCCTACTTGGCTCTCTATCTGGTCCCAAGGCGCCGTCTGCATATTGTTCTCGTCAAATTCCATATTAGGAAATATTAGGATATATACCCTTCTTATATCTTGGTTGCTTTCTCAATTCTAGGCGAATGACCTGCTATTGGTTTCTCATTTGACATAGGATTTTGTGTATCGTTCTTACTATGATATCCGAATGTTCGTATTTACGTTTCTTTAGAAGTTGTGGATAATGAGTGGGCGATATTTCGACGATTAGCATAGAAAAGCCATTTATCATTATACGTCATGAAAATACCACTGTCTTATTTCATGTCGATTAACTATCAATTAAGACGATTGTTTTTACCACTGTAGTTCCGAGAAACAGAAGTACCCAGGGATATAACATAACAGTCTATCGTTTATTCTGTCTGAATTTACTGCCAATTATTTTATCTCTATTAGAGGTATTGATAACAGGTCATGGGAAATACAAATATAAAATTAGGACTTGTTTAGAAGAGGAATAATGAATATCCCAGTCTTAATCATGTATGCGTTGGAAACTGATGTTGTAAAAACGCAGTTGAACTATGTTATACATGCTTGTCTGCCAACTGTTTACACGGGGTTTTGATTGATAAAACTGGCCAAGTTGCATACTGCGTGGGATACTATGGAAGTTTACCGTTTATAAAGGCAGAATACCCTTAATGTGGCCATTTTGAGACTCATAAAACATTGGCTTTTTTTCCGAGCGGCGTCGTTACGTATCCCAACCTATTCGGGCGCGGTCAAAAACATTCGGTGGTGGAAAGTTCCACCGCCGAATGTTTGACCGCGCCCGAATAATCCCAACGTCGCGCCGCGAATCTCATTAGGAGTGTACTACCTTAACGCGGTTCAGAGTTCGGCTTTTCAAAGTATAATCAACTGGAACTGTCGCCGTTGTTTATTATTCATTGTTTCATTTAAATCAGAACCGTGGTTAAATAAGCTAAAAATCTGGGAAGAACATGGTTTATTTCGGTTCTAATATAAAACGTTTCAACCAAATGAAAAAAGATAATAGGGTCCTCGGTCTGATTGGCTGAATTATTTCACGTAATACACTGTGCATTTAAATAGAACACAAAGTTTGATAGGCTGATATACATTTTTTCAATATACGAAAGGGATCTTATTTCATACTTATATATACGTAGCCTAAGCTTAAGTTCTATCGCTGCAAGTGCACCTACTTACAGTAGAAAGTCGGTAGAATATGATTCAGTTCATTTTTCAATAGCTCTTTCTACTCTTGCCGTTTGAGAAAAGGCAAATGAGTACTCAATTAGCACACTTTCTTCAGTTAAAGCTTTACTTCTATTTCTCCATTTCATGACACACAATTTATTTTTAAAACGTCGTACTTAGTTAATTTTAAAGATGTTCATTATGCATCAGTAATGAGGAAAAAATGAGATTTACAGAAATAATGTTACAGTTTGATGAATTGTCAGTTACACATTTCCCATCAAGTTTCTTAAACCATTTTTCTTCTGCCATTGTGTATTTGATAAACACTAACAAACTATCTACATGTATTTTTTATTTGAATCGTAATTTCAAAGAAAAAAAAATCATAAAGGTCTTCCTCTGAGACTTGATTACTTATATTTAAAAGACCCAACGGATAGAATTCTCCACGAGAAAAAATCCCTTAACCCTTCTGGAAAGTACACCGTACATGCACATTTCCAAACGATGTCTGGATACATTTCTGATTGATGAAAAGACATAAGGAGAAAGGAGGAAAATTTAGAAATTCAACATGCTCCCCTTTTATCCCAATATCAATTATAAGTATTCTTCACAAACCATCAGTATCTATATTTTGTCGTTATCTGAACTTTTCAAGTTGAAATAAGGTTAAATTGTAGCCGTTTTGGAAAGTATTTTAAGCTATTTATGGCCCAAACAAAACGATATAAAAATAAGACTACCAAGCTTTATCCATAAAAAAACCCTCTGTTATTGATGTGTTCACGTATGTCGTTGGAAAAGTCGAATTTAACTCAATTTATTCTCAGAACGTGATAATTAACTTTCAAGATACGTACGTTAAAACTTTCTTCACATGTAAATGCAAAAGTTCATTACGCCGAAATGTTCCCATTTAAACCATTTAATGAATGACTTTTGTTCTTGTAATCGCCAATAAGCTTTGAGTAGTTTTAGAAAGGCAAAATTAGTAATAGATTATTAATTAAGTCTACCTCTAATGCGATTCGTGCAATGTCGGAATTATTCGGGCGACGTCGAAAACATTCGGCGGTAGAACTCTCTACCGCCGAATGTTTAACGACCGCGCCCGAATAAGTTTGGATACGTAACGACGACGCTCGAAAACAATCGATGTTTTATGAATCTTAAAATGGCTATATTACGGGTATTCTACCTAAAAAGTGTTGCTTCCCCAGATTTTGTTCATGTTTGATTGAAAAGCATTTCGTAGCCACATGTTTCTTCAGTTCCATTGGTTTCGCACCATGACTAATAAACTCATGATACAATGTGATATCACTGCTTTTCAACAAAACCTCGTATCTACAGCTTTAAAGCTGTAGATACGAGGTTCTTGTTGAAAAGCTACAACATGCAATTATTCGAGATGTCTTGCCTTATGGATTTTCTCAACCACCAGATGTTGTGTCACATAAAGGATAATTTCTATCTAATAACTAAACAGGATGTAGACGCCCTAGCTATTCATGATTTATTCCCGACGGATGTCATTAAGAATACAAAACATGAAATGAGAATATATTTTGAGCATTTATCTAAAACAGGGTCCTTGTATTAGATAGAGGCTGCATAGTAGATTCTACGCAATATAAACGTTCAAAAGGCACAACCTTTGAACGTTTATGTCGCGTAGAATCTACTATACAGACTGTATCTGACTTAGTGTTCGTCAAGCAATGAAAACATACGATTCTACTGTCTTCTTCAAACCACGCCTCCGACCGGAGCTACTATCAAGCGGGTCTTACTGGAATAACATCATTTTCCCAAAAATTACATCATTTTACCAAAAATTACATCATTTTCATAACTGCACATGAAACGGGGGCGTGGCTATGTAACCTATATCCGTGACATAAACTGACCGGCAGTGCGTTTATGTGAAATATAGCGCCGAAATTTTCAAATACATGTATACTGCAATTTCATTGGTCCAAAAACTAGGACGAACACTAGGTAGAATTGTAGCACCCCCACATTCACATAGCTACAAATTAGGGGCGTGTAAAGACATTCTAAACTTGTTATTTCAAAGCAAAACCCTATGTTGTGGGTACCCATTTGAATCGTCTCGACAAGACCTATAATGTGTCTGAAACTGCAAGAAAAGATTAAAATTGTGGGTTTTTATAGTTGATACAGCTTGAAAAGATTGCAATAAAAAAATGAGCAAATGTCTGGGAAATGGTCCCTATTTAAATTTGTGACAAACATAGATCAATATTAACCTATGCAAACGCATATTCCGATCCAGATCCATATTGTTAGGTAAGAGCTTCTTTAAAAACTGCTACAATTGTAAGTTCGGTGTGTGGATGCTTATTTGACTGCGTTTGACCACAGACTCATCTGGAAATACAGTTTTCTAAATTGCTATATAAGGACCTCTTACCAGACTCAAATACATTTTAGGGACACAGGCGATCGGTGGTATCTAACAGTCTTTTTTCAACGTCCAGATGAAATTGTCCCTTGGTTAATTTTATTATCTATCTTTATCATCTACTCTGACTAAATTGATCAAATTTTAGAGTGATTCACATTCAAAGCTATTGCAGATGCCAAGATAAAACCCTTAATATTAGATATACCAGATGTTACATTTGTCATTTTTATCATAGCTAAGAAAACAATGGAGGAATATAAAACAAATGATGGTCCCCAGCATTGCTTTTCCAGCGTTTTCACTAATAAGAGTATCAAAACTATTGGAAGCTAATTTTGTCTGAGACAGTGTCTTGCAATTCAGATTTCATATTTGCCAATTTTTGGGCATGTTCCTATGAGAAATCTTCTCAATCTCCATTTTATAAAGCGATTCATCGTTGGCGTATTTATAAAACCTCGTAACTACAATTTGATTGAAGCTGTCGTTACGAAGTTTTAGAATTACACCGACAATATAATATCGCCTTTTGCGTGTGAATTCAAAATGCCTGAGAAACTACTGTGGATAAAAGGAAATTTGTCGATTATCTGTGTGTTCCTCAATTGCCTCAATGTTTTCCAAAAGTTCCTTTACGGCCATGCCATAGTGTAGACGTCGGGACATTACAGAAAGTTCAAAAAGAGGGGGAATACCCAAGGGATATCAAAGAGTGTCAAAAGCAATTTCTCCGCGAAAATTGAATATTTCCCATTTTATTGTATTCTCCACACCTCACGAAATTGGCTCTTTACCGGAAATGTCGGGCTATCAATGGTCACGCACTGTCGTCCGCTTGACCATTTTATGGGGATAGAGTCGTTCATTTCCTCTCCAATTTTATGCATGATTTTTACGTTCAAAATAGTTTTTTGGGGGGAAACAGGAAAAAGGAGAAAATAAAATGCTGATAATCAGCATTCCCCTTTCCTCATAATATTTCCTGTGCTAAAGTATACACATGTTCCTTCGTTACTATACCGCATACTCACTTCATGTTCTGCAATTGTATCAGGCATTGTCGTGTAAATTTTCGTTCGAAAATTTCAAGAATGCTGTTAGGTGTAAAGTGAGATAGAACTTCGGATGATACACACTGTGCGCTTTATCTCGTTGAAAGTTTGGTAAGTATAAGCCGAGAAATTAGAAAAAAAAACTAACTCAAGGCGAGCGTCTGTGCATTTCCAAAAAGTCATGTTGGATAGCCACCCTATTATTGATGATTGACCAATCTAAAAATTAATGATCAGCGATTGCCCAATCAAGTCAATGCTTTTTTTTCAGGTTTCCGAAAAGTCCGTAATGTATTGCGTCTTATTCCATAGACTTTGTGTAGAAACATGAAGATGGAACAAGCCAGCACAAACTCAATTAAATGAGCATAAATGCACAATATAGAGATCTCCAAGTTTCCTCTCCTAATGACACATAATAACTAAACTAACCATAATTGCGTAATTCTAGCGAAAAACCTTTTAGTATTTTCCTTTTGAACTTTACATAAGATTTTTTCATAGCTTTAAGTTGTGAAAAGAGTTTATTGTAGTGTCGGCAACATCCTTGTAAGTCAGTGATTCTTGGTCAACGTTCGTCCACACGAATGTCTCTTTAGGAAAAAAGTGAGACGAGAAACCATGGCTTGTGAATATTTGACAAGAATTCGTCATGTCTATAAATATATTCAACAGACCCCCTCAAATGCTGAATAATGGTGATTGTCAGCTTCATAGGAATCACACATATTTTGGACCATTTGATGCAAAATAAAAAAACGCACTTTTTAAATTTTCGCTGTAACAAAACCGATTTTAAGAGATATAGGACTGTCAGTTGAATGGTTTTGGAGGGGGCTATACCCTGAAAAAAATGCTGCGGTATAAACCTTTTAATTCAATGAATTATTGAGAGAATACTTTATTCCATCCATTCACTTATTCTTATCAAGCTCACTGACTAGATAGGTAAAGGGTTCTCCAACATGTTCTCTCTTTTACTCCGATTGTTTTCAATGTCAAGTTATGTGTACATTATCTGTTTTTGGTATTATAATTTATATTGTCGCTTTTCAACAGTTCTAAACTGTATTTACGAGGTTTTTGAAGAAATACAACTATATTTCGTTGTCTTCAGCACTTTTAACTTTCAACACCTCTTAATTTGGGAAATGGTTAAATACCACGGCTCATATCCACTGTTATAAGCTGTATCATTTTATGGTGAAGGACAAAGAACCTACGTGCTCTAATGGAAATTATGGCCGTGTCTACTTGGCTCTCTATCTGGTCCCAAGGCACCGTCTGCATATTGTTCTCGTCAAATTCCATATTAAGAAATATAAGGATATATACTCTTCATATACATGTATATGGAATGCTTTCACAATCCTAGGCGAATGACCCGCATTTGGTTTCTCATTTGACATAGGGTTTTGAGCATAGTTCTTGCTATGGTATCCGAGTGTTCACAATACGTTTCTTCTAAAAGTTGTGGATAATGAGTGGGCGATATTTCGACGATTAGCATAGAAAAGCCATTTATCATTATACGTCATGAAAATACCACTGTCTTATTTCATGTCGATTAACTATCAATTAAGAGGATTGTTTTTACCACTGTATTTCCGAGAAACAGAAGTACCCAGGGATATAACATTACAGTCTATCGTTTATTCTGTCTGACTTTACTGCCAATTGTTTTATTTCTATTAGAGGTATTGATAAGAGGTCATAGGAAATACAAACACAAAATTTATTTAGTAGCCTACTTGTTTAGAAGAGGAATAAGTAATATCACAGTCTACTCTTGCCGTTTGAGAAAAGGTTAATGGGTACTCAATTACTTTTTTCAGTAAAAGATTCTATTTCTCCATTTCATTACACACTATTTATTTTCAAAACGCCGTACTCAGTTAATTTAAAAAGTGCATGTGCATCAGTAATGAGGAAACAATTAGATTAACAGTAGAAATGTTTCAGTTTGATGAATTGTCAGTTACACCAGTTTCTTAATCCATTCCCAAACTATGACTCTTTTTGACTCCTTACAAGATAATGGCATTGAAAACATTGTTGAAAATGAAAAAAAATGCTTGTGACAAGCAATTTCTTCATTTCCCTTAATGTTTTCTTCCCCTTGCGGACTGGAACGTGTAAAAATTAATTTACTTAAAATGTCATCTGCAATATCTTCGAACTTGGACCAATATAAAAGGTGTTGTTTGGTAATGGGTTAAACCATTTTTCCATCAGCCATAGTGTATTTGAAAAATATGAACAATCTATGGTTACTTCATGTCTACATTTTACTTGAATCGTAATTTCAAAGAAAATGTTCATAACAGTTTTCCTCTGAGACTTGATTACCTATATTTAAAAGAACCAACGGATAGAATTCTTTTTGAAAAAAATCCCTTAAAGTCTACCTCTAATGAGTTTCGCGTTCAGTCGGAATTATTCGGGCGACGTCGAAAACATTAGGCGGTGGAACTTTCCACCGCCGAATATTTACAACCGCGCCCGAATAGGATCGGATACGTAACGACGTCGCTCGAAAAAAAAACCAAAAAAAAAAAAAAAAAAAAAAAAAAAACCCGATGTTTTATTAATCTCAAAAATGCCACATTACGGATATTCTACCTTAACAATAACTTTCAGGAAAGTACACCGTATTTGCACCTTTTCCAAACAATGTCTGGATATGACAATTCTGATTGATGAAAAGACATAAGAAGAAAGCAGGAAAATTTCGAAAATCAACATGTTCTCCTTTTATCCCAATATCAATTGTAAGTTGTATTCTACATAAACCATCAGTATCAATATTTTGTCGTCGTCAGAATTTTTCAAGTTTAAAAATTAAATAAGGTTAAATTGTAGCTGTTTTGGAAAGTGATTTAAGCTATTTATGGCCCAAACAAAACGATATAACAGTAAGACTACCAAGCTTTACCCATAAAAATACTCTGTTATTGATGTTTTTACGTATGTCGCTTGCAAAGTCGAGTTGATTGAATTTTATTCTCAGAAATTGATAATTAACTTTCAAGATAAGTTAAAACTTTCTTCATATGTAAATACAAAAGTTCATTACGCCGAAATGTTCCCATTTAATGAATGATTTTCGTTATTGTAATCGTCAATAAGCTTTGAGTATTTTTAGAGAGGCAAAATTAGTAATAAATTATTAACAGTGTTGCTTCCCTAGATTTAATTCATGTTTGATAGAATAACATTTCGTAGCCACGTGTTTCTTAAGTTCCATTGGTTTCGCACCATGACTAATTAACTCATGATACAATGTGATATCACTGCTTTTCAACAAAACCTCGTATCTACAGCTTTAAAGCTGTAGATACGAGGTTTTTGATGAAAAGCGACGATATACAGTTATGTCTTACCTTCTAGATTTTCTCAGCCACCAGATGTTATGTCACATAAATGATCATTTCTGTCTTATAACTAAACAGGATGTAGACGCCCTGGTTATTCATGATTTATTCCCGAAGGATGTCATTAAGAATACGAAACATGAAATAAGAATACTTTTGAGCATATATCTAAAACAGGGTCCTTGTAGTATTTTAGCACCCCATATTCACATAGCTACAAATAAGGGGGTGGGTACAGACATTCTAAATTTGTTATTACAAAGCAAAAACCCTATGTTGTGGGTACTCATTTGAATCGTCTCTACAAGACCGATAATGTGTCTGAAACGGCAAGAAAAGATTAAAATTGTGGGGTTTAATAGTTGATACAGCTTGAAATGATTGCAATATTAAATGAGCAAATGTCTGGGAAATGGTCCCTATTGGAATTTGTGACAAACATAGATCCATATTAACCTATGCAAACGCATATTCTGATCCAGATCCATATTGTTATGTAATAGCTTTTTTAAAAAAACTGCTACAATTGTAAGTTAGGTGTGTGGATGCTTATTGGACTGCGTTTGATCACAGACTCATCTGGAAATACGTTTCTAAATTGCTATATAAGGACCTCTTGCCAGACTCAAATACATTTTAGGGACACAGGCGATCGGTGGTATCTAACAGTCTTTTTTCAACGTCCAGATGAAATTGTCCCTTGGTTAATTTTATTATCTATCTTTATCATCTACTCTGACTAAATTGATCAAATTTTAGAGTGATTCACATTCAAAGCTATTGCAGATGCCAAGATAAAACCCTTAATATTAGCTATACCAGATGTTACCTTTGTCATTTTTATCATAGCTAAGAAAACAATGGAGGAATATGAAACAAATGATGGTCCCCAGCATTGCTTTTCCAGCGTTTTCACTAATAAGAGTATCAAAACTATTCGAAGCTAATTTCGTCTGAGACAGTGTCTTGCGATTCAGATTTCATATTTGCCAAATTTTTGGCATGTTCCTATGGGAAATCTTCTCAATCTCCATTTTATAAAGCAATCCATCGTTGGCGTATTTATAAAACCTCGTAACTACAATTTGGTTGAAGATGTCGTTACGAAGTTTTAGAATTACACCGACAATATAATATCGCCTTTTGCGTGTGAATTCAAAATGCCTGAGAAACTACTGTGGATAAAAGGAAATTTGTCGATTATCTGTGTGTTCTTCAATTGCCTCAATGTTTTCCAAAAGTTCCTTTACGGCCATGCCATAGTGTAGACGTCGGGACATTACCGAAAGTTCAAAAAGAGGGGGAATACCCAAGGGATATCAAAGAGTGTCAAAAGCAATTTCTCCGCGAAAATTGAATATTTCCCATTTTATTGTATTCTCCACACCTCACGAAATTGGCTCTTTACCGGAAATGTCGGGCTATCAATGGTCACGCACTGTCGTCCGCTTGACCATTTTATGGGGATAGAGTCGTTCATTTCCTCTCCAATTTTATGCATGATTTTTACGTTCAAAATGGAAACAGGAAAAAAGGAGAAAAGACAATGCTGATAATTAGCATTCTTTTTTCTCATAATATTTCTTGTGCTAAAGTGTGTACATGTTCCTTAATTACTACCCCGCATACTCACTTCGTCTTCTGCAATAGCTTTCAAATTTTGGTTGTGTTGCATTTCTTTGAGAATTGTATCAGACAGTGCCGTATGTTTTAACAATCCATGGTGCTTAGTGTCAAGTAAGATAGAACTGGGGATGGTGCATACTGTGTAATTTATCTCGTTAAAGTGCGATGAGTATAAGCCGAGAAATAAAAAAAAAAAAAAAAAATAACCCAATACGAGTGTCTATGATTTAAAAAAAAAGTCACGGTGGATAGCCAACCTATGTATTAGTTAGTGTTCGCTATCATTTCAATGGAGACGGGGCGTGTTTATGTATAGATGTCACATAAACTAGCCGACATTCTCGTTTATGCAAAATATACCGGCGAAAATATACTTCAATTTTAATGGTCCAAAAAGTAGACCGAACACTAAATATATATATATATATATATATATCATAGTGTACTTATTACTATTTTCATGATTCATTAGAGTAACGTGACAAATTAAAGGGGCCCATTCTATGTTTTTGCGCTTCCGAACTGTTCGTGAACTCATATTTGTGCATGGAAAAACAATTAGCAATGCATAAAAACCTCAATCTCGGCGAATAACCATCTTTCCTTTGCTAAAGACCAATCCTTTACAAGCGTGTTTACACATTCTATTTTTACTTCAAAACAAGACAAGGTCAATGTCAACGAGATACACCTCCGCGGTATTAACACACCGTACAACCGGCTGTGTCGATGACTGTGACCTTATTTGCGAGGAATACGTGAAAAGGTTTATTTTGTACATGCATTGAACATTATTACGCGTATTTATCAACTATAGAATACCAAAGATCCTTTCGTTTATTTATAAAAGTAAATTCGTTTGACCTACCATGCACATGACATCAGATGCCGAATCTGTCTTCGCTGACTTTCGACGCAGCCGGCTGTACGGTGTGTTAAATCTCGCTGAGCACAGATGGCGTATCTCTGACGTAACTGATTTTTGAAGGCTGGGCATATGTAGCCGTTACAAAACAAAAACAAGGACGCCAGCATGTTATTAATTGACTTGGATTTTAATACTTAATAAAGCTCGTGGAGTGCTAACAATGGACATAAATCTTCTACCCCTTCATGTTGGTAATTTCATACGTTATTTCTGGTTTGTAATTATTGTGCCATTTGCATTTTCGACAGCCTAGCTCGTCCCCCTTTAAGTCTTCAAAGGCGATATGTTGGCGAGACAAAGATGCCAATCAGTAAACGCATGGCTCTGCACAGATGGGATTGGAAAATACGTCAATTCAATAGGCACCAGTTGCTCAACATTTCAGTGTCACTAGCAACACATTTCAATTTTAACACACAATTTCTTATCAATTAAATTTGGGTATATTGACAGATAATCATTTCAATGAACAGACATTCAGGATTGGCACGAAGTTTCGACAAATATTTATCAAGAATAAAGGAAGTTTCTTGAAATTATTTTTTATCTGTCGTGACACATTTTATGTTCACCATTATATCTTTCTTCGTGATATGTCATAAATGTTTACACCGCTATAGAGAGTCGTAAATTCTGTCTATTTTGTGGAAAATGATATATAATTGACTTTTATCGTTGTTTTATTTTGACACTTTTTGTGTCGATTTGAGACAGGAGAATTCATATAAACAAATCAATGACAAAATTTTAATCCAAGTACCAAATAAAAGTGTGATGACTAAACTCAGCAAAAGTTCTAATCGGTCACCTTATACTTTGTGTCATAAAATCAATAAACAAACGATTCCAAACATTTTATTCTGGAACACTGTTGAAGAAATCAATTTCCAACATGACTGTTGCAATTCGATTATTTTAAGACTTTTTAGTGAGATCTAACAGCAGTTCATAAAGAGGTACCCTCGATTTCAAAATTCACAAAACAAGAAGAGCAGTGTTAGTAACGTGTGTGGCCACCGTTAGCTTCAATAACAGCTACACACTAGCTTGTCGTGGAAAGGATAATGTTAAGAAAGTCAATCACAATCAAATTCGTCACTCTGAAACTCACCGTGACAGCGATAAATGAGCACACGTCCGTCGGCAAACTGATGCAAAGTTGTGGTCTAATTTGTTAAGAAGACGTTGGCCAAGGCAGCCCTGGTAAAGAGAAGGTAATGCCGCGCTAAAACTAGACGGAAATTTCGATGACGTCTACAGATAACAACACCTGAGTGGCTACTTTCAACACATCCCAACACTTTACAGCCTATTTTGCACAGTCTGGGGTGTAATATTGCGTTCATGTCGACCCGGCAGTCAACCTGAAGTGATTGAAGCCGGAAGGAATCTGTTCCTTTCATATAATAAAGGAAAATAATGGTCCTGGCGATGTATGGGAACTCGTCGTCTCTGTCTCCGAGTGCGAACTGCAGCACTTCCGGTGGCCTGAAATTCCATGTGTAAGTCCTAGATGGTTAAAAATGCCTACGTAAACGTTCTGGCGACTTGAAAATGGATGGAAACAAATTGTCAAAACTGCATAAAAGACAACAAAACTCTATTGCCACCTACTTCCGGTTTTCTCCGCAACTAAATTTTACCAGTCGTAAACAAAGGCCCCGTTGTAGCATTTCAATGGCCGTGCCTCGCACTTCGTGTGTCATTCTGGTTATGTTATGTGTTGTTCTGACTATACAGTCGATAGAAACCTAACGTGTATAAACTTGGCCGTGGCTTTTGTTGCACGAAAACTTTTCACGTGCAAATCGGGAAAACGAAGTACATGGACATCTTTACCACTCCTCAATGTTTCAGCGCTCTCAAAAATACGCATAGTCAATGATATGGGCTAAAAACAACACATTTAAAATTTTACACTGATTGGTTGATTAATAATCGAGATATTGCAATTTTAAAAGTGACCGATTAGAACTTTTGTTAAGTATAGTATAACACCGAAACTTCAACTTGAATTAGCTGTAGTTACAACTTTTGTAAACGTTAGCGGCTGTATTTTATGTTGTTATGTTTCCTTGGTTACCATGTTGAAGTGCATTCGGAGTACTTAAGGTCACCAAGGCAAGTACTTCCTAGGTCGTAGGGGGCTAAATATTTCTTTGAAAAAAGGCCCTTTCTCTGGTGATGCCTTGCTCTCTGCATGAATGATTTTGAGCTAAGATTTTCATTGGATGATTTTGGTTGATATGTTTTCTCATTTTTGAGCCAGAATCCATTTTTCTTTTCAGGACTATTTGACGTCTCTGGGTGGATGAGTACATGTGGCCACTATTTCCAGTGTCTCAATTTTAGCGCTGAAAAATACACGGTATATTTGATTGAAAATTTCAGAAAATCCACTCCATGATGGTGGGTCCATTTTCGGAAATTCCACAGGTCAAGGGTGGGTCTGCACCAGTTTAGGCGCAGTTTGACTCTTACTGAAGTTGTGGATTGTGTAATAATGTGTTGAAAAGGGGGGATTTTACTATAGGAGTTATTCTTAGTGTACTTCAACCATTCGGATGTTGAGCACCTTAAAGTTGAATTTGTGCCTATGATGCCAGCTCGATGTAACTGTATAACTAGTAAGTCACGAATCTTCAGTGGAATAATTCTGTCCAATAAGCGAACCTGCAAAATCGCAAACAAAAAGATCTATGGACATTACGGGTTACAAACCATAATTAGATACCAAACATTTCGTGCATCTTCGGGCGTCATCCGTGACAACGGAAATTGACGTAAAATACAATCATCAATTTCCGGGCGTCATCTGTGACTAGGAAAATTGACGTAGGATACCCTCGTCGATTTCCGTTGCAATAGATGACGCCTGAAGATGCACGAAGTCTTTGGTATGTAATGATGGATTGTAACCATTAGATGTGCAACTTGAAAATAAAACAAATGTAAGCGTTATTTTCAACGTCAATGTGTTTATGATCACTCTTGTATTTTGAGAAAAGGGTCGTTGTCAGTACGACTACAAAGATTCTCAAATTACTGTAAGACAATTACGTTAAATGCATCTAATGCCTTCGGAAGATCTAAAAGTGTCCTCCAAGTTTCCTCGCCTAATGACACATAATAACTAAACTAACCATAATTACGTAATTCTAGCGAAAAACCTTTTAGTGTTTTCCTTTGGAACTTTACATCAGTTTTTTTTTCATAGCTTTAAGTTGTGAGAAAAGTCTATTGTAGTGTAACAGCGTGACCATTGATAAGCCGTCATTTACGAAGAAAGCGCCTATTTCGTGAGGCGTGGAGAATGCGATAAAATGGGCAATATTCAATTTTCGTGTTGAAATTGGGTTTGACGCTCTCTGAAATCTCCCGGGCTTTGCTGTCCTGGGTATTTAATGCTGTTCTGACCAAAAACGCACGATGTGAAGCCATTATCTAAAGAATGCCTGATTTTGACACCAAGTTTTGCAACAAGAACACCACCACCACCAACAACAACAACCACCACAACCGAAACTTCGTCGTTTAGAAATGGTCTATTTGACAGAACACATGGACCTAGCAATACCAAGTACAATAGTATTTTTCATTACTTGAACATGTATGTTTTCTAGAACAGTTCTAAGTAGCTTTGTTGCCTGATAACCATTACCAACAATGTTTTCTACCAAGAAAGACAAACGAACATTTTTTTCACTGTAATCATTTTTGTCGTCTGCAACATTTTTTTTAATTAAGACCACTCTAAACTTTTGCCGTCTGATAATGGGCTAATGATCATTGGAAAACCTTGGGTCTCCTTATCGCTGCTTTTCAACGATAACCTCGTAACTGCAGATTGAGTAAAGCTGCAGTTACGAGGTTTTCGTTGAAAAAACGATCTTATATTCTTTGTCGACGTAGCGAATGATGTGACTCTGAGGTTTCTTGGTATACGCGATGCCAATTTTTGACCACTGCATTTTGGGCTTCATATGACCATCAATTTTGCTGTTGTTGCAAATCACTGCTTTCCAACGAAAACCTCGTATCTACAGCTTGTTTAAAGCTGTTGATACGAGGTTTTCGTTGATAAGCGACTAAATATTGTTTATCGAATCGTAAACAAAGCTCTTCAAAAGGTTTGTTATGTCTAATTTCATCACTGATTAAGGTATTCCATCCATCATTAGATATCTAATACTGCGTGTAACTTCAGGCGTAATCCTTGGCTACCCTTGTCAATTTCCGTTGCCACCGATGACGCCAAACGATACACAGAGTATTTGGTATCTAATAACCAGTGGAAGAATTCTCAAGAAGGATAATCTTTTACCGAAAGCATGTGTGAGGGTTTTTGTAGACTAACCATTTCAGAAACAAGTGACAAACGTTTGTCTGTATGGAAATCGTTTTCAAAGTCGAAATACTGCAGAAAAGAGGGAGAAAATGCAGATGCTCCATATTTCCGGAATATTGTACACCACATCACACCCTTTTTCGTTACAGAGGATTTTACGGAACCGTACGTAGGAACAGGGGGCTAGGGGGGCTAAGCCCCTTACACACTGGCGTAGGAAGAGGGGGGGGCAGGGAGGCCAGGCCCCCCATCAATAATTTAGAAGGGGGCCAGCATATCCTTTGGCCCCCAATAATTCACCCATGAAAAAAATATTTTCCTTCAAGAATGGTCAAGGTATAAAATGCTGTCTGAAAGTGCCCAGATTGCAGGAAATGGCTTCTTAGAATTCAACATTTTTCGGGGGGGGGGCAGCATGTCCCCAGACCCCCCCCCCCAGCAATGATACACTCGGTCGGGTTCCATTCACTTAAACATTTGCCCCCCCCCCCCCTCCCCCAATAGCATAACAATGTTACAGATGGCCAAAAATGCCGAACTTTTCTTATTTTACACTGAAAATTTAGGGAAAATCCAATTTAGCCCCCACCCCCCACCCCCCCCCCCCCCACACACACACCAATATTCAGGCATAGGGGCTTGAGCCCACCAAATATGAAATTGCCTCATACAGGCCTGTTTTAACTATCAACACGATGGACATTGTGCATTTTCAAGCAGTTTGTTGCATGTGTACATAGCCTTACTGAGAACTTTCCTCAGTTGTATGATTTTTTTGTAGAATCCTTTTACTTTTCCCCAAAAAATATATCTGAAACAACCAGAAAAGGACACATAATTCAGCTACTTTTTTCTGGCCAAGTAAGTCATAATCATACATCAATGAAAGGCGCTTAGTAAGGCGGGACACATGCAACAAACTGCTTGAAAAATTGACACATGAATAACTTTGCACAATTTCTTAACCAAATGAAGAGGGGTTCAATTGCCGTGGTTGTTATCCATCCCATGATGCACAATCCTGGTCGTGATATAATTAATTTTACCTTTTGCAACACATTCGACGTTTGACTGACAATTCTGTTGATTGTGAACGGAGGTGGTATTCACAAAGCAGTCCAGAATACCTTGAAAATCACACAACAAGCAATACGATTGGCCGAGACATACATCTCGTCCAATCAGATGGTTTGTTATGTGATTTTACTTTAGACAATTGATTTAGTACTGTTGGTGAATACAGCCCAAGGTTAAAAAACATTTGCATTGTCTCATTTCATCGTGATTAGAGGAGTTGACAAGAAGAGTAATGTAATTGACAAGCTCTGTCAGCTAATGGCTTTCTGATTAAATAAACTTGTCCCCAATACGCTTTAGGGAATTTTGAGGATTAACTGACACTGATTAGCTTCGTTTCATTTCTGACTGAGGTTCCATTTCATATGAAATATAGTAGGAATAATTGTAAAATGTGTGTATTTTGGTATCATGTGAAGATTTGTTTTAATTAAATGACCCCTAAACACGCAACATAACTTCATTTAAATTCTGCTCTGCACCTTGATTAAATGAATAATGACTCATGTCGAATACTTTCGCGATTCCTGACCAACGAACATAAATGCAAATTGTCAAAAATGAACTTGTGTTAAAACAAAACGGGTATGGGAAACATACAGTCGGCACTGGCGTAGGAAGAGAGAGGCAAGGGGGGGGGGGGGGCTGCCCCCCCACAATAATTTAGAAGGGGGCCATAATATCCTTTGCCCCCCCCCCCCTCCCCCAATAATTCACCCATGCATAATGAGATTAATTTCCTTCAAGAAAGGTCCAAGTATAAAATGCTGTCTGTAAGTGCCCAGATTGCAGGAAATGGCTTCTTAGAATTCACAAATTGTCTGGGGGGCTTGCCCCCAGACCCCACTAGCAACGACACGCTCGGTCGGGTTCCATTCACTTTAACATTTGGCCCCCAATATTATAAACCTTCCTATGCCTATGAGTCGTAACCTGGTGTAGATCTGCATATGCGTTGGTCATTATCCTCTTTGGAAATCGACTAAAATCATTCTACATCACTAATGGGTTTTTATCGTATAAAAGAGGGGACATTAGCAGACTCGAATCGGATGATGTCGCAGCACCGGTGGGAGGAATACCAGGAATTTATGGATTATGTTCTCCGCCGCTGCGATATGACTAAAGCAGTTGAAAGCGGTCTTAAATATACCCCATTTCATTAAAAAAGAGCCAGTTGAAAATATTAATATTCATGACGTCTGTTAATATAGGCTAGTTTTGAAACTCAAGAGTCCTGCGTTCCGAAGTCACCATATTTTGTCAAAGGGAAACAAATCATTGATAATAGAAAATGTTTTCAGAACAAATTATTTACCTTGTAAAATGGATGCTTGTGACCGCGTAATCAAAGAATGAATATTTAACCATTTCCAAACCAATCTGGTATTGATGTAACTACCCACAAATACGAAAACGATTGGGGGAGAATAAGACATTAAAAGAAAAGTTGATAATAAGAATTTCCTCAGCCGGACACAAATTTATGTGATTATAACTTGCGTACTGAAAATTAACGCCTTATAAATAAGTCCGTAACATACATTTTGTCATCTGCGTCATCTTCTAATTCCTAAAGATGTAGGCCTATTCTAAAAATTAAGTAGTTTTGGAAAGTGTTAAACGCCGCAGCCTACCCAACAGCCAGCCATTTGGCATTTTCAGGTGAAAAAAGCATGTGATACTGACATAATTTAATACCAATACAGTAGGAGTAATCGGTTATAAGTTCACCATTCCACAGCAAAAAAAAAAAAAAAAAAAAAAAAAAAAAAAAAAAAAAAAAAAGAAACACAATGAATATAGGCACATGCATCACCGGTTCGAGCACTCTAATTGTAATATTTCGGATGGGGCTTGCTATAAAAAATCGTAATCAATATTAAAACTGTCAAAGCAAGAATTGCTTATGAGAATATCGATGGTTGTGTTCAACAAGGTACTTTTATTGCTTAAATTGCCAGGACAATAGCTTTGCCTATAGCAAAAATGTCCATAGCATTGTGACAATACATGTATGCTTCAAACATTTGACTGGCCTAGAGTTCCAAAATTCCTCAGAGAGCTTTTGATATTATAATATGCTGTTTAAAGTGACATTTCAGAATTTTTTGTCATAAATTTTACTTTTATTTTTATCTGAAAGAGCAAATTTCCTTATGAAAATTCTGAAAATTTCAATCCAAAATATTGCGCCGTTTACGAGAAATTTATATTTTTGTGTTAAAATTGAACAAATTGTTGTGGACAACAGTTCGGATTTATATGCAATTTATCGATTATGTCTCAACTTTAAATGCGTGTTTCTCGCTTATTGGCAACACGTTAAACAAACTAATAGTATTTATACTTATTAGAATAACCAATCTTGGCATCAAGACATACTTTTAAAATTTGAAATTGGAATGAAATGTCCCTTTAAAGGCATTTACCAACTTTATTATTAGGCAAGATCTGTTAAACGCTTACATGTGGTGTTTGAGAGCATTATTATACATGCATTTCAACCTAAGCACATGCTGTTCTCTAATAGCTTCTGAATCCTTTCCAAACTTTTGACCATTCCAATTTAAAAGATGTGGATATGACAGGTTGGTTGTTGATATATCTAGGATCTATTCGCAATAAAACATATTCCAAATACATTTTTTTAAATTTTCATTTTTAGGCTTCTTTCACCGGTAGAATCGAAATAAACCACGTTTTGTCACAGTTTCTTGTTAATTTTACCACGGTTCTAAGTAACTCTTACTCATAGATTGTTTGTTGTATCGCTTTATTCAGACCCGGGGTTAGATAAACGTTAAACCGCGATAACACATGCATTAATTTCTAATTGGATTTCGCCATGGTGACCGGTTCGCCTACAGCAGAAGATTAATGTCCAAAGAGTTCTGACACTAAGCATTGAACTTCTGACTTGTACACATCACATTTTACTTTCCTTAGAGAGCCATTGATATAATACCTAACTTAATGAAACCAATCCTTTACCATATAGGCCTACCAATGGGCAAAGATCTGCAACATGAAACATTGTTACTTATAGACAAACATGACTTCAGGTAAACAATTGCATACCAACAGTCCGGTCAAGATCCACATCAATCTCTTAAAGGTCATTAAGAGCTTGTCTACAAGTTTAAAATTATTATATGCATGACAGTGCTCCTTGGATTGTCTTTATCATAGATTCCGTTTTTTTCAAAAGAATGACCAACTACTCATCACACTACTCTCCAAAGCCGAGGTCTATTGATAACCAATAAATGTGACCTCTGCCGTTTTTGATACACTGACAGCCTATTTGGTCGTCATAATCTAATTATAGCACATCATTTAAATTATCGAATCAAAATCATTCAGTTATATCTTGCATGATCATTACGTATACAATACGTCGCTTCTATTTTTGGCTGAAGCCGGTAACATTTGAATTATCGAATCAAAATCATTCAGTTTTATCTTGTTTGATTACGTATACATTACGTCGCTTCTATTTTTGGCTGAAGCCGGTAATTTGGAGAATCAGCCAATGAAAGTTTGTATCAGCTTTTTCAATTGTTTTGTTGTGTAAAGCCAACGACTGGATACCGAAATCCCGCCAAGGCCCCGAGAATAGACGTGAAATGACCCCGCGGGAACAGAGCATCATTCTATCATAATGGAATGAAGAGAGAATGTGCTCTGTTCTTAAGAGAGTACTCATCACACGTGTACGAATCGAGTTTTAAATGTCCATTTGCTAATGCTAAACTTAACGGGCAAATTTATATCTTAAGCAATGTCCCTTTCAAAAACGTCACATTTCAAGGCTGGACCCAAATTAAGGGCATTGTATCAGGTATATTTATTCTTCTAAATATTCAATATAATGTATAAGTATAGTGAGATAATGAGCGAAGGCTAGTTGTTAGCATTTTTTTCTTTTATCTAGATGTTTTCAAAGAAAGGTCAAAGCTGGGGATTGATTGGGGAAGGGTTACCTCCGATAATCACACAAATGACCGTTTCAAATATTCCAGAAATCTAGTATTGTGGGCAATGCGCAAACCCTGTTAATATAATCGATGGATAATTGTTTAATTTTGTTCAAAGGAAACATAACTTTCATTCAAATATAAGGTTTGTTGTTTTTTAGTTTAAAAGTATCCTATATAATCTTTGAAATTCCCGTAAAATCACTCCCTTTTACTTAGATATTTATGTAGAACAAATTTTGACATGCATGATCCCGACACCAATGGCGGATCCAGGTATTTTTCCCGGAGGGGTCCAATCCCAAGATTTTTTTCCAGGGGGGGGGGGGTCCAAGCCCAAATTATGGCTTAAATGTAATAAATACATAACGTTACACTAAATTTATATAGTCAAAATTTAATTTTCAGCCAATGCCAGGGGGGTCCGGACCCCCTGACCCCCTCTAGATCCGCCCATGCCCGACACCAAGAGTGTGGCTTCAGCGTGTACTGTGCATGAAAGACAGTGAGTCGTTTCATAAATCAAACTAAGCTGGTCCATTACATATTGCGATGGCACTAAAAATTTGAAGAGGAATATCTAGTTTTACTTGCTGTGACTTGAGGGTCAATAACCACTGACGTAGCTAGTCGAAAATTAAGTGTACGCAAAACGCATGCCTAATGTCAGGGTAGGTTTGATGGCAGGCTCCACACTGCTGGGGTGGATCATGCGGGCATCTCCCAGTTTTTTTGTTTTGTTTTTTAATTTAATGTAGATGCTTATGAAATACATACAAAATGCCCACCTGGAGCCACGAATGACCATGGTCATTCGTGGTTTCTGGTGGGTATTTGATGGGTATTTGGTATGTATTTTAATGGCGCTGCAGGTGTTTATTTCAAGAGAAACAAAAACAAAAATCCACTTGATTTATATAATTATTATTTTTTACGATGTATGCGCAATTGCGTTTATGCGTACGGGTTGCTACACCTATGATTACTATGTTTCAGGCTCGTAGAAAGTAAATCATTATTGGGGGCTCAAGCCCCTGTGTCTCAATATTGGGCCAAATTGGATCTTCACTGTAAACCAAGTAAAAGTCTGCATTTTTGGCCAACTTTGGGGGCTTAACGATATATACTTTTAGTCCTTGATATATGAATGGGCAAACGTTGCACAAAAAATCTCCTCAATCGTTCCAAGAAAAATCTAAGATCCCGGCTAAGATGTTTTATACGCCGCCGGAGGCGTTCGTATATTGGCGTCATCTTCTCCGTTTGTCCGTCCGTTCGTCCGTCCGTCCATCCATCTGTCCTTCCATCCATCCGTCCTTCCGTACGTCCGTCCACTTTTCTTGTCAACACAACTCCTCCTAAGTTTCTAGCTGGATCTCTTTGAAACTTGGTCAATGTTATCACCTTGCATGAAGGAAGGATTTTATGGTTCATTGATTTTTGCCTGTGTTATGCCCCCTCAAAACCTAGTCTCTGGAACGGCGTATATTGTGACCATGACACTCTTGTTGTATTTGTATCATGATAACGTATGGGTATTCTTTTGATCTCTTTCAGATCAGTTTAAAGCAAGGGATTTGAGAAGATGCAGGTCGTGGATCCAACATTCGGTCGTTTTTTGTTCGCATTTCTGAGCTTACTCATTACATTTGGAATTGTTGGAAATGTGTTGTCTTTCGTCATATGGTCAACAGGAAAACGCTGTAGACACTTACCGATCAGCTCCTACTTCAAACCACTGGCTATTGTTGACACGTGTATACTGCTGTTTCCAGCGATGGAACTGTTGGTGTATCTCTCACCCGCGCATCTGGTGTTCAGAGAAGTTAACATAGTGTTTTGTAAACTGTTTCCTTTTGTGATTAACTCTAGTCTCCGTTTATCAACTTGGATAACTGTCATGTTTTCGATTGAGAAGGTGTTACATGTTTATTTACCATTTAAATTTCCATTCAAACGTAACAACAAACGCGTATTAACTACCATAACAATACTAAGTATCATATCTTACGGTATCGGCGTACCATTCTTGTTTGATCTCACGTTATATTCACGGAATGTTGATAACGCGTCAAATGATTCTGTTGTTAATTTGACTTCACCAAATCAGAACATACAAACGGCTGAGCAGTTTGGGGATACAGATGTTTTTCCAGAACGGGTATATTCCTGTGCCCCTAAAGAGGACTCCTTCACAGACAACGTATATCTACGTTGGGAGATGTTCTTCAACATGGCGACTTTCTTTGCCGTACCCTTTATTGTACTGCTGGTTTGCAACATACTTATTCTAATCAAGATGATGAAAAGAACAAAAAGTCGGATGGGTAAAATGAATAAACAGCAGCAGACCTTACGTCAGAGACAGTTCAAACACGCAACCTATCAGGTGATCGCTTTGAGCCTTGTTCAATGTATTTCCACACTCCCGACTTCTGTCATGGATCTAATTCTTATCATTCAGCATGGTAGGGGTGTCTGGAATATGTTTGAACATTTCTTCGAAATCTATTATTTATTCAACTGCTTTTCATATTTAAACAGTGCTGTGAACTTTGTTCTGTATTGTTCCGTGGGAAGCGACTTTAGATTGGATTTTGTTGACAAATTTTATCGTTGTCGTGTTTGAAATGTTCGTACAAAGGAAGCCAGGGGTGGTGCATTTGTGTTCAACATGGAGTCTGATTCCGAGTTTACCTTTGAAATTACAAAACAAAACACCCGATTGGCCGAGACATACGTCCCGTCCAATCAGATGGCTTGTAAGATTTGTAATTTGGATTTAGACAATCGATTTAGAAATGTTGGTGAATACGGCCCCGATTACATTTGAGCCGGGATCTGGATAAATGTCCCTTATAGCTTTTCTAAAATTTGAGTTTCAAGATCGATCAGCCTGTTGTCAAATGCAGTCCAATATGCATCCATGCTGCTCTCTTTAAGTTACTACAAGTCACGTAGAAGACATTAGAGAACAACATGGTTCCTGGTCAGACTGCGTGTATACGCAGGCTGATCTGGATCCATGTTGTTCTCAAATGCTATAAGGGGCGTTTTCCAGATCCTGGCTCATTTATTTTGACCACCATTATTATATTAATATATCAGATAATTCATCTAGATTAACTTACCCATGGGCTATTGAACTTTTAGCAGTGCAATAAAGATTTGATTCATTCGTGTATTCCCTTGACAATTGGTATAGTGTAGTATGGATGGTGGCTTTATTCGCTGCTTAACCCTTTAGCTTTAAAAAAAACCACATAGATACAGAAGAAATACTTACAGCCAGCCAGATTCGTGGATATCTTTTCATAGATATTGATAAATGTGTCCCGTCACGCTAAAATGGTCCTTATAGGAATTATGAAATATATCGATTATCGACACAGTCGCGCATCCAGACTATGGCCGACACTTTTCACTTGTATGTAATTTTCTAAATCCGGAACGTTTTCCCTACTTTACTTTATGTTCATTTGTCGCATATGGGATCTGGTTGACCTGTGATGAGTCTGACAAGTTTGTCAATATTTGTATTTTTGGAGTTTGGATAAGGTCCCTTTTAACGTGACGGGTCACAATGAATAACAAAAATAATCACTGTCATGAAAAGGTTGCTATAAATAAACCATGACCTCTGGACAGACGAGTCAAACTAAGAAGGTAAAACAGGGTTTCGGAACCCCTTTGTTTAAATTCAACTGTTGTTACAATATTTAATTTAAAAACAAGAGTCTCAATGTTAAATAGTCCCTGTGGCAAAGTGGGTAAGGTAGTGGTCTCTAAGTTTAACGAAATACAATAGCCAGGGTTCGATACCAGAAAACTCCACTATATTTTTTTCATGTTTTATTTTTTTTTATTATTCGATCTATTTTCTTTTATCTTTGCAGTGCGCCTTTTTTCTTTTCATATGTTTCGTCCATACAAATTATGTATACATTCAAATGAGTTCTCATCATGGTTATATCTAAGTAAGCCTACAAATCAGACATGTCTGACTTAACAAATTGTATTACTTCAATTGGATTATTCATACCTACGTGCAAAGCTATCATTTAGAACGGTATATTAGGTGATAGAAAAATGAATAATAAAATAAAAAAAGAATAAAAACAAAAATGGTAAATAAAACGCGACTATGTGAGATTCGAACCCACATCGTCCTACTAGTAATTGTTGTTAACGCTGTTTTACCACTCGACCACGGTTACTTCGTGTTGACAATGCAGTATAAAATTATTTATACAAAAATACAACGTACAGTATAAACGCACAACCCCTCTCACGTGGATTAGTCAACAATTAAAAGTACATTTGAGTCTCAAGGTCAGTGGTGGCACTATAGCTACTGACTTTTTGTAGATTGACAACAATTTTAGATTTTTTTCAAATCGGAAACTAATAAAAACATAAATATGCAAAATGACAATCAAAAAGACTTTAACGTATGTATATGTCGGAGGCCACATTGGAATCTAGGCCGATCCGGAATCGGCCTAGTCCAGATTGGAATTCTACTCTGGTGGCCTAGTCCAAAGTGGAATTCTGATCTGGACTAGTCCGATCTGGAATCGGCCTAGAAAGTGTCTAGTCCAGATGAGAATTCCAATCTGGCTAGGCCAGTCCAGAATCTGCCTAGACCAGATTGGAATCTGTTATTAACAGTAATTTGAGGTTGATATCCTCCTCTTTTTTAACCAATTTAAATTTTATACAATATTTTTGTTTGGAAAATAGTTGCAATAAGCCTTTTCTACTATGAGTATTAAAAAATCCTAAAATATTCAACAAACAATAATAATAATCATTCCCAAACTAGATATGAAATTACTAAAATATCAAACAAAAAGTAACTATAGCTGTCCCGAAAATCTAAGAATAATTCCCTTTTTTATTCATTTTTTCTGAGTTCTAAGTTTTTTTTTATTATTGTTATCATTTATTTCTGCATTAGAGCTATAGGCCATTTTTTTGTATCTTAATGACTGGAGAATGGTAACAACAACACAAAATACCGAATTGAATGCTGAGATTAAGCCATAAAGCCATATATTTTCATTTCTTAATCTGTTGAGAAGGAAAATAAGTATGCAAACCAATTATCTTTTTGTCACCTTTAATCTGCAATGTTTTTTATATTCCATTCTGATAAGAAGTGATTAATTACATAAGTATATGTGTCTTTGGTCATTTCTGGGCTTGCCTTCTCAACCAGAATAAGATATTTTGCATTCCAAGACAACTTAAATTATTTTATCAAAGTAAAATGTTATCAGACAACCTGTGATAGACCATATTATGTACTTTAAATTTTGTTTCATCCGGCCAGTGTAAGACCATATCTTAATCCATGTTAAGTTTTAAATTAATGCTTTATCGCCAAAATGTTTTAAATTTCCAAAGCTGTTATAAAACTCTTTTTAAATTCTGAAATAGATGTGATGGAGTTTTATTGGATATAGCATGGAAAAAAGTGTAAAATGGATTTTAAACAGGGAATTAATTACGATCAGGCGATACAAGCCTTACTGTACTGTTGGACGCTGAGATGTGCAGGTAAACGATTTAATCAATTTACCAAGTTACATGTACATAATATGTTCTGTCTTGTTTAACCCCTTCCCAAATGACGCAGCGTTGTGATTGCCCAAATGTAAAGTTGCCATTGATTGCAAAATTAAGCCTATCAATAAAACTGAAAACTTACAATGCAAAAGCATGAAAACATTTAATGAAGGGAAGAAAATTCAGGTCATCATCATTTTTTCTCGCATTGTCTTAAAAAACCTTTTATTAGGGATGCCAGAATTAGGGCTTGTTGAGAAAAGGGTTAATTACTAAAAACGTTTTACATTTGGGTTTTCATATATGTTCTCTCTTAAGAGTATGTTAAATAAAAATGAGAAACAAATCCAACATAAATTATATCACTGTAGAAAGACAAGAAATTGCTCTAAACTCATTTGTTCGCAGCTTACAGTTTTGTACTTTAATTCTCGCTATTTGTAATTGTTCTTTGACTTCAAAGTATGAAAACTAATTTAATATTTAGTTTATTGAATCAAACTTGTGCAATTTTGATATTTCCAAGTTTCTTTATTTTCAATTTCAATTTTCGAATGAATTCCAAACTGGTCTAGGCAGATTCTAGATCGGCCTAGCCAGATTGGAATTCCATTCTGGCCTAGACCGATCCGGAATCTGCCTAGACCAAACTAGAATTCTAATCTGGACTAGTCCAAACTAGAATTCCAGTTTGGCCTAGACCGATTCTGGATTGGCCTAGGCCGATTCCGGATCGGCCTAGATTCCAATCTGGACTCCGACATATATGTCGGATACCACATTGGAATCTAGGCCGATCCGGAATCGGCCTAGTCCAGATTGGAATTCTACTCTGGCCTAGTCCAAAGTGGAATTCTGATCTGGACTAGTCCGATCTGGAATCGGCCTAGAAAGTTTCTAGTCCAGATGAGAATTCCAATTTTGACCAGATTGGAATCGGTTCTTAAAAGTAATTTGATGTTAATAACCACTTCTTTTTTTAACCAATTTGAATTTCATACACTTTTTGTTAGGAAAACAGTTGAAAAAATCCTTAAGTATTCAACAAACAATAAAAAAATAATCTTTCCCATACTAGATATAAAATCGCTAAAATACCAAACAAAGAATAACTATAGCCGTCCTGAAAATGTCAGAATAATTCTTTTGTTCATTTTTTTTTCTCAATTCTAAGATTTATTTTGGTTTATTGTTTTCATTTATTTTTGCAATAGAACAATATGCCAAAATCAATGTATCGTAATGATTGGAGAATGGTAACAACAACACAAAAACAGAATTGAATGCTGAGATTAAGCCATAATATGTTTTCATTTCTAAATCTGCTGAGAAGGAAAATAAGTATGCAAACCAATAATCTTTTTGTCACCTTAAATCTGCAATCTGTTTTATATGCAGTTATGATAAGAAGTGATTAATTGCATCAGTTTATGTGTCTTTTATCAATATTGGGCTTGCCTTCTCAACCAGAATAAGATATTTTGCATTCTAAGACAACTTTAATTATTGCATTGAAGTAAAATGTTATCAGACAACTTGCGACTGACCATATAATATACATTAAATTTTGTATCATCAATCAGTTTTAAATCATCGCAAAAATATTTCAAATTTCCAAAGATGTTGTATACTTTTTTGCATTCTGAAGTAGATGCGATGGAGTTTTAGTGGATATAGCATGGAAATTGAATTGCTTTTCACCATGGAAAAAAGTGTAAAATGGATTTTAAACAGGAAATTAAGTACGTGTAGGCAATTAAAGTCTTACTGTACTCTTGGACACAGAGACATGCAGGTAAACGATTACCTCAATAAATAAAGTTGCATGTACATACTATATTAGGTGAAACATTTAGTGAAGGGAAGAAAATTCAGGTCACCGTCATTTTTTCTGTCATTGTATTGAAAAGTATTTTATTAGGGATGCCAGAGCTAGGGCTTCTTGAGAAAAGGGTTAATTACCAAAAACGTTTTACATTTGGGCTTTCCTAAACATGTATGTTCTCTCTAAAGAGTAAGTTAAAGAAAAATGAAAAATATAACCCAACATTTATCACTGTAGAAAAGCAAGAAATTGCTCTAAACTCATTCTGTTTTGTACTTTAATTCTCGCTATTTGTAGTTGTTCCTTGACTCTCAGGTATGAAAACTAATTCAACATTTGGTTTATTGAATCAAACTTCTGCAATTTTGATACGTACAAGTGTCTTTATTTTTAATTTCAATTTTCAAATGGATTCCAAACTGGTCTAGGCAGATTCTAGATCGGCCTAGCCAGATTGGAATTCCATTCTGGCCTAGACCGATCCAGAATCTGCCTAGACCAAACTAGAATTCTCATCTGGACTAGTCCAAACTAGAATTCCAATTTGGCCTAGACCAGTTCTGGATCGGCCTAGGCCGATTCCGGATCGGCCTAGATTCCAATCTGGACTCCGACATATACAACCCATCATTAGCACTGAAGGGCCAGAGGCGAAATTTGAAAAGTGCCAGTATTTCTTAAACTGTGTTACATTTTCTTTCCAAATACTAACATAAGCATTTTGAACGGTTTAGAATTTTGAATTCATGCGTACTTATGGAAATATTTGACAATAATGTACCAAATTACCTCCCTTGTATATGAATATAGAGTAAAATAATATATGTAAAAAATTTTCTTCTTGAAGCGTAATCTTGAAATCCGGCACGGCGAATCACCTTATGTGAAGTGTATTTACAAGTGTGCGTAATTTAATGCATTTCGCATGGCTAGAAAGTAGTGTTTTAATGATGGGTCATATACCTTAAATGGATTATTGAACGAATTGATCAGAATGGTAAAATGTTATCACTTCCAGTAAATCCCTAACTCCAACATAATACGACATGGAATCACGTGACCTCAACTTTTCGATTTTTTAAAAATAATTCTATATAATTTGATATTAGATGATTTCATTAAAATCCCAGAGATCTGATTGGCTGAAAGAATTTTTTTATAGCTCCATGAAAACAAATGCCGGAACTAATTTTCCTGTCAAACATTGTAATACGCCATATTATTAACCTGTCATTTTTTATGAAAATCAATTATGAAAAGTTGCATTTTTATTGCTTTTTTTAAATCGCAGAATATTAGATTATAACAAATTGTATAAGAAATGAATCAAATTCTTTTTTTCATGCAGGTATGAAAAATAAAATCTAATCACACTTTTGTATGAACGGCTTCGCGGATTCATACAGTGTGATTAGATTTTCTTTTTCATACCTGCATGAAAAAAATAAAATTGCATTCATTCCTTAACTAACTTAAAATGATTTTAACAAGAGAATGTGCGGATAGTACCAGGAACTTGATGAAAGCGAAGTATCCAACGTTTTGGACATCCGTCAATAATCTATCTTTTTACATTGTACCAGTTGATTTTTAAAAAGATCTACTACACACATCTAATTTCTGGCGTTTTCCACCTCTTCATACTTCAAACCGAATTCAAATTGATTAAGTATTTACAAAATTATTTGCTATTTTCTTAATTTGTTGACTCACGTGTTTCCTCATCGTGATGGAACAAACCACCTAAAGTCACGACCGGATATAGAGCTAGCTAAAAAGTGCTGTCAAAAAGAATATGTGTTTATTATACTGTCATACAATATAATTTATGGTGTTAGTTTTCCAATTGGTGATCTTCATTACATCCAAGAACTTCGCAAAATGGAATCTCTCTTGCTAGTCCACCCAAAGTGTCAAATCCTCTAAATACTATGTACCGTATACAGTGAAATCTTTCTTTTTTTTTTTCAATTGGTCCTCAGTATTTTCTGAATTCATAAAGAAATGCTTCCGGTCCTTTGATCATAACTTTCAGCGGAAATATTGAATGCGATGTTAATACTGGTTTTTTGACGGGTTTCAAATAATTATGTTCCACATATAATGCTTGCAAAAGTAACTATAATTCTTGAACAAAACTCGAATATGTTTGCTCTAAACAGGTTGACAGTAAAATGGTCCATGGGAAATGAATGTGAATTTGCTATGGCATGAAGAAAATTCGATGATATGGTCTTTTTGAGAAGTTGGAATGGTCTTATGACGGTAATTATCCACGGAACTTTATAAACAGATCAGTGTCATTACCTTCTACATTTTGAGTAAAGCTAAAACGCCCAAGATCGATGAAGCTTTAAGAAGCATCGAAATGAAAGAAAACGGAAATGGGAATTTCTGTTACTCCTCTATTGGACATGTTTACAAATCAGTTTTGCATTCTGCAATCGCTTTCATGTCTGAACCATCCTCTTATGAGATTCATGCGACGTCAGAAATTTTAATGCGAAGTCGGTAAACATTCGTTAAGGATGGACTGTCCTGAGAAAAGTTGTTTATGTCCTGTTTTCTCAAAAATGCGACACACTTGATGTGTGATACTAGTAGATATAAGTGCATGTATTGAACTTTTGACTTCTAGCAAATAATTGCTGAACCAGATTAAATGATTAAATTGAAATCTATTTAAGAATAAATCATTGTGTTATTATCTACCAATCTCTGTCGATTAACACTAGGATTTTAATAAAATCATGAAACAGTAACTGCATTATTTATTTTGTTTAGTTTATACAATATTTTACATACATGTATGATGTATTTCTTTTATATCAATTTCTATTTTAGTCAACCTTTTTTGCTCAGCACGGTTGCGGTCAAAGAATGTCTGTTTTATGTGTTGACTCATTACTGGACGACAACAGTTAAGACAGAACAAATTTGAGAAAAAGTTATGGATAGTAATTTCATTTTGACAAAAGACAATTTTTATGACTTTTTCTTGATGTGTCAAAAAGCGACGTTGTTTCAGTAGGATTTCTTTGCTCTGAGTCGCGTGATAGCCCTGGAACACAGAAAACATGCGCTGAATACCATACATACCTATTTAAGGTAGTCGATCCCAAATGCTATTCATGCGATGTTGGATTATTTCATGCGACGTCGTTAACTTTCGTTACGCATCCTAACCTATTCGGACGAAGCCGTAAACATTGGGCAGTGGAACGTTCAGCGGTTTTATCATGTTTATTTTGCATTTATCTCTCATTGTGTGAACAATGAATGATGGGGTATCGTTTCGGGTCAAATAGTTTATGTCGGACTGTACATTGTGAACTATTTTATGCAAGGCAATCAACTGTAAGTAAAACTGTTAGCCTATAACTGTTAAATATACTGACACACAAAAAAGTACGCATCATGTACACTGAACAGATGTTCTAAACCGCCACTTTTCAGAACAGATTTTTTGGTGTAAATGAAAAACGAAAAGTTCGTTTGAAACAATATTATGCACATTAGATTTTGTGATCACTAGCTATCGATTTAACGCGGTAAAGTCAAAATCAAAACAAAAAAAATTTGTGTGAAGAGGCTTTGATATGAAACCGTTTTTGCACGTGGCGCACGATGTGATAAGTTAAATTGCACAATAATTACTCAAGCATTACTTCATATTGATCCGACATGCCGATTTTGCAAAGAAAAGGCAACTCCATGGGCCGGATGTCCTTCAGTGATATGGGTCGTACTGTGGGGCTTATCAGAAGTGACGTCAGTATGAATAAGGCATGTACCCTTTTCAGTGACGTATGCATGTTTCAAAAGGTAGCTTGCCATACTGCTAAATGCATTAACTGTTTTCCGATTGCCTTCTGTATTGCGACTTTAACGGACACCAAACCGTGTAAAAGTGCACCACAAAGCATGACCTTCAGAGTCCACCATACAAAACATTATTAGTTCACATGTACATTTTCTGCCAGATGACATGTCTCTTTCGCGAATTTAGTATGTCAGTAATGGATGTTTGACGTGTGTATGCTAATAGAGAGGATTTAAATTTTTGTTTACAAACTGCATTTTAGTGTTCTTTTGGCGCGTATTATATTCCGTAGAACAAAATAAGCATTCAAAAGTGATGATATGCCGACATTGTTATTAAATGCATTATTTATTTTCATGCTGCTTCTTTCTAACGAGTAATATGGCCCCCCAAAACCATGCCAAAGTGCACCACAGATCATGATCCGTACAGTGTACCATACAAATTATTGTTATTCCAAATGTACCTTTCTTGAAAAAACACATGACTTATGAATCGGTTGTGCATATCATTAATAGATCCTTGACGCCTGTATGGTTCTGAAGAGGATTCAAAGTTATGTTTACAAACTGGAGTTTCTGTTCTTTTTATAGCCCGTATTGTATTCCGTAGAACGCCATCAAAGAATTCATAAGTGAGGACTGACCGACATTTTTGTTAACAGTCAACAAACATCCCTCAGATTTGGTGCGCAGATTAATTCAAATCGGAGAAATGCTCCAATGTAATCAAAAGGCGTTACAATAAGTTTTGGCACAAATGCCAGGCAACCGGAAGTGTGGCAGACATACCTAGGCTACTGAAACGTCTGGAATGACACCTTAGTACTTCCCGGATAGCTGCAACTGAATGACGGCTTGTTGTCAATCAGAGTTATTGACGCAGAGTGATGTCAAATCCCGTACTTACAATTTACCTTTCTGATGTGAAAATGAAGACGTGACAGTGACCCTTTTCAATTTGCAATTGAGTCATGTTATTGTCAAAAGGCATCAATGAAATTTTGACATCATCTGCGAAAATGGTTAATCTTTATTATTTGAAGATTTCAAGCCCCTATCTAAAATATTAATGGAGATATATAAAGTTACATGCCATGGCGGTTTAGAAGATCTGTTCAGTGTAGTTACATTTGGTAAGAAATACAAAAATACAAAATACAAAAATGTTTTAACTGGAACTTCGACATTTTTCAGAAAAAAAAAAAAAAGAAATTGTAATTAATACGAGGGTTGTCCGGAAAGTTCGTGGACACTGTTTAATATATGAAAATGAGAAAAGAAGATTTTATAAGAGACAGATAATGTCATTAAACAATATCTTAGAAACAACATTTCAAAATTTGAACAAAATCCCTCCATTTTTAACAGAATTACTCGTGGTTTTGTGCAGAAGTTTGATGCACCCCGGATCACGTCATGACGTTACGACGTTCCAGCGACGAAGAAGTCACTTCGCCACGAAGACTTGTACTACTTTATTTTCTTCAGAAAGCATTCTACGCGCTCTCCTGCACACACAGTTTTCATTTTCAAATGTTTAATTGGGATTTCGTTAACAATTTTTTTGACAGTTCACATTTTCCCACCAATATATCTTACCGTATTTTCCTATTGCAAAATAATAGCTTATTAAATTTATTTCTTTTTGCTGGAAAAGTACTTGATAAATCTTTAGTTTCCATGTGATGCAGAATTTTTCACAACCAAAGTATTATAAAGCAAAATAAAGTGTGTGTCCACGAACTTTCAGGACAACCCTCGTATATGACTTAAATGATTTGAAAAGAGATTTGAAGTGGGGAAGCGAGAAAATACCAGGGATTTGCTGAATGCGAATGTTTTTCTTTAAGTCAACTGATAAGATCATTAATGACGACCAAATACTTTCTATCGACTGATTGTCAAATTAAAGAATAAAGATATAGATCTACTTCATCCAATCATACCATAACCCTAAAACGAGACTGTATTTCCGACGGTCACAAATTTTCAAACAAATTGTATGCAGAGGCATTGTTTGCATTTTGTTACTCTTGTTTCAGCTGAAGATAAAAATCTGAGAAGATGAAAGTGGTCGACCAAACATTGCGACTATTGGACCCGACATACGTCATCGTGTTATTTGTGTTTCTCATTCTACTAATCACATTTGGAATTGTTGGAAATGTGTTATCTTTCATCACGTGGTCAACAGGAAAACGATGTAGACACCTGCCGATCAGTTCCTACTTTAAACCACTGGCTATTGTTGACACGTGTATATTGCTGTTTCCAGCGACCGAACTTTTATTATATCTCTCACCTGGTCATGTTGTATTGAGAGAAGTCAGCATAGTGTTCTGTAAACTATTTCCTTTCATGATTAATTCTAGTCTACGACTGTCAAATTGGATAGTCGTCACATTTTCTGTGGAGAAAGTGCTTCATATTTACATGCCATTCAGGTTTCCATTTAAATGGAATGAGAGACGAGTGTACATAACTATAGCGATACTTGGTATAATATCGTATGGTATAAGTCTGCCTATCTTACTTGACCTCACACTTTTTTCAATGAATAACACCATGACCACGCCGACGACAAATGGATCATCCAACAATCTAACATTATCAACCCAAAGCAATGTCACAGATGGGCAAACTGGAGGTAACGATCCAATCCGAACGATCCCAAACGCATGCGCCTCCAAAGAAGATTCATTTTCGGAGAAACATTTTCTTCGCTTTGAGCTGTTCTTTAATATTGTAACATTGTCCGTCATACCATTTGTTGTTCTTTTCGTTTGCAACATTCTAATTTTAGTAAAGATGATGAAAAGATCCAACATAACAATCGGACGCATGGATGAACGACAACAAGCGCTGCGTCAAAAACAGTTTAAGTACGCAACATATCAAGTGATCGCTCTCAGCATTGTTCAGTCTATTTCAACGATGCCTATTTCCATTATAAACGTCATGATCGTTTACACAAGTGGTGGGGTGTGGAACAACTTTGATGATTTCTTCGAGGTCTATTATACCTTTAATTGTTTGGTTTACTTAAACAGCGCTGTGAATTTTATAGTTTATTGCTCAATAGGCAGTGACTTCAGACAGGACTTTGTTGATAAATTGTGCAAATTCTCTGTTCAAAAAGTATATGGTCCTTCATCCACCACTGGCGAAAGTAGTCGAACTTACAACTGAGCTTTCAAGCGTTATAATTGCACCCCGGTCAAGAAACGATTACTGTGTTTCATTGCTTACAAGGTGTGAGAAATCAGATAAAAGGGATATTTAAATGTGTTTAATATGTCGCCTTTAAATCAACAGGATATAAAAGTTTCTCAAAATGGATTTTGGTGACAATTTGTGACCCGCCATGCAAAAAGGGACTTTCTGAGAAGTGTGAAAAGTATGGACTGAGCAGATTGCCTACGGTCGAAACGTTTGATAACTTTCTGGATCTAGATTGTTCTCATATCTTACATATGAACCAAGATTTGGAAAAAGGGCCCATATAAAGGACCCATATGCTACAGCATTTGAGATTTTCATGTTTCAAGATGATACGTACTATGACAAAGATCCATGATGCTCTCTTAAAGTCGCTGCAAACCAACGAAAAGCTATTATAAAACAACACGGGTCCTGATCAGACTGTGCTTATGCACAGACTTATCTGGATCCACATTGTTGTCAAATGCCACAAAGGCCTTTTTTCCAGGCTGAACTATGAAATGTTCATTTACCAAAGGGACATTTGGTTGACGTCTGTGAAGTCTGGTCTATTATCGATTTTTTTTGTTATGGACTTGATCGTACCATTTATTAAGGATACTCAATGGAAAAATCTGCTAGAGGCACAGAAAATGGTTCAGAATCCAAATGACTAGATCTATGTTAAAATGTATTTTTTTCTGTAATGTTGTCTTGAATGGGTTTCAAGCTACCAATGCAAACCAAATCTTTAGATGCCGTGAATTGTGTAAATCTTTTAAATGGTGACTAGTTAATTTGAAAACTTTTTTTCCGTGACAATATTTATTTGTCACATTTGTATTTCAAAAGACCTTGATTTGACACCCACCCTGTATTGAAAATACTCGGGAAACCACTATGATTAGCACTTTCTCCTTTTGCCTCAATATTTTCTGCACTGTGGAACACACAAATCATATCTTTATCAACATCAATTCCATCATCTGTTGATGTTGATAAAGATAGGATTTGTGTGTTTCAAAGTGCAGAAAATATTGAGGCAAAAGGAGAAAACGCTGATTCATAAACTCGAAGGAGGAACAGACTAGACTTTGCAGGCGTCAACCAGATGTGGCATTTCAAAAATATTTGAGCCGGGATCTGGAAAAAACGTCCCTTATAGCATTTGAGACAGCAAAATTTCAAGACCGGCTTGTGCCTAAGCGAAGACTGGCACACACCGATACTGCTCTTCTGTGGTTGCTACAGGTCACAAAGACGCTATTAGAGAACAACATGGATCCTGATCAGACTGTGCGTATGCACAGGCTGGTCTGGATCCAGGTTGTTCTCAAATGCCATAAAGGACGTTTTTCCAGATCCTGGCTCATTTACATATAGTAAGGGAGAAAATCCATTGCAATCACGATAATGTGAAAAGTTATGACCACTGTCAAATCAGTTCCAACATGATCAGTATTGACGACACTTATTTTACTGTACTTCAACCCGAACCCAGTTAGGTCGGTCGGTAACGTCGGTGTTTGTCAATCCGTGGGTCGTGAGTTCGAACCCAGGCTCGACCAATATCCATTCTGACATTGGCAAAAGTCATTTAAGTCTCACCAATTGTTGGGAATTATCCAGCAGCTTGAGACTCGGATTAGATATTGCGATAGTAATGGTAAGTGAAATACCAAGAAATCACAGTTAAATACCACAACCGCCGCGAGATGACCATGTACATAAAATCTGTCAGTAAGAGAAATATAATTTATGCTACTAAATCTGACTTTGATGCACGAAAAGAGAAAATCTTGGTAAGAATGTCTGTAAATCATTATTAAAGCACATAATTATTGTCAAATTGATGTTTCACGGAGGATCGGGGATCGCTTCAAGTGTTTTCTTTACATGAACCCATTAAAAAAGTACAGAAAAAGAACAAGAACTATTTGAAATTGGGTACCGTCAGTTGCTATGGTGCAACATACCACGGTGCAAATTCTCCAGCAGGTAAAACAAACTCGGACCCATCGATGCAACCGACACGGATAATAAAAAGCAAATTCCGGTCTTTTTAAGGAAAATTGGCTGCATCCTTGTTAAAACCAATTTAATATCGTTAAGAGTCAATAGATGTTTGGTTTAAGACCAATTATGGCTTATTTTGGCTTACTAAAACTAAAAGGCTTGTGGATGAGCACTTTCGACGGTAAAGACATTAGTAAACCATGTTTACATGTTTTATAAAGAGATAGGCGAATATCAGCTGCATATTAACAGATAAGCTGTCCGTGTCTTTGTTTTCAATCTTTAAATTCTAGGATTAAAACCCTCATTATCATCTTGTTTCATTGCAATTTGATAGTGAGCTCCAGAAGGTTTTCATCTTCGATATTCAAACACCAACTCTATTACGCATGTCTGTCAATTATTACATGTAAACATACGGTAAATGGGTGCATTTCTTTCATGAAGATATTGCCAAGAATATTTATCATGATTGTCTCTGTTACTCTTTAGTGTGGGTTGAAGTGAAAGTCTTTATGAAAGGCCCTCTACAACAGCATGTAAAACAAACTACATAGGCGTAGGAAGAGGGGTGCCGGGGGGGGGGGCTGGCCCCCCTAATGATTTAGAAAAGGGGTCTGCCCCCTATGGCCCCCATAATACACCCATATTTCCATTTACATGAATGTTTGCCCCCCCCCCCATATTATAAACCTTCCTACGCCACTGAACTATGAATAGAAATGAACATGAATTGCGTAGATAGAACTAGTTACCATGCCTCTGGAAGACTTTGGTTGTGAAAATAAGGACTTACATTGACTGTTGATCCTGCACGCAAAAATAACAAAAATTAATACAGTGCTGTCCGGCAAGTCTGCGCACTTGAGAAACAAGATCGAATTCGCCCTTGAAATATGATTGTAAGCTCACCAATGACAAGCATAAATCAAATTAGTATCTGTTTAAACATGTCAATCTAAAATTTCTGCAAATTTCCCCCAAAACAACTGAAATAATCAAGATTGAAGTTACCTACTCTCGTGTTTTGAAGTTTATTTTATGTCCCAGTTATTCTATAATTATCGTACATTTCAAATTATAATTTAAACAATGTTTGCTATATAAAAAATCAAATGCCTAGGTGGGTAAATCCTGTTGGCAAACTATTGTAGTTACTAGAAATGGATGTAAAATGTAGTGATGTCATGATTTCTGTATCTTGCGATCAAATTTATGTCAGAGGGTCGTGAAAAATGTCAACTCCGTTATTTATCTTTCTTTGCCCATGTCAATCAATTAAATCAACATTTCTTAATAAATTAGCACACAAAGAGAAAGAAATAATCATTTTTATTCGATTACCAAAAGAAATATGTTTAACTTTTGCCTTTACCAAGAACAAAAACTATATCTAGAAGCCGAATAAAAAATTCTTGTATTTTTTCACCTTTTCAACTATTTCTGATCAAAATTTGGTAACTGTAACAAAGTTACAAATGGCTTCATAGTAGGCTAATGATTTCCTTTCGTTGATTTTTCAACATTGTAGGGGAAATGACAAACAATTCTTTTTGAAAACCAATAAAAACTAACGTGTAACGGAGGTGACTTTATGTAACGGAGTTGATGTAACGGAGTTGACAGTAGTAATTCAATATCGTAACGAAGTTAAATCAATCTTACATGTGAAGAAGTATTGCACTTATCACCTCTCCATGGATCTGTATGTGGTGCGAAAGCAGGAGAACCCCAAGAAAAATCACCTGGTACACCCGCAAGGAGAACTTGGCTTCTCTCATATGTGCCTCGTATAGGTCTCAAACACACACAAGACACAGCGGTAACATGATCAAGTAATTGAGGGCGGTAATGAAATATCAGCGCTCTGAACTACTTCTTTATGAAGTCTTTTGTATCTGGAATAAATAGAACAAAGATCATTCCAAAACACAGTTTGGTACATAAGATAAAGTTCTTAAGCGTGTGATGCAAAGTAAATAACCGACTATAAAAGTCAACGGGATGCGGTTATAGCACGTTTACTTAATAAAAATCAAGCATTTGTCATTGTATTTTAATTAGAAAACGTCATTTTAAGTGTTTTGCACTATTAAACCCGATTTTCGCATCCGAGTTTGTTTTACCCAAATTATGTGCATCATCCGTGGTGTGTGGTATCAACATCCGTGGTAAGTTGTACCTTGAAGCAAACTAGGCTAATTTTTAAACATGGCTTTAGACAACCAAAATTTACTTTTCCAGTTTGATGAATGGTGTAGATTTGTTCCATAGATGTCAAAAACTTATTTTGAAGAGATATTTGCTCGCAACCAGTTAAATTATTTCTGCAAATATAAAACAAAACGGGAAGTAGGCGAGAAAATAGTGATTTACGATTTAAAATCGCTTGTATCTAAAGTTTACTAAAATCTTTTGTTGATGAAACTGCAGCACCCTCAAGATAAACCATTTTGCATCAGCTCTGCACAAACTCTTTTTATGCTCCCCGAAAAAATTTCGGGGGAGCATATAGTCGCCATGCTGTCCGTCCGTCCGTCCGTCCGTCCGTGTGTCCGTCCGTCCGTCCGTCCACAGCCATATCTCAGCAACCCTTGGACCAAATTCAATGAAACTTCACATGTGAACTCCCTGGGTCAATACCTAGGGACCTTTTTCTCCGTTTGTAAATTTAAGGCTGCGTCATGGAAAAAGGGGCCTTAGTGTAAAAATTAGTTTTTCTCTTATTTCTCTTCATCTAATGGGCAGAATTTAATGAAATTTTGTGCTCATGTAATAAATAGGATGTTCTAGACCATATTCTATAAATAATGTGTGTACAAAAAAGCTGTCATGGGAAAAGGGGGCTTAATGTATGATAGTTTTTATTTTGTGACAAACACTTATTCGGGGAGCATAATCCGTCTGTGACGGCTCTTGTTTTATATTGCGGCAATTAAAAGGCTATATATTGATGTTTTCTTACCTTGTGTATTCCCACGCTGTTGATTTTTAAATCCGCGTTTGGAAGACCAATCCGTGTATTTTGTATCTGGATGAACGGTATGATGTAAGTTAAAAGGGGCGTTAAACACCAATCGATCACTTATTTCAATCGTGTTATTGAGAATGATAACTATAACCTGCACATAGCAACAGATAAGACAGGATATTGACTTTTTAAAATACAAAATACAGTTCATTCTTCATGAAATCATATATTATGGGTAATCATTGAAATAATCTCTTCGATACAATTAAAAAAGAAACCACAATACATGGTTTGGGTCTAAATGAAAAAAAAAATGAATTTTTATCTTCAAAAAGAGTCATTGTGTGGAAATGGGTAAGAATTAGGCATTGCAATCAATTGTAGGTTTTATTGAAATGTCGTCACTGTGAAAAGGTCATTTATGCGTGAAAGATATCGACACTGGCCAGCTGAGGCTTCAGCACCGCGTGACAAGGATTGTAACTTTTTCCCTTTTGATAATTTCTTTTGTAAAAATTCATCATGTACACGTTTCATGGGCGGATCTAGAGGGGGGTTGCGTGGGTCCGGACCCCCTGGCATTGGCCGAAAAGTAAATTTTGACTTTATTAATTTATAGTAACGTTGCATATTTACTACATTTCAAGCCATAATTTGGGCTTGGACCCCCCCCCCCCCCCCCCCCAAGGCAAAAAATCTTGGGCTTGGAACCCCCCCCCCCCCCCCCTGGAAAAAATCCTGGATCCGCCCTTGCGTTTAAAAACAATGTATCAGGAATCAAAGCATTTGTGACATGTATAAGGGACCATCTGATAAATTCATAAACTCAACTAAAAAACGGATAATACTGTGGTCATTATTTTGCCCGTAGATGGTTGAGTCTTGAACTTCTTTGGTCTTATAGATCCTAACCATCCTACCCTCTTAGGACTCTTGGCTTTATTTTCTGACATGCAAGAATACACGCAATTCTCATCCACGGCAACTGTATTCCAGCAGTATTCGAACGTTTGAACAATCCTCAACTAAAATGGAAGAAAATCGTTGATAACTCTGATAGCATATATAGAAAATATATGGTTGGTGCCGAGATGGATAAAGTTTATTCGGCTAGGCTTAGAAAACTGAAAAAGGCGAGCTTTAGCGAGCCTTTTTCAGGTTTCGGGCCGAGCCGAATAAACTTTATCCATCTCGGCACCAACCATATATTCTATTTATCCTGTTTCCAACTGTATTTCTAGATTTTGGACAATTTTTCTGTCATTATTTACCTGTTCTAGTCCCACATTTTTAATAACAAAATCAGCTGTTCCGAGCCCGCTCACGCATTTATCATTACGCCTTGTCAAGGAAATAGTGCGTGTTCCACCGCCACGTAAATAAAAATATAAATTGAAAATTGGACCTCTTTTCAGTATTTCTTCAAGATTTGTTTATTTTATTTCCAAATTTTCACTCTTATCCTGAAAAGTATCATATTTACCGAATTTTATTTTCAAGATTTATGATGTAAACAATAAACGTCACTGAACCGACCATGACATTTTGTGTATTGCTGACCCCATTTTAAACCCATTTATCACTCAATACACATTTAATACATGTTTTATCTGATGTACAAATGCTATTTTTAGATTTCTAAGGTCTATATGTGTACTACATGACATAATGGACTAGAAGTTTCCTAGAAGTCTGTGTGATAATTGTCATTGAAATGAGCTTGTAAACTCTGGAATCATGAATAGATGAGTGAGATTTAGTGAAACAAAATGGACATTAGGAAGGAAGTGGATTGTGAATCAGGTAATCCAACGGCTTTTTTTTATTTCTAAATTATTTTAGATCTAGATCTATAGGCATATGCATTTCACCATAAATATTCTATCTTACCCTGCAGCCTGCATTTGAATTTGGAAATGATCTGTCAGTGAAAAATGACTTGGGGAAACTGTCTGAAAAATTTAGGGTTAAATAGGTCCATGTTTATGTCAAAACATTGATGGAAACATTAATAGAATTAGATCTAGCAGAATGTTTATCTTTTCCTGCAACCTTTCCCTGGTATTTTTGTAAAAGTTTAAAATCAAAATGTCTTAAATGTCAGTTTAAAAATGTGTTGTTTTTCTAAAGATTAGTAGATCTAGGCTACTTTATATTTCAATGCAGATTCCTACTGCAAATAAAACAACAAAATTTGATTGTTACAAGGGCTACTCAATACTTAAAGCAATAGGTCATTTTAGATTTCAATGTCTCTATTAAGTAAAGTACGGGTCCATGACCCAGGTCTTTCCCACTCTCTGAAATTATACTTTATGTTTTCGCCTATTTCCCCAATGCTTTCTTAGCAAAAAAAACAAAAAAAAAAAAAAAAAAAAAAAAAAACCAAACAAACAAAAAAACGCTGTTTTGTTATTTTCATCCACTTTCAAATTGGGATTGTTTACAAATTGTGTTGACTGAAATACTGTTCAACATTTTATGAGACATATATATGTGCATTTTCTGCTTTCCTAGTGAATCTTTTACTTACATTTGGAATTTTAAACATGAAATTCAAGATTTAGGGATGATTTATTTGAATTATTGTTCTAAATAGACTTTTCAATTGAAACATCATGGTCAATTTCTCTGTGAGTGCAGTATATGTTGGTGTAGGCCTACATGTACATGTATTTGCATAAAAAATAATTATTTTTCATGTTTGCTGTCTTTTAAAATTCCCAAGCACAGTTCAATTTCTGACTGCATGTTTCAAGTGCAAGTTTCTTTAATGTATGAGACAAAATTGTCCATAATACCTGTTTATACAAATTACATGTACATTTATCCAAATAAACTAATATGCATGCAAGTTTATGTAATCTAAGGCCTGTCAATATTTTATTATGATATTTTAGCTGATTTTCATGCATATTTATTTCAATTCAAAGTGAACTAGATCTACTTATTTAAGAAAAGTAATTTACCACAATGACATTTTCAATTTTTGTTAAAAAATGACAAATGATAACAATAATTTTCCCTTAATATTTGTAACCACAGAACAAGACTTAGTGTTGTTTGGCACTAAACATGAAATGAAGTCCATTGTTCTTTTCAAATATTTTGATCTGTATGACACATAGGAATTTGTGTTTAATAGTACAGAAAATATTGAGACAAAGGGAGAATTATGCTGGTACCCAATAAACATTTTCTTCTTTGTTGAAAAATGTTTTTCCCAAGCTTTCTCTGACAATTTAATGTGTCCTGTTTGAGCAAATGCACATAGACAGTATACTATAAGACTAGAAATTTCTTTTTTTGTGTTGGCTTGATAGATCTAATCACATTGACATTGGCGGATCCAGATGGATTTATGGGAGGAGGGGTTCAAACAGATCCCATCTTAAGCCTGATTACTTCATTTTCATGTAGAAATCCAGTCAATATTGTATAATACCAGGTAAACATGAATTCACCCATTTGTATGCCTAACCCCCTCACAGGAACTCTGGATTCGCCACAGATTGGAACTTGAAGTCGCGTATGAATACATACCGGAAGTGCCGAATAAAGATAAGTTTACATGTATTAGGTCACCCCTTTATTAGGTCAATGTTATGAATGAAAACGGGATAAAACAGAATTGAAAGCGTATTAAAGCCGAAAAGTCGGAAAACGCCAGGGGTTTGCTGGATGTAGCAGATTATTTCAAGAACGGCTTATAAGATATATCGACAAGTGTAACGTATACCCAAGGCCGAAACAAATCCCGTCCATGCAAAGCTTAAGCTAGTTCCGAAAAGTATCGATTTATTTCATTTAACATATATGAAAACAATCCATCCTTCAATGATGGCCAACATCTTTTGCATATTCAACTACAAAGTTCTACACATAGTTCCTGTCTCCGAAGAGTTTCGCCACGAAACTTGGCCTTAGATATCCTGTGTAATGAAAATCCAGCCTGACAGTTGCCATTTATCCCAGCGCTACCACCAAATGTTCAAGAAAGAAACAAGCCCGTCGGTGCAATTCTGCTGCTCACACCAAGAGGCGTTTATTTCCATCTAAATATTATTAGTGGATATTGGTAATTCACGGAACGGAACGGAACCAACTTTCTAAAAGCACCTTTTGATAGTTTAAAATATTATATATTTGATGAGAAATGTATTATTAACAACAATATGGTATCTTAAAGGGACAAACAAAAAAAGAAAAAAAGCTTTATCCCTAATTTATTTTTTTTTTATTAAATTGCCCATCAAGGTACCCCCGGAATGGTTCAGTTCCGTTCCGTTCCGAAGATTACCAATAGCCTTATAAGTCAAGATAAAAGACTTGACAGAGCAAATATAGCCATTAGCTAGAAATGCTCTGCCAAGTCATTTATCGTGGGATATACAACAGTCCATCCCTCAACAATCCGGTGGTCAACCTCATTTGCATATTCAACAAAAACGGTCCTTGTACACAATCCAGATGGCGCAGTGATACAACTTCAGCATAGCAGTGATCAATAGCAGTGATTTTTTTGCTAAAAATAGATTGTGTTTACCGTTATGTTTTGATAAACAGTCGGTGTTGTTATGAAATCTCGTAACAACGGCTTCAAGCCGTAGTTACGAGATTTTACACCAACACCCACAGAAATACCATTGTTTCACCGAAATTACGTCACTGTTTACTTGATAAAATCGTCCCTATTTGAACCCAGTGGCCCAATTGCAGAAAAAAATTTGGCCATAAGCCAGGATACATTAACCCATTACCAAACGAAAATTTTTTAGACTGGTCCAAATTCAAAGATGCTGCAGAAGACAATTTCAAATGAATGAAATTTATACATTGTTGGTCTTTTGGCATAGAAAACATTGTGGGAAATGAAAAAATTGCTTGTGACAAGCAATTTCTTCATTTTCCTCAATGTTTTCCAAAGCCTTTATTTTGTAGGGCGTCCAAAAGCGCCAATGTGTGGGAAAGGGTTAAAGGAGAAAAGGCTATTGTTCCACGTTTCCTTCTTTGTCTTCCTCTAATCCATTTTAAATATTGTTAAGAAAAAAAAGAGAACTTTTTTCACGGTGATTATCAACGTGACTAAGAATTTCAGAAAATCATCAATATCTTTGTTAATACTTGACTAATTTGAAATCGGTTTAAAGCAGAGAAGGTGGGAAATGTCAGGAACTAGGTGGATGTGGAGCAGTTTTGAAAATTTGACGGATAAAAAAGTTATTGAAGATCAACCAAGAACTTGGATGATCTAGATCTACAATAACTTTTTATCTGCTGATTTTTCAAAAATCAACCTCGTATGTCTAATGCGTTACGTATGTCCACATTCTCTGCTTTAAACCGAATTCAAATCGGTGCCGTATAGGCCTAAACAAAAGTATTGAAAACCTTTTGAAATTGTTGTATCACGTGATTACCCACCGTGTGTTTAGGAAAGGTGAAACTAATGTTTGGGATTTTAATGAAAATATAACATAACTATGAGAAAGGTTGTCATCTCATCTAATTTCATTACTGTTTGTACATGTATTATTAAAAACGAACAGTACAAACATTTGAGCCAGGGTCTGGAAAAACGTCCCTTAAGACTTTTGAGCCCAACATAGATCCAGATCAGCCTGTGCATACGCACAGTCTGATCAGGATCCACGTTGTTCTCTAATAGCTTCTTTGTGACCTATAGTAACTTAAAGAGAGCGACTTGGATGCATATTGGACTGCATTTGACAACAGGCTGATCTTCATTCTCAATTTTTAAAAATGCTATAAGGGACGTTTTTCCAGATCCCGGCTCATTTGTAAAACGACTTATTAATTGATACAAACCATAGTTAAGACATCCTCGGAAACCCAGCGGTCATAGCTACGCTACATGACATGTAGCGTAGCTATGACCGCTGGGTTTCCGAGGATGTGGTTAAGAAAAATAAGAAAACTTCTTGGAAAAAGGAGGGTTATTGATAATCTTTTACTCCCCTGTTTCCTCAAGTTCCCTTTCTACTCTAATATATTCTGGTTGTTCTTTTTTCTACACAGTTCAGATTTGAAAGCTTTTACAGGCAAATGAGAAATCGATGAACATAAAATTAGTGTTCAATATATCACAGAAAACATTGAGGTGAAAGGAGAAAAATAATGTTTCATATTACATGTATTTCAGTTTTTGCCTCAATATTTTCTCAAGCATATAAAGGATATGAAAAAAGGTAGTCTTAAACTTAAAGATTTAATATGTACATCATTACATTCCGTAAAGAACTATTCAAACATTGTATTATATTTTTCTAGTTCCACGCTATAGGTATTATTTATAACTCAAAAATGAATGATAAAAGCTTAAACTGAAGTCAGTTTGAAGGAACTGCATACATTTCTGATGAAACTTTGTAGTTTTTTTAGATTATTAGATACCAGACATTGTTACGTAAACGTAATCCTTTTCTTACAAAGTGACGCAAATGAAGAATAGCGGGAAGAGTGCAAAATTGATGGTGAGCGATGGAATCAGTAATTAATGTTCAATATGGGATGTCGCAGTTACATTCATTTAGTTTTTGATGAAGGTGTCAGACTCACGCAAAAATTTAGCATTTCCCATCATTTTAGCTGACAATTACGAAACACCTCTTTGGTAGATTGAATACTCACGTTAGAACACGTGCGAAAATCCTATGTAAGCCAACAGTGCAGCCTCATATCAGTTGTTGTTTGTGATTTCAAACATCACCAAGTACTGTTGATTTATTTGCCATGAAATAGAACACACGTGCTTGGAGAATATGCTTTCGGACTTACAAGAAAAAAGAACCAAACTCTACAAAAAGAAAAAAGAAATCGCATCTCAGTTTAATAACTCTTTGGATGCATGGACAACTTGTATTGAACATTTCAATCGGGAAAAGTCCTATATAAAATAAGAGTACATCCTTATATCTAAGCTGTTGTTTGTGATTTCGAAATCTCAAAGCGCTGTCATCCAAATTTATTTGCTGTAAAATGGAACAAGCGCGTCTCGTGAATATGATTTCTGATATTTATGGAAAAAACAAAACTCTCCAAAATGAAAAAGAAGTCGCATCACACTTTAATAACTCTTTGGATGTATGGAAAAATAATGAAGAACTTCAGCTGGAAAAGGAAAAAAATCAGGAATTGAAAAAACTAAACGTCAAAAAAGGAGAAGGATCTTTGACAACTAGTGAAGGAAAAGGATAAGAAATTCTTGGATCTGAACGCGAAGTTTGAACAGTTACCATCAGAGAAGGAGTGCTTTATTGCTTAAAAAGACATATAGATAGAATATTGTAATTAATAATAAAGATAAAAGAACACAAAAATAATATTTTATATTATTAATCAAGTTAATTAAAGAAATAAAGAATTAATTTCTGAATCAGAAAAAAAAAAGATTTAGATGTACTAGGATTTGGACGGAGAAAGAATATTTTCAAGTTGCATAATATTATTTGAATTTCAAATTGGCATTTAAATCATTTCAGTCTCAAATCAAAGCAACTTTAAACGAAAATGAAACCGAAAACTCCAAAGGCATGATGGCCCTTAATCGCTCACCTGAACTGAGATAACATGATGTGAGAAATGATGGCACAACGTGGACAAGGCTCATAGCTCAGGATGTGGTATTTTGATTTCAAACATCGTCAAGTGGTGTCATTTTATTTGCTGTAAAATGGAACAAACGCGTTTCGTGAATATACTTTCAGACTTATATGAAAAAGAACCAAACTCTACAAAATGAAAAAGAAGCCGCATCTCAGTTTAATAACTCTTTGGATGCATGGACAACTTTTAATGAACATTTTAATCGGGAAAAGTCCTATATAAGTCAAGATTACAGCCTTATATCTTAGCTGTTGTTTGTGATTTCGAAATCTCAAGGCGCTGTCATCCAAATTTATTTGCTGTAAAATGGAACAAACGCGTCTCGTGAATATGATTTCGAACATGAATGAAAAAAAAAAACAACAACAAAACTCTCCAAAAGGAAAAAGAAGTCGCATCACACTTTAATAACTCTTTGGATGAATGGAAAAATAATGAAGAACTTCAGTGGGAAAAGGGGAAAAAATCAGGAATAGAACAAACTTACCGTCAATAAAGGAAAAGGATCCTTGACAACTAGTGAAGTAAAAGGATAAGAAAATTTTGGATCTGAACCCGAAGTATGAACAGGCACCATCGGAGAAGGAGTGCTTTATTGCTAAAAAAGACCTTATTAGATTTACTATGATTTGGACGGAAAAAGAATATTTTCGAATTGCATATTTGAATTTCAAATTGGCATTTAAATCATTTCAGCATCAAATCAAAGCAACCTTAAACGAAAATGAAACCGAAATCTCCAAAGACATGGTGGCCCTTAATCGCTCACCTGAACTGAGATAGCACGATGTGAGAAATGATGGCACAACGTGGACAAGGCTCATAGCTCAGGATGTGGTATTTTGATTTCAAACATCGTCACGTGGTGTCGTTTTATTTGCTGTAAAATTGAACAAATGCGTCTCACGAATATGCTTTCGGACTTATATATAAAAAGAACCAAACTCTACAAATTGAAAAAGAAGCCACATCTCAGTTTAATAACTCTTTGGGTGCATGGACAACCTTTCATGAACATATCAATCGGGAAAAGTCCTATATAAGTCTTATATCTAAGCTGTTGTTTGTGATTTCGAAATTTCAGAGCGCTGTCATCCAAATATATTTGTTGTAAAATGAAACAAACGCGTCTCGTGAATATGATTTCGAACATGTATGAAAAAAACAAAACTCTCCAAAAGGAAAAAGAAGTCACATCACACTTTAATAACTCGTTTGGTGTATGGAAAAATAATGAAGAACTTCAGTGGGAAAAGGGAAAAAATCAGGAATAGAACAAACTTACCGTCAATAAAGGAAAAGGATCCTTGACAACTAGTGAAGTAAAAGGATAAGAAATTCTTGGATCTGAACCCGAAGTTTGAACAGGCACTATCAGAGAAGGAGTGCTTTATTGCTTAAAAAGACCTATAGAATATTGTAATTAACAATAAAGATTAAAGAACACAATAATAATAATTTTTATTTTTGATCAAGTTACTTAAAGAAATAAAGAATTAATTTCTGAATCAGAAAAAAAACGATTCGGATCTACTAGGATTTGGACGGAGAACGAATATTTTCAAGTTGCATATTTGAATTTCAAATTGGCATTTTAATCATTTCAGCATTGAAAAGGATCTTTTACAACTAGTGGAGGAAAAGGATAAGAAATTCTTTGGTCTGAACGCGAAGTTTGAACAGGTACCATCGGAGAAGAAGTGTTTAATCGCTTGAAAAGACGTAGAGAAAATTGTAATTAATAATAAAGATTAAAAAAGCACAATAAAAATAATTATCATTATTGATCAAGTTAATTAAAGAAATAAAGAATTTATTTCTGAATCAGGAAAAAAACCGATTCGGATCTACTAGGATTTGGAAGGAGAAAGAATATTTTCAAGTTGCATATTTGAATTTCAAATTGGCATTTAAATCATTTCAGCATCAAATTAAAGCAACCTTAGACGAAAATGAAACCGAAATCTCCAAAGACATGATGGCCCTTAATCGCTCACCTGAACTGAGATAACACGATGTGAGAAATGATGGCACAACTTGAACAAGGCTCATAGCTCAGGATGTGGTATTTTGATTTCAAAAATCGTCACGTGATGTCGTTTTATTTGCTGTAAAATTGAACAAACGCGTCTCACGAATATGCTTTCGGACTTATATATAAAAAGAACCAAACTCTACAAAATGAAAAAGAAGCCACATCTCAGTTTAATAACTCTTTGGGTGCATGGACAACCTTTCACGAACATTTTAATCGGGAAAAATCCTATATAAGTCTTATATCTAAGCTGCTGTTTGTGATTTCGAAATTTCAGAGCGCTGTCATCCAAACGTATTTGTTGTAAAATGGAACAAACGCGTCTCGTGAATATGATTTCGAACATGTATGAAAAAAACAAAACTCTCCAAAAGGAAAAAGAAGTCACATCACACTTTAATAACTCTTTGGTGTATGGAAAAATAATGAAGAACTTCAGTGGGAAAAGGGAAAAAAATCAGGAATAGAACAAACTTACCGTCAATAAAGGAAAAGGATCCTTGACAACTAGTGAAGTAAAAGGATAAGTAATTCTTGGATCTGATCGCGAAGTTCGAACAGGTACCATCGGAGAAGGAGTGCTTTATTGCTAAAAAAAGACCTTTTAGATTTACTATGATTTGGACGGAAAAAGAATATTTTCGAATTGCATATTTGAATTTCAAATTGGCATTTAAATCATTTCAGCATCAAATCAAAGCAACCTTAGATGAAAATGAAACCGAAATCTCCAAAGACATGGTGGCCCTTAATCGCTCACCTGAACTGAGATAACATGATGTGAGAAATGATGGCACAACTTGAACAAGGCTCATAGCTCAGGATGTGGTATTTTGATTTCAAACATCGTGTAAAATGGAACAAACGCGTTTCGTGAATATGCTTTCTGACTTATATGAAAAAAAAAGAACCAAACTCTACAAATTGAAAAAGAAGCCACATCTCAGTTTAATAACTCTTTGGATGCATGGACAACTTTTAATGAACATTTTAATCGAGAAAAGTCCTATATAAGCCAAGAGTACAACCTTATAGCTAAGCTGCTGTTTGTGATTTCGAAATCTCAAGGCGCTGTCATCCAAATTTATTTGCTGTAAAATGGAACAGACGCGTCTAGTGAATATGATTTCTAACATGTACGAAAAAAACAAAACTCTCCAAAAGGAAAAAGAAGTCACATCACACTTTAATAACTCTTTGAATGTATGGAAAAATAATGAAGAACTTTAGTGGGAAAAGGAAAAAATTCAGGAATTGAAAATACTAAACGCAAATAAAGGAGAAGGATCTTCGACAACTAGAGAAGGAAAAGGACAAGAACTTCTTGGATCTGATCGCGAAGATTGAACAGGTATCATCGGAGAAGGAGTGCTTTATTGCTAAAAAAGACCTATAGAATATTGTAATTAATAATAAAGATTAAAGAACACAATAATAATAAATTGTATTATTGATCAGGTTAATTAAAGAAATATTGAATTAACTCCTGAATCAGAAAAAACGAACTTACTCACTTATTCGTTATTTATTACGAACTTATTTGGACGGAGAAAGCATATTTTCAAGTTGCATATTTGAATTTCAAATTGGCTTTTAAATCATTTCAGCATCATATCAAAGAAACTTTAAACGAAAATGAAACCGAAATCTACAAAGACAAACTACAACAACATCAACAAAAACAAGAGAACCATGATGGTCCTTAATCGCTAACCTGAACCGAGATAACACGATATGAGAAATGATGGCACAACATCACCAAGGCTTTTAACTCAGGATGTGGTATTTTGATGCAAATTACTCTCACTCTAGATTTTATGGTCACAAATATTTTGTCAAAATTGTGTCTTCTTTGGTCAATATTTGTGGCTGTGAGAGTGAAAACACAATTGAAAACAACAATTTCGTCAAATACAAAGGCACATAACTCATGACATACATGTTCGATCAACCTGAAAAATCTTAAAACTCTTCAAAGATCTAAAATCATTTTGTCCAGGTTTAGTTCAATATGGTAAAAAATAATTTTGTGGTGTAAGAGTAATAGCAAATTCAGGGGGACATAATTCAAAGACAAGGATATTATAATTGAGCTGTGAATTACATTAAAGTATGATCTAATGGTCACCAACATTTTAGTTAAGTTTTATCTTGGTCGGTCAGTATTTGTCGCTGTTATGCTGACAAAGGTCGGAAATGGCAATCGGGAAAAGTCCTATATAAGTCAAGATTACAGCCTTATATCTTAGCTGTTGTTTGTGATTTCGAAATCTCAAGGCGCTGTCATCCAAATTTATTTGCTGTAAAATGGAACAAACGCGTCTCGTGAATATGATTTCGAACATGAATGAAAAAAAAACAACAACAAAACTCTCCAAAAGGAAAAAGAAGTCGCATCACACTTTAATAACTCTTTGGATGAATGGAAAAATAATGAAGAACTTCAGTGGGAAAAGGGGAAAAATCAGGAATAGAACAAACTTACCGTCAATAAAGGAAAAGGATCCTTGACAACTAGTGAAGTAAAAGGATAAGAAAATTTTGGATCTGAACCCGAAGTATGAACAGGCACCATCGGAGAAGGAGTGCTTTATTGCTAAAAAAGACCTTATTAGATTTACTATGATTTGGACGGAAAAAGAATATTTTCGAATTGCATATTTGAATTTCAAATTGGCATTTAAATCATTTCAGCATCAAATCAAAGCAACCTTAAACGAAAATGAAACCGAAATCTCCAAAGACATGGTGGCCCTTAATCGCTCACCTGAACTGAGATAGCACGATGTGAGAAATGATGGCACAACGTGGACAAGGCTCATAGCTCAGGATGTGGTATTTTGATTTCAAACATCGTCACGTGGTGTCGTTTTATTTGCTGTAAAATTGAACAAATGCGTCTCACGAATATGCTTTCGGACTTATATATAAAAAGAACCAAACTCTACAAATTGAAAAAGAAGCCACATCTCAGTTTAATAACTCTTTGGGTGCATGGACAACCTTTCATGAACATATCAATCGGGAAAAGTCCTATATAAGTCTTATATCTAAGCTGTTGTTTGTGATTTCGAAATTTCAGAGCGCTGTCATCCAAATATATTTGTTGTAAAAGGCACAACATCACCAAGGCTTTTAACTCAGGATGTGGTATTTTGATGCAAATTACTCTCACTCTAGATTTTATGGTCACAAATATTTTGTCAAAATTGTGTCTTCTTTGGTCAATATTTGTGGCTGTGAGAGTGAAAACACAATTGAAAACAACAATTTCGTCAAATACAAAGGCACATAACTCATGACATACATGTTCGATCAACCTGAAAAATCTTAAAACTCTTCAAAGATCTAAAATCATTTTGTCCAGGTTTAGTTCAATATGGTAAAAAATAATTTTGTGGTGTAAGAGTAATAGCAAATTCAGGGGGACATAATTCAAAGACAAGGATATTATAATTGAGCTGTGAATTACATTAAAGTATGATCTAATGGTCACCAACATTTTAGTTAAGTTTTATCTTGGTCGGTCAGTATTTGTCGCTGTTATGCTGACAAAGGTCGGAAATGGCAATTTTGTAAAATTCGAGGCAAATGACTCATAGGTATTAGATTTGAGTAAATCTGTATATTACTCTTATGCAATATCTGCTTGTTGCAAGCATACTGTCAAAGTTTTGTCTTGTCAAATATCTGTTACTCTTTGTCTGAAAACAAAGTGTAAAATGACAATTTTGAACCTTCTAGTCGGATATGAGATCTTATGGTCACCAGCAATGTGTTCGAGTTTTGTCTTCACTGGGGGGGGGGGGGCAATATTTGTGGTTGTTAGAATGAAAAGAAAGTCAAATCTGGCAAGTTTGTCAACTTCAAGGGTATATAAGTTATATGACCTTTAATCAAAATGTGAGAGCTTATAGTCACCAACATTGTCGCTTTGTCTAACTTTTGTCTTGATGGGTCAAGTGGCTGTTGGAGTGAAAACAAAACAGAATTTGTCGAATTCAAGGTTATAATCGATTCACAATTAAACGAGAATAATTACAGTTGAATTGCTTTATCAAAACAACTGAAAATATTCTCGTTTAATTGTGAATCTATTATAGATAACTCAACAGACTGAAATTCAAAATATTGTGTCTAATAAGTTTTGTTTTGATTGGTTGGTATTTGTAGGTGTTAGAGTGTAAACAAAGTGAAAAATCTTTTACTTTTACTTTCAAGGGCAGATAACTCATATCGTTCTGGTCCTATCAGGTGCATATTCTAACTCATCCGAGAACGTATGAATTATTGTGGTTGCTAGAGAATTAACACCAAAATATAGACGGACAATCGGACAACGGACAAAAAAGCGATTACAATAGCTCACATCGGGTGAGAAAAAAAGGGAAAAAATGATAATTTATATTGATGCACATCTTTACAAAACAAGAGCGGTCATAAACGGATTATGCTCCAAGAATAAGAGTTTGTCATAAAATAAAAACTATCATACATTAAGCCCCCATTTCCCATGACAGCTTTTTTGTACACAAATTATTTATAGAATATGGTCTAGAACATCCTATTTATTATATCAGTACAACAATTCATTACTTTCTGTCCTTTAGATGAAGAGAAATTAGAGAAAAGCTATTTTTTACACTAAGGCCCCTTTTTTCCAAGACGCAGTCAAATTAAGAAACGGAGAAAAAGGCCCCTAGGTATTATCACATGGAGTTCACATGTGAAGTTTCATTGAATTTGGTCCAAGGGCAGCTTCCAACCGATAAATACGAATAAGGAAATACCACACTTAGAACTATGACGCAGCAATTGACGTACAATTAGTACATGTAGTTTTCGGTGATTTGCTGACAGAGGAGTCGTTTGATATGTAAGAGCTATTCTCTCTCCGCGAATAGTATCGACAATGATAAAATCGGTCTATAAAGTCCTGTCTAAAATCGCTTCCTACAGAACAATACAAAATAAAGTTGACAGCACTGTTTAAGTATGTTAAGCAATTGCACAAATAATAGATTTCGAAAAAGTACTCGAAAAACTCCCATCCCTCGTAACTTGTAAGGATGATTAAAACAACGTCCATAACAGAGAATGGTAATGTAGAAATACATTGAACGAGGCTCACAGCGATTACTTGATAAGTGGCATACTTAAACTGTTTTTGTCGTAATATTTGTTGTTGTTCGTCCACGCGTCCAATTTCAATGGTAGATCTCTTCATCATTTTGACCAGTATGAGAATGTTACAAACCAACAACACAGTAAATGGTACTGCAAACAACCCAAATACATTAAATATCATTTCACCCTTTAGATAATGCCTCTCTGTGAACGAGTTAAATTTTGCATTACAAGCGTACACGAGCTTTCCAAGTATATAATCAGCATCATAATCATCCGCTAATGTGGTATTAGTTCCCTCAATTGAGACGTTAGAATTCACCAATGATCCATTTGACACAAGGTAGTCGTCAACTGATATCAAAGTAACATCAAACAAGAAGGGCAGTCCAATACCGTACGATATAACTGCTAGCATAGCCACGGTAATATAAACACGTTTCTTGTTATGTTTCACTGGAAATGTAAATGGCATGTAGATATGTAATACTTTCTCTACTGAGAACACAACAGTTATCCATGTTGATAAACGTAATGTTGGATTGATCACGAACGGTAAGAGTTTACAGAAAACAATGTTCATCTCTCTCAACACGATATGTGCCGGCGACATAACCATCAACAGTTCCATTGCAGGAAACAGCAATATACACGTGTCAACAATAGCCAACGGTTTAAAGTAGGAGCTGATCGGTAAGTGTCTACATCGTTTTCCTGTTGACCACGTAATGAAAGATAACACGTTTCCAACAATTCCAAATGTGATGAGTAGAGTGAGAAATACAAACAGTCCTGTACCAAACGTGGGATCGACTTTAGTCATCTTGAGGACCTGTGTAGTAACTGAAAAATACAAAAATACATCGATGGTTTTCAACAAATATATTGTAACTGCAGCTTGTTCTTAGCTGAAGTTCCGAGGTTTTTGTTGAAAAGTGACAATTTTGTCTAAATGTCAAAAGGTCGCCTTTTCTATTTAACTTTTGTATCCAAAATAAACGTTTCCAAATATGAGTAGGATGAGAAACACAAACTAATTTGGGATCAACCGTCATCTTGAAAATCTTTCTAACACCTGAAATGGACAAGAAAACGCGAAGAAGGGGTCGATTCCAGGGAGTTTATATTCAAATACTAGTCAGAAAGCTGCTTCAGACAACAATAATGTTGATAAAGATATGATAACAAGCATTTGCCTTTTTTTCTGTATAGATATTTTCCTGAAAGAGTCAAAATCATGCCTTTTAGTGGAAAAGGTCAACATATTTGATAGTTAATAATAGAACAATTGTATTCATGTAGGCAGTAAATGACCGTTTATATACTAATTCCGATAATTGGTTTACAGTTCACATTTTCACACAGTCATTTGTCCCTCCAGTATCCCCATAATGCCCAACGGATGCCTACGACACTTTCGTCTTCTGTTAATTTGGACCATCATATAGACTAAGAATATCCGATAAAATCGCAGTTCGATCAGAATCTAATTTTTTCTCAGTAGTTTATGCCTGATCTGGTTTAAGCCAAAGCGAGTCACACAGATCGTGATCAAGTAACACTAAGACATTGTGTTAATCCAATGGTTTTACTTTAATTTCATTTTATGTAACTATCCCAATAGGTTTAGGACTAGGAATAGCTTACATTCTATTCATTTGAACTTTTTATCCATTATCCAGTGTATGAGACAATGAAGTGTGTATGCAATTTTAATCCCACTTATCTGCTAAATCGCATCAATTTTCGGATGAAATCACCGCATAATGGTGATGATTGTAAAATTAAATGCAGATTTTCTGATAATATAATGCATCTCTACGGCTTTTACTAATGAAAGTCGAACTTTTGTGATAAATATCCTAGCTTTCAAATGTTTTAGGCCGCGGCAATGGCGCAGTTGGTAGCACATCGGACTCTCATTCGTCAGGTTCCGGGTTGGATCCCCGTTCGCAGCAAATATGCTTTCGGGAAACATGTCTGCCGCCAATGCTTTAATAGTGTTTACCTTTGTGAGTGAGCAGCTAGAGGCTCGATTAGGTGTGGTAGTAGGCCTGCTGGTGTGGGAAACGACAGGAATCCTTGGTCATGTGTTCAGGAATACAAATGCCTTAACCATTTCCAAAATGGCAAATATTCAGACTTTTCTGTTTAGAGATGCCGCAGACGACAAAATCGATGTTGATTAAGATACAATTTAAGTACAATACAACACAGAAAATATTGATGCAAAGGGGAAAATGCTGATTTTCAGCATTTTCTTCTTTTGACTCTTGAAATGTTTTCCCATGTCTTATCAGTTGGGGTTGTCAAAACGGGAAAGGTTAAGAGCTCCCTCGTGTAGGGCCTATTCTAACTCAAATGTTTGCAATGGGACTTTTTGCAGCCTTGTAGTCTGGAAATTACATTACATCGTGTTCATAACTTGTATAATTGCCGATCACTTATATGTAATTATTTTCATCGTTGCGCTTTCAGTTCATGAGAAATGTTTCGCCATTTGGCTTGCGCATAGGCAGAGTATTTACCAATTGTTCACTGTTTTGTAAAATGAAGCATAACGAACGAAAATTAACGATGGGAATCGAAAAGGAGTGGAAGACTTTCGTTTATTAAGGTACTCCATTAACCATTGGATACCATACGCTTCGTGCATATTCGGGCGTCACCCGTGGAAACGGAAATTGACGAGGGTATACCTCGCCAATTTGCGTTGCCATGGATCACGTCCGAAAATTGACGATGGTGTCACTTGTAAATTTCCGTAGCCATGGAAGAAACCTGAAAATGCACTTAGTGTTTTGTAAATTATGATAGGGTGTAATCCTTAATTCCAGATCGACGTCACAACGCTCTTCACCGAAAACGCATCAAAAATGCATCAGCCAAATCTTAAATACTTTCTGAAGAGAAGGTGCTACAGTAAAGTATCAGTTTAAACAGTAAATGTGTAAACAATGCATTGGAAACTTTGATGGCAAAACAGAATATAATCATTTGGTTTAGAAACAAGACAGAACTGTCATTGTTTTTGACAGCACCTGTTTCTGGCAATCATGTGTTGTTTAGTACAATGTTATTCAGTGACGAGGCATACGAAAAACAACCGATGTGGTTTTTGTTTTATCCATATAGCAACTTGAAAAGCGCCTAAACGTTACCGACCGGATAACCATTAACTAATCGGACGGAAGCAGTGGCTGGTGTATCATTTTATGCATCTATCACAAGCCGGAAAATCTTTTATGACGGTGGCAATATCTACCAATAGATGTCGCCACCTGTCGATTATCATCTATCTATGGTGGGCATTCTGGGTTAACTACTTTCAAGATGTCAGCGCCTGTAAAGTGCATGCACGTGGTACTTCCTGTCACGCGGCACATTTGCTTCACATGCTTGTATAAAGTAAAATGAATAATCCAATTTGAATTAATTATTTTATTCGATAAAATTGAGACGAAAATCAAACTTTATTTTGCTGCAAATGTTGTTTTTATTTCAATTTTCTGCTTGCTACTTTTTGGCGACAGGATTTTGGAGTTATGCGCACCGCGTAGTGATTTATCCAAAAATGGATAAAGTGATGCGTCAAATTAGTCAGTCCGAAAATAATAAAAAAAATAGACTGGAAATTGAAGACTGGCTACTTAGTCAATGATGACGGTGGGGATTGTGCATTGTGGGATGAGTAAATCTACGGACAATTTTGCCTCGCTTCAGGCAAGACATTTGGACTTTCTTATTTCTGCGTCAATTTTCAAACGTCTTTCTTTTTTTTTTTGCATGTAACCCGCCTTACTGAGCTCTGTCCTTTAATGCATGCCTGACTTGAATCCTTCTTGCAGCTTTTGCAACAATTGATCGCAATAGACCAGAAAAAACACAAAAAATCAGGTCGTTTTTCTGGCCGACTGGGATCAATTTTTGCTAAAAGTATAAGTTTTAAAAAGTGTCATACATCTGAGGAAAAAGCTTAGTAAGGCGGGGTACGTGCAACAAATGTTTGAAAATTGACTCATAAATAAGAAAGTTATTGCACAATTTCTAACATAAAGCTTGGTCATTTTGGTCGTAGTCGTTATCATTTCATTTTCTTGTCGGTTGGGATCAATTTTTGGAAAAAGTAAACGGGTTCCACAAATAATTCATATATCTGAGAAAAGAGCTCAGAACGGCGGGGTACATGCAACAAACCTTTTGAAAATTGACGCAGAAACAAAAGAGTTATTGCATAATATTTGACCAGAATCGAGATTATTTTTATCTGTAATGCTAGGTTCCCACTGCCGATCTGTTCAACTCGATCAACACGACCTCCTAATTTCCCCGATCAAGCCCGACCAAATGTCTGTACACGACTTCTTCCCGATCTCTATTCAATCAAACTAGACCCCCACCCGAGCACTCCCGATCATTTCCCGATTGAAGCCCGACCATAATTCCGATTTATACCCGACCACCCCGACCTTAATTCGAGCCCTACCCGACCAAGACCCGACCATCTCGATCTATACACGACCAGATCGAGCTGATTCTATTCTAGGTGTTCTGAAAGAAAATCTTTCTGCAGTGTTAGTGATTATCACATATTCATAATAATTTCATAATATTATCGGTTTACACACATACATAATTTAAATGTGACGTAAATGTACTTTTAGCTATTGACTCACTCTTAATCTGATTAAATATAACGATTAATGTATTATTTTAGGCATTAAGTACCGTTATTTCAATCGTACGTGCTATGTCTTAAATCATGGAATAACATGAAACACCGTTTTTTTTATATATATAATTTTCAATATTTCTGTTGAGATAATTTGCGCGGGATCTAGTGCTGTTTGTACACATTTATTACCACACGACCTAGTGTTCCCACTGCCGATCAGATCAACTCGATCAAGCGATCGAAAACAGGTCGAGCCTATCTGCAAGGGTGATCGGGAGAGGTCGAGGGGATCGAAATTAATCTGCATCGCTCGGGCTTCCTACTCGAGTTTTTTTGACATGCAAAAATAGTCGAGTGCGATCGAGTACAAAAATAATCGAGAAGCGATTGTGTATTGATCGGGTAGAAGACCGACCTTATCGAGAATCACTCGGGTCTGGAGATCGAGTGTGATCGGGTTGACAATCTGTATTCCGACCTGCACCAAACGTGCACTCGATTACCTCGACTTGTACTCTAGTAATTTCCGAGCACATCCCGATCAACTCGACCTCTGATTCATCTGTTCACTCGACCAAATCGAGTGAAGATGTCGGGTTGATCGACTAGAGAAGAAGTAATATGGTCGGGTTTGATCGAGGGCATTTAAGGGATCGAGAAGATCGAGTTGGTCCGCTGCCATAGAGCAGTTTGAAGCACTCGATCACCTCGACTTGTACGAGTAATTCCCGAACGCTTTCCCGATCAACTCGACTTCTGTTCCATCTGTTTATCCAATCAAATCCCAGTAAAAGATATCGACTCGATCACACACAATCTCCACACGAGTGATTGTCGATCAGCTCGATCTTCTTTACGATCGATACTCGAGCAACTTCCCGATGTGCTTTCTACTCGATCGCTACACGGATTTTTTGACGTGTCAAAACAAATTGTCAGGATTGCCGATCGATGCAGAGCATACTCGATCATCTCGACTAATCCCGATCACTGCCGACCGACCTCGATCGCTCGATCGAGTTTGGTCGAGTTAATTTGATCGGCATTGGGAACCTAGCATAACCGTTGTCTATCCCATGATGCGCAATCACCACCGTGTTTATATGAATCGTTTATCAAAATAATGGTATGTTTCGGGAAAACGATAATCCCAAACCAATTATGCAATAAATGATTATTTTATAAAAGAGAAACTATACTGACCTTAGATAATCGAGTGAACAAAACGCACATTAAGAAATGTTCCCCTAAACTAACAGCACGTTCTATGAACTAAACTTGAATATTGTCAGATAAAAACCTGCGAAATGTTACATTAGACATGCTCTCATACTGATAGCGCAACACAGTAGATAAACTGTGGAAACTATTTGGATTAACCCTTTCAAAAATTACAATAGGTGAATGCATGGACCAAATTAAAAAACAATTGCAGATAAGAGAATCAATTTGACCCAAAACTAAAATATTCGTATCAAATGCTACTTTAAATTTTGGAGAAAGCATACAACCTTAGCTGACAGTATTTTCTATAATTTTTCTCAATAAATCCTATTTTAAATAAGAAACGTAAAAAAACAAGAATTATTTGGAAAAAGTTCAAAATCAAAGATAAGTACGATATCAAAATCCACATACCTGAATAAAAGCACGTCTTCTATCTGATCCCATTAAAATGTTGTTGGCACTAAAAACTAACGTACTCTTTGCCAACATGACTTCTCCGTTATGTTTGTATCGAGTTATTAGTGTAGAGCAGTCATACAAGGTATACTCAGTAGCGAAAGAAGGGTATCGCTGCTTTTAAACAAAAACTTTGTAACTGCAGCTTGCTTTAAACTGCAGTTACGATGATTTTGTTGAAAATCGATGATATGTTTGTATCGAGTTATTAGTGCAGTGCAGTCATACAAGTATACTCAGTATCAAAAGAAGGATATTGTCGCTTTTCAAAATAAAAAAAACCCTCGTAACTGCAGCTTGTTTAAGCTGCAGTTACGATGTTTTTGTTTAAAAGCGATCATCTGCCAGTAAATTATGTGAATTTTAGGAATTTTGGTCAAAATGAAAGGTGTTACAGACTGCTTAGCAAATAAAAATATGTGCATAGATCTGTGAATTGATTATCAAATGGATAAGAGAACATTGTGTGGAACGACAAAAATACCAGTGTACTTTTTGCCTCTATTATGAAGACAATTTCAAGGCACGCCAAAAATGCTGTCTGAAATCTCACAGAATGAATAAACTGAGAAAATTTGACCTCATAAACTGCTCCGAAAGAAAGATGAAATGATTCATCTAAACTACAAAACGTGCTGTGAGCTAAACATATTTGATAGCAAGGTTAATGAAATAATGGCATTCGCGGCAATAAACATTACATGTTACAAAAAGCTTTTACACCAGACATAACTGTCAAATCATTGCACGCGTAACAAACTGGATACACTGTCGGTTGTTTTAGATTAAAGATAGCAAATTCGCATACCTGAATAGAATAAAGACTGTTATATCTGGTGCTTGCCAGTATGATTTACACAAGAAGATTACAACTTCAGAAATAAACTATGTACCAAAAGAAAGTAGACACCATTTTAATTAAATGGCCGCCTGAGCAGTCCGAGCGCATTAACCCTTTCTCAACATATGAACATTTAAACTGGTCCTTTTTAAAGCTCCGCGTATTACATACGACGAAATGGACGGCGACAAAGTTATACTTTAACAAGATCACGGCCGCTTATCTCCTAAATCACAACATTCTGTTGTGTATGAAAAAAAAGTTTAGAGGATATCCGATTGGCGTTTAGAGGAAACGACAAATCGGCGGGTGAAATGTGAGTCTCTTCGTTTAATCGAAATGTTCTTGGTTCTAGCTCGAAAATAAAAAATCGGATAGTGTCATGCAACCCTTTATTCATTTTCACATATTTATGATCCCCACCCAGATCCCAATTCCCAGAGATTGGGCGGAAATTCGATTTCTCCCTTTGCAAGGGTAGCCCAAATATTGCCATTTTGTCAATTCTGATGTGCGTTTGTCCCCTTTCTGAGGATGAATGGTCCAAAGTTTATGTATAAATTATCATAAAATAATTGTATGTAAATTACATCGTACAAACAATAGTTTAATGACTTACTGTCAAAAAAGAAAATCTAGGAGATAAGCGGCCGTGAAGATGGAATTGGTTTTCAACAACTTGTTTCCTCCAAAGTTTATCTGAGTTATGTCTACCAGGAATGCAAAAGCCTGACTTTGTTTGACAAGGGTTAAACATTTGGGTCTATGCCATACTTCATCGTGAATGCATGGGTAGCTGCAAATTATAATCATCGGCTTTATGCACTAACTAAATCAAAGGAAAAAAACAACCCTATAAAATACTGTCAAGAGATAGGCAAAACGAACACAGACAAATAAAGTGACTCGTCGATTAAACACGTTCACTTGGGTTGTGATGGAAGATGGAACCTTTGTGTTCGACCACATATCGCTTTGGCTTCTTGGAGAAAACACGCGTACAATAGTACCGCCCGAAAATGATAGTGACAAGGGCTAATGTTTACTACTTGACAACCAATCAACTCAGTTCGTATTTGTAACGGTGCAAATCAGACGAATTGATTGGTTTTGCAGCAGTAAACATCAGCCTACGTCACTGTCATTTTCGGCTGGGACTATTGTACCTGTGTAATAGCAAAGAATTGTGCTAAAAAACTCAGGTTTCCGTTATGTTTTGATAGACTGTGGGGGTTGTTATAAGATCTCGTAACTATGGCTTGAATCAAGACGTAGTTACGAGATTTTATAACAACGCCTACCAAATGCTATTTGTTTGTCCGAAATTACGTCACGGTTAAATGGATAAAAATGTTCCCTCTTCGACTTTGAAGATGTATTACTTGTATTATGATCATAGCATTCACTGTTGTACATATTTTCCCCATCAGTATAATAGAGCAAGTACAACAAAATATATCACTGCTTTTCAACAAAAACAGTGTATCAACAGCTTGTTTAAAGCTGTAGATACGAGGTTTTTGTTGAAAAGCGACGATATACCATGCCCTATATAAATAGACACCATCCATTAATTATAGGTAACCTCGGGAGTTGGGACGCAGGCATCTGTAAGATGGGACGCAGGTTGTCGAGTTAATCAGTATAATTACGATAATCGTACATATCGTCCATTTTCAACGAAAACCTTGTCGGCCTATCTGCAAAACATGCTGCAGATACGAGACTTTCGTTGAAATGCGACGATGTTTTTTCCATGCCAAACTTCCTACGAGTCTTTTTCAACAGTTTTGGTCATATCATGGCGGCTTGGGAACATAACCATGGATTCCTGGACTTTCTCTCACCAGTACTACCACAATATCCAATTCGAGACTTCAGCTGCTCTCTCACAGATGATCCACCTATATAAGATGACTCTTGTCAAATGTCAGAAAGGATATCATCCAAGTCGAGGTTCGAACCCTCGACCCCTGGATTGACAGACTCTTACATTTTAGACTGAGCTATCCGGGCTCGATACGCTGTGATGTAAGGGACATACATAGATACAGATCAGCATGTGCACTTTGTTTTCTTATAATTTCTTCATTGTACATGAAACTTTTTATCGATGAAAGTAAAACTGTGTGATATTGTTCATAATTGTGACTCTGATAATGGAATTTGGGCTCTTATAAATGTATAAAAAGCCTCATTTAGGCATTTTTGGGGAAAAAAAAGAATCAATTCTCAAGTTAAAAATCTCAACCCAAATTATGGATGAGAATAACAACCCATCTTTTTTGTGTGAAGTGAGGAAATTGTCTATTTCCAGCAATTGCCCCCCATAAACCCCAATATGTTAACTATGTTACAGATACATCATACATTTTAATTTTACTTTCAAGTGCAAATAATGATATTCACACTGTCGTCCGTCTGCAGCTTGTCTGATCTTTTGTTGCATTTTCTTTTCAAGGTTCATTTCATGGAATCGTAATCGTAATTTTGTCGTAGGTATAGGATGGGTCATCCTAAAGGTCGACGACACAACGTGTTAAGGGGGAATGCTCCAGTTTTTCGGAACACTCGGTCATTACTGTAGTAAATTAAATGTTTCGTACCAATATGTTTCGCAACCATATTTTCAATAATATAACACATCATTACAATTTGTCATTTTCGACGGTTAAAGTGTATTTATTATTCGAAACTGATTTCCTCATGATGGAAATCGATTATTTAGAGCAAGACAGTCGTAAGTGTGTATGCAGTTTCCACTATTTTGCGTCATTTTATTCATGTGTAGCTGATAGAAATTGCTGTAATTCATTTATAAGTGCGCTGACCCATACATTTTCTTTTTGAATTATTACCAGGACATATTGCTTAATACAATGAGGGAGTTTTATCAAATTCTATTATGTAGAACTTGAAATATTTCCATAGATATGCAAATTTTGACATAAAATACTCCAGCTTCGTTGATCTAACCGAACACGTAAACATGATGTTTTATACATTTACGCGCTTATAATAGCACATATTTTGGGTTTTCTGTTCTTATTTAATGTAAGACGTTACTTTAAGTCCGTTTTCGGGACTAAACAATGAATATACAGCATTTTATTAGCATTTTAGTGACCTTGGACAGGTGCAATAAATTGTGCATTTTTTCGCTGTAGGGGTATGTGATACGAATAACCATAAAATTCAAACAAGATCGCTGACCATCCATTTTTATTTTATTTTTCAATTGGTAATAACATGTAATTTCAACATACAAAATATAAATAAATTCTATTATTGGGAAAAAAATAAGGAAACTGGAGCATTCCCCCTTAAATTCATATAATTTCTTCGGAAAACCGTGACGTCGTTTTTTTACGTCGTTAACTGCGTCTTGATTCCTACCCTATGCGTACATATACAAAGCACAGATTCAATCATAAATTCAAAAATTAAGGAATTTTTTCAACGCAAAGTCATTTAATATTATTTAAGAAATTCGCACGATTCAAGATTTTCATGCGTGGTGTCCACGAAGCTTTTGATCAACCCTCATACACCACTGGTTTTCAACTATAAACTCGTAACTGCAGCTTAAAGGGGCTCATTCTATGTTTTTATGCTTCCGAACTGTTCGGGAACTCATATTTGTGCATGGAAAACAATTAGCAATGCATAAAAACCTCAATCTCGGCGAAAAAACATCTTTCCTTTGCTATAGATCAATCCTTTACAAGCGTGTTTACACATTCTATTTTTACTTCAAAACAAGACAAGGTCAAGGTCAACGAGACACACCTCCGCGATATTAACACACCGTACAACCGGCTGTGTCGATGACTGTGACCTTATTTGCAAGGAATATGTGAAAAGGTTTATTTTGTACAAGCACTGAACATTTATACACGTATTTATCAACTATAGAATACCAAAGATCCTTTCGTTTATTTATAAAAGTAAATTCATTTGACCTACCATGCACATGACATCAGATGCCGAATCTGTCTTCGCTGACTTTCTACGCAGCCGGTTGTACGGTGTGTTAAATCTCGCTGAGCACAGATGACGTATCTCTGACGTAATTGATTTTTGAAGGTTGGGCATATGTAGCCGTTACAAAACAAAAACAAGGACGACCAGCATGTTATTAATTGACTTGGATTTTAATACTTAATAAAGCTCGTGGAGTGCTAACAATGGACATAAATGATCTTCCCCTTCAGGTTGGTAATTTCATACGTTTGCAATTATTGTGCCATTTGCTTTTCGACAGCCTAGCTCGTCCCCCTTTAAAACAAGCTGCAGTTACGAGTTTTTTGTTGAAAAACGACATGTTTCATGATGTTTCATCCCTTTCTATGTATATAACTGGCCCAGCAGCATGTAAAATATTATCTTGTACCGTATCTACTGGTATAACGTCTATCCGAGTACATATCATCCTCTGTCATGTTAAACATTACCCAAACGGCAAAAATTTGAGGCGTTCCAATTTGAAACCTAGTGCAGACAACAAAACGCATTTTCTTCTTTTGTCTCCATGTTTTCTTTTAAGCCTTCTCTATTAGTGACGTCACAACTAGGTATTGTTTGGGAGATAAAAGACATTTCCCCCAAAAGCAGTGTTTGATTTCCATCATAAAAAAGGCTTTTAGAAACGTAGATGTAACATTTTTTATGTCATTTTGCCTCGTTTGCTCAATTCTTTCTCTCCTATATTGCACGAAAAATCCCATCTTTTCAAGCATTCGTTTTGTGATCTGCTGCATTGATAGGCAGCGTTAAGTAAGAAATGTTTATGAATATGCTGTCTACATTGATTTCCACTGATTGTTTGTTTTTCAGACAAATTTATGCTTAATTGACAAAAAAGAAAAAAATCCACAGCGAGAACAAAATAACATTGCATTATCAACATTTTTTTCTTTCGGCTTAATATTTTCCCAAGTCTTTGCTACCGGGGATGTTCAAATCTGGTCTTGTTTGGAAAATGGTAAATTGCAATACGATCTGGGTGTATATTGCTCAATGAAACGAGTGGCGCAGATATCTATGAATTTGTACGAGGGCAGTATTGAAGATACATTATTGTTGCATATATGTTCCAAATTTCGCTTCAAAATATTATATTGGTTCAAATGTTATAATTATGAAATTTAATAATGACACTAAAAATCACTCTAATATGATATCAAATTTCGCGTCTTGTTTGTTCCTAAAAGCGCAATTACGGCCATCTGTTCAATTCTTTTCCATTGTACACGTACATACAGATTTTCTCCGAATTTAATAATTGCCAGAAGAGGAAGGTACCGGCAAAGTCAGCAGCATTTTCTACAACTTTTTCCACTTCGCGCGCAACCTTTTAAATCCACAATTCATAGAAATTTTATTAAGTAAAGTCAGACTGGAGCATTTCATTTTGGTTACATCGCAGTTTATTAAAGTTTATTTATTAGCAGAAAAGATGGAATAAAAGTGCACTATTGTGATTAAAATGTTTCAAATTTACTCTTGTATTTAAAAGAATAGGCTACATGTATATCAAACAATTGAGAACTGTCAATTTATTCAATGAATTTGCGCGCGCTGACTAACAGAAATATCGATATTGTGATAAAATGGCTTTCTGGGTACATCCATTTGAATGCCAATATTTACAAAACTAATGTACATTTTTCAACCAAATTTGACATGCTGATATGAAATTGTAGTTACTATTGCATAACTAATTTTGGTGGAGAAATAATCGTTCAAACATGAGTAATTCACTTTCAAAAATATTTTTTGGACACCATGTATATCAATGTTGGTCTCAAATGCTTGCAAAGTACCATTTCCCTCAGGTCCCTGCTGAATTATATACCAATAAACCATAATCGCAGATATTACCATTCTGTATGACCATAATAACAGTAATCTGATAGGAACTTTAATTTACATGTAAATGCCGGACAAATTACATTATGAAATGTCAAGCTTGGGTCGTATAGAACATTATTCCAACTCCTCGGCTATGGTTGAAAATGTCGTAACAGCAGCTTGTATAAGCTGTAGTTACGACATTGTCGTACATACCTGTATGAAAAAAAGAGGCGGATTCCGCTTGGAAAACAGGCGTAAATGAGGCGTAAATGAGGCGTAAATGGCAATTTACGCTTGTAACAGTGGCGGAGTTATACTTTACGCCATAGTCACTGTACAAAGTAGTGGCGTAAATTAACGATCTGGAACCATAATGGATTTCGGTTATTATCGCCGATGATCGGGTATTTACGGCACTCGGTTATTTCCGCGAAACGTAGTCTGGTTCCCGTACCTGAAATCTACTATGAATATAGGTACGGTAATAGCTAATCTCCGAGGCCGTATACATGGTCGTCAACGAGCGGCTCTGATTGGTCGAGACGTTTCATCGGTTGTGTATACTAACCAATCAATGGACCCGGTTTGCCAGACATTACCAGACTCTTTATAACGTAGTGTATTAGAGGCGGGAACCAGACTACGCGAAACGCACTTCGGAAAGATTCGATTTTGTTCTCACCTCGGTTTATTTTCTCGTAAATATTAATATATATCGGCCGTGTAAGCTATTTAAACTGTATTTTTCTGCATAGATAGAGATAATTCTCGTATTTCTCGTTGTTAGTAGCATGAAAAATGCTTAAATATTATCATTCTGAACACTCTGGCGATTAAACGTATATTAAACGTACATTCATTCAATTAGAATAGGAAATACATGAAAAATACTTTTTCATGTTGTATTCTATATTTAGCAACAAAAAAGAAAGTGAAAGTACAGCGAAATAGGGAACGATTTTATCCAGTTAATCGTGACGTTATTTCGGACATACAATAGTAATTCGTTGGGGCTGTTATGAAATCTCGTAGCTACGGCTTAAATCAGGTCGTAGGTACGATATTTTATGACAACACTGACGGTTTATCAAAACATAACGTTAAACCCAGTCTATTGTTAGCACAAAATCCATGCTATTCACATTTTCCGTGGTTTGTTCAATTTCAACATTTCCTTTCATAGACATTTTGATATTGTCAGTAATTTTGGGGTTATCAAGGCTTTAAACGTTCAATATATTTAGGCATCGACAGTGGTGACGAACAGATTTACGTCAACTATTTTTTATCGTAAAGTTACGGGGAAAAAAACTTAGGAAATTCTAATCTTAGCTGCGAACATGTTTTGTAAAACGCACTTACGCAAAAATTGAACTTCCGTTCAAATCTACGAAAATAATGTGCGTAATTTCGTTGATAAAACGGGACCCAGATCACTGGTAGAAATAACAGAAAAACACTAAGAGAAATGAAGAAATAACTGTTTCAATAGGCCTACAATTGTTATGATTTTACTGATTTGGTTATAAAGAGCAAAGCACTGATATATCCTTCTCTTAACAAGTCTGGTTTTGACGTCCACTGTAGAAATAATTTGAGAAAACATTGAGAGAAAAGAAGAGGTTGTTGATTATCATCAATGTGTTATCATCAATGTGTCCCTTTTCCTCAGTGTTTTCTGTTCTTTTGGACTGGTACAGTTTTGTTGGTTTTTTTTTTTTTTTCTTTTTGTTTGTTTGTTTTTTTTGGGGGGGGGGGTGGGTTATGTATGCACCAATACACTTGATTGATTCAAGATCTATACGAATAAATGCTTAAGACCAGGATTTGATATAGTATCAATATTGCGTCTTCTGCCTTGATTTTTTTTATTATAGTCCAGTCACAATATAATGACACAGTCATGTTTACAAATTTTACAGTAATAAACAAAAGGTAATCCTCGTTAATTTTCAGTTCAACGTTGCATGTCTTTGTTCAAATTTTGAAGGTGTAAGGGACCTGCAAGCTTCGAACCATCACATGCAAATTTACAGTAGTTATGACTTTGCTATTGCGTTTTTGCAAGGGTAAATTTTGTAAACATGTGCCATAATATCGTTAAGTAAAGGACTATAGGTATGTAAAGACCCGGTAATCAAAGATACATGTTCGTGTAAGATTAGCTTAATTTGATTGATAAAGGCGTTCTTATACAGTAGTACATGACACCAATTCCAACCCTCTTCTACCCCACGAATCTTATATCACGGCGGGGAATCACCTGACATAACGTTTTCGATATTTTCCAACAATTCTGTCAAAAGATGACCGATTTGAAAAGAAGAATTTCAGCAGAGACAGCGGGAACACTCCATGACTTTGCTGAATGCCAAGGATAATCTTTGAAAAATCAGCTGATATGAAAGTTATTGACGACCAACCAAAACTTAATCTGGTCGTCAATAACGTTTTTATCACTTGATTTGTAAAAGAGTTACCACCCATCTGATATCGGGCGTTTTACACTTTTTTCTGTTTCAAACCGATTTCAAATTGGTCAAGTATTTTCAAAATTATTGACGATTTTCTGAAATTTAGTGTCACATGATTCCCCACCGATGTATATAATGCCCTTGTTTTGTTAACAATAGTTTATGTAGTAACTACAGGGAAATCTGGCAATGAATATTTGATAAAAATAAGTTCTTTATATAAGTTACTATAAAAAAATAATGTGTTGTTACATTTGACCTTACAATGAATATTTGATGGAATTGAATGACCTATTATGGATAATTTTGTCCTTTTTTATGCGCCCCCTACTAAGTCTGAATTCATAAAAAACCAAAATTTAACGGTAACTTTTTCCCATTCTTGTTTTATTTGCACAAGTATAAATTAGAGATAATTTTGGTGTAGGTCTCATACCCTGCCAGTCAATATTACAAAAATTACAGATCAAAGAAAAATGTTCATTTTTCTTAAACATGGAAAAAATTCAGTCGCAAAATCATAAACCTTATGTATAATCAAGTGTTTTTTTTTTTTTTTTTTCTCAATTTTGTTTTCATAGTTTTGTATTTAGCTTATTTATGTTACATACATATCTGTTGTAGCATACAAGTTGAAAAATGTCTGATATTATCATATTCTGGGAAAAAAATATGAGATTTACGGAGTTGGTGCTTCCCCTTTTCCCGCCTTTTTTGTAAAAGGGGGTCAATAACTAAAAAAATATATAAAATTCCAACATATCGGTAAAAATTGTTTTAAGTTTCATTTTACCTCCGTCTTATATCATAGAAATAATATATAACAATACTTTTTGTATTTTCAAAAGTGTCTATTATGGTTCCAGATCGTTAAAGGCGTAAAATGAAATGGAGGCGTAATTTTATCATAACAGGCGTAATTTAAAACTTTAATTTTTGAACAGGCGTAATTTTTGGACTTAGCTATTTTAACAAGGTGGAATGGCTGTTTCTTAAAGCGGAAAATAACTTAAACTTTCCAGGGAGACGGAATTTTTGGACTTAGCAATTTTATAATGACGCGATTCCAATATACTAGCCATTTTCATTTTGCACTGCATAAGATATAGGCAAATAAAAGTCTTTTGTTAAGAAGGTCATACTCCAAATTCAAGGTCGCAAGGTCAAGTTCGAGATTGATGGTCTTGGTAGTAGGTATGCAAGAGTAAACTATCAAGACTCCATCTGTAATAGTGATTGAAATATAGGCCAAGTTAAAGTTCTTGTAAAGTATAAGCCTTATGGTAAAGGTCCTAATGCCAAAGGTCATGATCCCAAATGAAAGGTCTTAACAAGTTCTATCCATATGTGAAATATCAAAGCTCTATATCTCACAGTGTATGAGATGTAGGCCAGGTTAAACAGTAGGTCATACTTCAAGGTCAAGGTCACAAGGTCTTAATTCCTGAATGAAAGTAAATGTCAGGTAGAATCTTTGTGTGAATTATCAAGGCTGTATCTAAACAAGAAATGTTTGTAAAACATATATGCCCCCTCAAGGGCCTACCTTTAATGTAGGTCAAAGTTGAGGTCAAGGTCCAAGGTCATGATCAAATGTAAAGGTCTTGGTAGGAGGTGTCCATGTGTGAAATATCAAGTCTGTATGTGTAAAAGCACCTGAAATATAGGCCAGGTTAAAGTTCTTTAAAGTAAGTCAAAAGCCAAGGTCATGGTCAAATGCAAAAGGTCTTGGTAGGAGGTGTCCATGTGTGATTATATCAAGGCTGTACATGTAATAGGACACGAGATAGAGGCCAGGTTAAAGTTTTTACAAAGTAGGTCAAAGGTCAAGGTCACAAGGTCCAAGGTCATGGTCAAATGTGAACAGTCTAAGTGGGAGGTGTCCATGTGTGCAATATCAAGAATGTATGTGTAAAAGGACATGAGTAAGAGGCTGGGTTAAAATGTTAAAAAAGTAGGTCAAATGCCAAGGTCAAGGTCACAAGGTCATGGTCAAATGTGAAAGGTGTTGGTAGGAGGTGTCTATGTGAGAAATATCAAGGCTGTATGTGTAAAAGGGCATGATATATCGGCCAGGTTAAAAAAAAACTTAAAAGTAGGTCAAACTTCAAGGTCAAGGTCACAAGGTCCAAGGTCATGATTCCAAATGAAAGGTCTTGGTAGGAGGTATCCATGTGTGAAAAATCAAGGCTCTATCAATAATAGTGCATGAGATATAGGCCAGGTTAAAGTTTTTTTAAAAGTAGGTCAAACTCCAAGGTCAAGGTCACTAGGCCAAAGGTCATGGTCCCAAATGAAAGGTACTGGCATGAAGTATCCATGTGTGAAATATTATGACTATATCTCAAATAGTGCCTGAGATATATAGTTCATAAGATATAGAATTAACTTTGTGAAAATAAGGCCTCCCAGTCTATTTTCTCCCAGTCTATGACCATTTCCTACTTCCTGTTTAGAAAATTGGAGGGAATTTTGTTTCTCTGACTTTTTGCAAAGTTAATGTTTGAGGTATGTATTCAAACATTGATATTTGATGAATCCAGTACATTAAGGGGCTCACTGAATGGTAGGACCAAGTGAGGCAACATTGGTGAGTGTTCTTTTGACTAAATTAAACAAATTCAAATGTTCATTTTTACCATTCCCCACCCACATTTTATGTAGTAAATATCTAGGAGGCGGGATTATGAGGCGGATTACGCCCGTAATTTCTTAAAAATTCCAAGCGGAATCCGCCTCCTAGCAATTACGCCTGTAAAAAAATCCGCTTCAATTGCATATTCCGTCTCTAAAAATTCCGGTTAATTAACATTTTACGCCTCTAAATTACGCTTGGTTTACGCTTGGTTTCCGTCTCATTCCTATATTTCTTTAAACAAGCTTACTAGCGGAAAATAAGGCGGATTCCGTCTCATAATTCCGTCTCATTTACGCCTGATTTACGGGCGTAATTTTTCGTACAGGTAGCTCTAACGAAATGTTCATAAATGCAAAATTCACATACTCGGAAACCCTTAGCCTGGCTCCCAGGCCGTGAGTATGTGTAAAGTAACTGAACTCTTGCATTCCTAATTTATTGGCTCAGATTACCTCCCTTCTGGTTAGAGACTCACGACATATACAGAGAGTAAGGCAGTGTGGAAATATGAGAATTGTAATGTCTACACATCTGTTACTATACATATCTGTTTTGAAAGACCAGATCAGTCATTCGAATATTCTCGGATCTTATCGTTACTCAAGACCCCCTCGAACGGATTACAGTTGCCGGCATGAGCCGATCCTGCCCATATCTCTCCGCAAGCATAACAACGGTAGTCAGGTCAATAACAACGGAAGCAGACCAAACAACAATTTAAATGTACGCCAGAAAAATATTTGAAACAAACAGCGTTCTAAAGTCGACTGTATCCTCATAAATGTGACAAAATTTTACCAGATAAAATAATTGATGTGATTTACCGATTATCGACAGTATATTTCACTTGAATTATAACGTTAGCTAAAGGATTGATTTGTTTTGATGACGTCATTTACGCGCGTCTACTTTCACGTTCAATATGGCGGTCACTGTATTACGCCAATTGGATCACCAAGGACAACTCTATCGAATCATACCTTGGATGCATCTCGTAGAACTACTTTCAGACAATGAATAGAATAGAATAGAACAACAATTCAAAACGTTCGTCTGTGACTTATGTCAACAATGACGCGACAATGATACTGAAATACATTGTTTGCAGTTCCAGTGGCCTCTCTTTTTAGAATGATTACAACCTGCAAGTCCCGCAAGGTTGACCTCGAAAACTACTTTATGAAGCGTAGCCACTTCCGGCTAAGAAATCCAATTTTTTTCAAGATTTCTACATACACACACTTCCGAGTCGATGATTCGATCTTTGGTCGACATTATCCGAGGATATCCGAACGTGTATTACGCTCGAGATCATGTTGCAACCACGTTCTATACGGCAAAAGGTTGCAAGCAGTCTCGAGGGTCGCGATTGCAGATCAGTCAGAGGGGAGCCAGTCTAGGAAACCCTGGGAAAACTCTAACCAAACGACGCAATTTTGAACTGATCCAAATTCAAAGATGTTGCAGACGACAATCCCAATTGAATGAAACGTGAAATTATTTCAACTGTTGGGGAAGAAAACATTGTGGGAAATGAAGAAATTGCTTGTAACAAGCAATTTCTTCATTTTCCACATTGTTTTCCAAAACTGTTATCCATCGCGGAGTCAAAAAGAGTCAATATGTGGATATGGTTTAAACTGACCAAACCAAACTGTTGACAAAATCCAATGTACACAAATGTTTGCGAAACAATTGAAGTTCTGCATTGGAACCATCTAGGAAAAGAATAAATTAAAATGATGGTTACCAGCTTTTTCTTTGTTCTTGCAATGTGGTTTCCGTTAAACCGATTTCCAAAGAAGATGACGTCAAATTGATGGATTTTTAGTGAAAGGGTTAAAATATTATCTTGGGGATCTCCGAAATATCAATAGAAATTACATTCTACAGATATTCCTCCCCTTACCACTCACGTCGCCAGCTATAGTTAAATATACTACTACCCAAACAGCAGCGCCTTTAGAGGCTCATAAAACTAATGAACACATTGAGAAAAAGAAGACAATTCTGGTAGCCAGCATTTACTCCTTTTGTCTCTATATTTCATGGGTTTTATCAAATCTTACATGTATTATTAGCCTAGTAAGATTTGATAAAACGCATAAAATATTAAGATACATTGTACTTTTCCATCGACAGCTTTCCATTTGAATCGGTCTTAATTTTTGCCGTTTCTGAAAGAGTTAATAATAATAAAGGCCTGGCCACACACAATTCTGCGTCCATATCGCGTCAAAAATATGCTACATACGATTGGCAATTCTTTGACGTACTCTGGCAGCGGTATAGACGCGGCATAGTGTACGCGACCAGGCATTCTACGTTGCACGTTCAGTGTTGTTCGCATTAGTATGTACAGTAATAGCACTAATTCTGTATCACCGACGTTGTCTCGGCCCCCGAACCGGCTTGACTGAAATACTTACCGTAGTCCGGATAGTATTTGGAATCAATGTGGTGTGAGACACCGATGTACGTTAATCAAATTCGAGTTCGAATCTTTATTGGCATTTTCGGCAAGGCTCCTTGGCTTTGTCCATGATAATCATGTGAAAGAAAAATAGGCGAAGAAAGGCAAATAGAACGAAAACAAACCCTTTTTACAAGCACTTTATCATTTCAAAACTAAGTAGGGCCTAAGGTATGTACAAATTGATTAATATGAAATAAATTAATTATAAACAATATGTATAAATAACACGCACCACAATTTCTACTTTTTTAGACCCAAAAGCGGGCGAAAATGTCTCTGCATCTCATAGACGGCTCGAATATACATTATACATGTACCTGTGTGTGGTTTTAGAATAAATGACGTCGATAACGTTGATAAGAAGTAAAACGGCGACTGCCGCCTATATAAGCCATAGTTACGATATTTTCGATCATAACCAACGATGTATGCGTACTAGTAAGCAACTAGTCAGATTGACATATCGTCGGTGTAAATGCAAAACCTCGTATGTCGATTGTCGCGATTTTAAAAGCCAAATGTTGTATGCCAAGTTAAGACAATTCTTGCAGGTTTGGAGACATTTTTACTAATCAGTATTTATGGCACATTATCCGTGAACAATATGTCCAAATTTCAAGTAAATCCTTTCAGTTTGGAAAAAGTTATTACACTTTTTTCCGTCTTCTTTAAAATTTTCCAAAAACGAGATACGATGTTTTGCATTTACAACGACGATATATCACATGCCATTCAGGCCCTGCGATCATTTGTATCCTGTGTACTTTGGAGTAAAAACTTAGAGAGGGTAAAGATGTTCTAAATGTTATTTAAAATTCAAACCCTATGTTAAAAATGCATCATTCTGTAGATCTACATAGGTTTGGTACTTGTAGACATAGTATGACCGTATTTGGATCTTATCTGTGAACTGTTGCTCTCAACGAATTTTCAAGCTCACCTTTTGCCTTTTGTTTATTTCCACCCGGAAAACCCCAATAGCATAATTATATATATACATTATATTCAGTTCGTACGTTATAAATTACGTAGAAGCTGTAGCACGGAATGCAGTGATATAGTCTAATAAGCAGATAAGCAGCTGTTCGCGAATTTAAAGAGATTCAATTGTAATTAAACTTATATGCCGTCGTTAACACTTGTTACTCTTCTCTAATCTTTTCTGCTTCTCTTCCCGCCAACCACGGTACAATAACGTCACTGGGTGGATGAATGATAGACAAACGAGTAGAAGAAGGCATCCATCAGCCTAGAATGGAAATAAGTTACACTATGTCAAATAAACCAAGAGCTATTGCAGAGCGTACCATAACCACCAATCCACTCACCCCACCCCCATCCATCTCCAACCTATAGAGAGAGGAAAAAACAATCCATTATATTCAGGAGTTTTAGGTTTGGATGTAATGAGAAATACATGTATAGTTAAGTGTTAAATAGTAATACATAAGTGATCGTACAATCACATTATTACACACATATCCTACAAAAGTAATTATAACAGTAATAATAAGTTTATTTTGGTAAAAGAGTACAAAACGTGGTATAGTAAAAACACATTACAGCAATATTGCACATAATTAGTTATGAAAAAAATGTAACAACCATGTTATGCGCTCCATTACCAAGGATAACACAGAAAAGAAGAAAGTTAAGTCCTATTATTTCCATTGCGGTCCCGGATAATGGAGGCATGGCATAGAAAGTCATGTTTACAATTAAATAATTTAGCATAATATTTGGTGTCAAATTTTACGGAATGAATATATATTGTTAAACCGAAGTGACCGTGCGCTGTGAATATTTATAAACACACATAATCGTCTGCAATATTTATAATAATGAGAGCAAGGTAACTTTGGTTCAACAATAAATAGTAATTAAAAAATTACCTGAATAAAATATTAACCGCGGATAACAGAAAGGACGTTTCAAACAATCTGAAATGTCTTACAATTCCGCCGTCGAGTAATAAATAAAGACTTACATGAAACATCGCCCCTTCGTAAGCTTTATTCCACGTGAAGAACCCGTACTGCAGAAACCCAACAACCCCACCACTCACGATCATGATACCGTACAACAGGCCGAAATATTCGCTTGGAAATCTGAAAAATGATTCAAAATTCGTTAGTAATGTTATACAAGTCAAACTTTGTCATAATTATTTTTCAACTAAATCATTCATTTATTATAGTGCACCAACTTAAAAAAATAATTTTCGTCGGCAAAGCCCGTTAGTTGAGCGTCTTTTAAAGAAAACATTGCCAAAGCGATGTCATTACATAATTTATGCAGATGTCTTGGGTTCGAGATTGGTTGACGGATGCAGGTTGGATTCCAAGCTTAATGTCGTGTTTAATTGGTTGTGTGATATCTTTTAATCCGATAAAAATACTTCTATCATTGTGATTTTGTTTTCGATTTTGACTTCGGTGTTTTAGAAAGTGCCGTTTGCGTCGAATTGAATCTGGGGATTAAAGAGACATCACATTTCCTTTTCATTATTTAAACTATGTCTTGCTATCAAGATTGGTTATTCTTAAGCGTAAAATGCTATCAGTTTTTTTTTTTCAATTTGTTGCTGATAAGCACAAAACACGTCTTTAAAGTAAGGCGGAAACGACAAATTCATATACATCTGAACTGCTGTTTACATCAATTTGTCTAAATCTAACAGAAAAATATATATTTCTCATATAAATGGCATAATACTTTAATCGGCTTGAAATTTTCATAATTTTCATAAGAAAATATGCTATATCAGATAAAGCAAAAGGAAAATTTACAAAAATATCATTGTGAAATGTCACTTTAAACAAGAATTATATTGCGAGTACGTGTACAATTTAATACGAAATTGGATGCTTACAATGCACTTAGGAACCCCGTTGCCATACCATAAAGGAATGATCTTTGAAGTGTCAAGACGAGGAATGTGAGGTATAACACAGATTTATTTGGGATGAGAACGAGTATGGACAATAACACAGCGAGTAAACTGGCAATAGACAGGGGTAATACAGCGGGAACTGTCTCTCTCCACACTCGTGATTCACCTCCTGAAAATATGTAAAATATACAGCTCAGAAAGAAGAGAAAAGTAAATTGTTTAATATGACACGTATAATAGTAAGTCGTCATTGGCAATAACCACAAATAGGGTAGGCGTCTTCATTTTATTTATTTATTATCATATAAGAATATCATAATTGTATTAAAACCAACTTGATATTCAGACCAATTTATGTTTTGTTGGAAACTATTTGCTCTTTATTTTAATAGTATTTTTTTTCAAATAGTGGAACGATAGGTGATGTGGAACTTTACTAAAAACTGGAGGTCGCAGTCATGTATGTACCTGCGCATCGTATTGAACGGGTGATAATTATAAAAAACGGCATACCTCTGCAAACCCATTTTTGGAAATCATACACTAAACCAGCGAACAATGAAAATACGAGGCCACACATCATAGTATAGTAGCACACGTTGGTGAAGTAACTCACTGAAATAATGGTACAAAACTATTGATTACTACATATACACATTGATATCAAAAGCGATCAACCATTTGTATCGCATTATATGGTTGGTTAATGAATTATGATTGTTATAATTCATAATAATTCCGAGCTCTTTTTTGGTTATCCATGGATTTAAAGTGACATTTCAAAATTTTTTGTCATAAATTTTACTTTTATTTTTATCTGAAAGAGCATATTTCCTTATGAAAATTTCGAAAATTTCAAGCCAAAATATTGCGCCGTTTACGAGAAATTTATATTTTTTGTGTTAAAATTGAACAAATTGTTGTGGACAACAGTTCGGATTTATATGCAATTTATCGATTATGTCTCAACTTTAATTGCGTGTTTCTCGCTTATTGGCAACAACTTATAAAAACTAATAGTATTTATACTCATTAGAATAACCAATCTTGACATCAAGACATACTTTAAAAAATGAAATTGGAATGAAATGTCCCTTTAAGAAGTAAATAAAGCAATATTCGAAATTACCCCCTACGTCTTTATTGGCGCGGCTTTATTACTTACTTGGTAAAATAGGTTGAGAATTAAAGAAAAAATCACGTGTAGCAAAGTGTTTTAACGCACGTTTCTAGCTTAGCCAAATGCAAAAAATGCTTTTCATGTTTTAGTCCATGTTTTACTTACCCGGAATAAAATGAACGTAAATATAAAGATTTATAAATAATTGTGACATATTGACTATGAAAGCCCATTCGTCGATCTTATCAACGTGTTCAACCGTTCAACATTTTCATTGTTCCATTTGCCACCATGTACTCTGTATCGGTATTGTTTGTCATAAAGATCGACAAATTACAAATTCCGTAACTCGTACCTGAATCTGTATCATTGTTAAGAATGGTATCGAGATACTGGTTTAGAGAGCCAATGAAGCAGAAGAACCGTAACTGTAACAGGGACAACCATATCACGTGGGTAATAAAGGTCGGGTTTCTTAGGCATTCTTTCAAGGTGGGCGTGGCTTTTGTTTCTGGCTCTGGTTCTGAAAGAATACATGTTTCCATGCTCTCTTGTGGGTAAAACATAACATAATGGCGACAACAATAAAAACAAGATGGTATTGGTTGCAACGCCCATAGTTTTCATGCAGATTCTGATCTTTTAGGTTGAAAACCCGTAATGTGGCCATTTCGAGATCCATAAAACATCGGATTTTTTCGAGCTTCGTCGTAACGTATCCGAACTTATTCGGACGCGACCGAAAATTCCACCACCGAATGTTTTCGACGTCGCCCGAAAAATTCCGACGTCTCGCAAATCTCATTAGGGGTATACTACCTTAACCACAAATTACCATCGCAATTGTCGTAAGCGATTAGTGTGTTGGTAATACCATTGGTATGTGAGGACGAACAATATAATAGATTTTCCTTGCAGATGCATGTACATATAAAAAGTAAGACTATGAATAGCTTGTAGTTGTGTTGGTTAAAACATGCTATCAACAATCCGGATCTGGTGGGTATATTTCTTCGAAAAATGTAAAATAAATATTTCATGACAAAAGTGTGTTTACCTTTATAATCTTTTCTCGGTACCAGTTCTGACTTCTCAGTAAAGGATACTGTCCGCTCCTTCTCAATAGCGGGCGATATTCGTGGTATAACTGATTTTGGTAGGAAGAAGAACGTGCTGATGAGTACAGCCACGTGACCAATGGCTATTATAAAGAAGACTGTTTGTCTGTTTGTGACACCGCTGTCTGACAATAACTGTGATGAGAAAGAACCGAAATGTTATATTGGTGCGTGAATATATAGAGATTAACTAACTGGAGAAATGTGATATGAAAATTATTTCACGAGAATGGGGTGTGATGCGGTTGAAAATACGAGTCCGCTAGGACGAGTTTTTTTTAACCGCATCTCACCCCTTTCGAGTGAAATAATTTTCATATTACATTTATTCAGGTAGTTAATCTATTTATTACATACCTATTTTGGGAATTTTACACTCAATTTGGGGCAAAATCTTTTGAAAAATAACGGTCTTATTCCAATCCTAGGCTTCACCGTGCATATATACATGCTCTTTGTGTCTTCAGAAAAAAGGCCGCCATTTCGTTTAAATTTTGAAGCGGGCAAAGAATGAAGCATCTATCTGGACTTTAAATTATCAAAAACAATTGTAATGAAAGAATGAAAAGCGAACTGAATAAATTTCAACCTTTCTATTCTAAATTTTCCAAAACTTCAGTCTAAGTTACCAATAAAAACAACAACAACAACAAGGTCAACAACTGGAATGACAGATTCGTGAAAGAAACAGAATGTTCAGCGGAAAACTATTGATTTATGGTGTTTAAGACAAAAGGGATTGTCTAGCAACAATCTTTATCAAATTCTGTGATGTGTCGTTCGGTTGCTTTGAGCAGGCGTAAAAAGAACAGTCTGTTCAAGTGATTTGAATATAGGCCTATCACGGAACAAATTTCGTCATGTTCGCTTCCATGATCAAAAATGTAGAAAACAAAGGGCGAAAACAAAGAATATAGGTTAGTTCTTTTTAGATGTTTTTCTTTCTTGCAGGTAGATCTTATTTGACATACATTTCCGATGTTCTGCATGCATGGAATCTGTAAAGGATAATAAATTAATGGGGAAAAAGAATAAAAAAGTAGTTCCGGCTGGAGTGAAATATTTCACTGCAGTGAAAATATCAAAATTTATTTCACTGTGAAATTACAGGATTTCACTGCTAGGAATGTAATAAATATGGAAGACGACCTTTAAGACATTGGAAGTCAGAATGGAATCAGATAAATCACAAAAAATAATTGAACCAATTGTTGGAAACACTTGTCTCATGAAGCAGGAAAGTCTAAAAGAAAACGAGAAAATGCTGGTAGTCAGCATTTTCTTCTTGTCTGTAGCTTTTCAAAACTGTCTTTATTAGGGACGTCAAAAGCAGGTCTTGTTTGGGAAATCGTTAGTACGTATATTACCACTTACTCTCTTAACACAGAGCGCATTATCTTTTCATTCTATTACGATAAATGATACTCTGTTCCCATGGGATCATTGCACGTCTTATATCGGGGCCTTTGTGGGATTTCGGTATCCAATCATTAGCTTTAAACAGCAAAACATTTGAAAAATCTGATACAAATTTTCATTGGCTGACGCTTCAAATTACCAGCTTCAGCCAAAAATAGAAGCGACGTAATGTATACGTAATCAAATAAGATAAAACTGAATGATTTTGATTCGATAATTCAAATGTTACCGGCTTCATCCAAAAATAGAAGCGACGTAATGTATACGTAATGATCATACAAGATTAAACTGAATGATTTTGATTCGATAATTCAAATGATGTGCTATATTTAAAATATGACGACCAAATAGGCAGTTGGTGTATCAAAAACGGCAGAGGTCATATTTGATGGTTTAATCAATAGCCTCGGCTTTGGAGAGTAATTACTACTAACCTTAAGCAGCAACATGACAGCACTGGAAGAGTCGAAGCAGCCCGATAAAAGACCTACAATCGCTGAACTTCCCATGAATAAATTAGAGATCTGTAAAATAAAAACAAGTAAATATACGAAAAAGATCAATTTAAGTAATGCCAAAACAGTTAAATGTTTTAGAGTTGAAGACTGTCTGGCGGATGAGTATAAAATAGTCCATACAGAAATAAAGAATGTCTGAAATGTTTTTGTATCCGCGCTAATTTTGTGTTTGCCACTTTTCTTAAACCCAAGCTGCTCTATCCATTTGTGTTAAACATGTTTATATTTCTAAAAAAAAAAAACACATCTAATTCCATTCATTACATATGAGCTAATGGAACTATTTACTACCGGCGATCGAACTCGAAACCAAGTTGTCGTGGCATACCGGTATATACCCGGTAATCAACGTACATGTATATGTAGAAACTAACCTGCGCATTTGTTACAAGGATAGGTAATCCACCAATACCCACTAAAGATAGGCCTGGGAATATCAACCATGGAGTCTCTGAAAACATCAACATGTATAAGAACATGACGAATGTGAAAAGTCAGTCTGAATGGGGGTGCAACTTGGTTCAGTGTCTATAATAAATCTGCGCAGATAACACACTCCATAAGTCTGATCAGTCTACGTCATACAAGGCACATGAAAACAAGGCTTAAAGGAGTACAAAAGATAGCCTTTATTGTCTTCGAAACGTTCAGTTGATGTTAATACAAGACATTTTTTTATACATAACATCCAAAGTAGCCCAGAATCTTTTGGTCAGCAATAATTCAAAAAGTGTCTGCATGATGTCTACTTGAAAGTGATGGGAGCAGGTACTAGATTCTAATTACCGATTTTTAGGTCAGATCGAATAAGGACTAGGCCTATGTGTCTAGAAAGGGTAAAGGAAATCTTTAAAATTAAGTTTCTGTGATACCAATGTTTAGTCGTGATATATATGGCCTTGATTTATGCATACAATTTGGTGTACAAGTACAAACGTTGAGACTGTGATATGTTCAGATCAATTTGGCAGTGGTAATAATGTTTGTTGGTTTCTAGTTGTGCACACCGCTTACGGAATTCAGATAACTCTCTTCGTTCTTGAATTATCTGCCCTTGAATTAAAAAAAAATGCCCATTTTACTGACACGCCCCTCTCGGGCGTATAAGCGCTGCTCTGCAAAGCTCTTGTTTTACTTATTAGGGGTGTCAAGATGAGATCTATCATGCTTTTGACAGGGTATATTCTGTAACTATAGCTCAAAGGCAAGACGAAGTAAATAAGTATAGGTCATCCATAAACACTGTTTTTTATACACTGTCTGCTATATATTTCATATCTTTATATTTAACATCAGTTACATTCTTGATGTACCCGGTAGCAAAACAAATTGGCGTGGCAAAGGATTTTAAAAAATGAAAACATTACTAAACGACACTCTGTTAGTTTAAATTTACTACACCTTGTGAAGAAGCTTTGAGAGCCAAACATGGGTGTTGATCAGACGGTATGTATGCACTAGCCGATGAGGATCCATGTTTGACTATTTGCTTGCTAATAATGTCAACCGAATGGTCAATCGAGTCACTTTCCCTAAAGTTCACTATGAAACTTATTTAGCTATATCAGAGAAATGGAGCTGATGGCGCCGAAATGGAGATTGTTATTACAATAACTTGGTGGTCGTAATATGAATTCACATTTATCTAACGTTAATATTACATACTTGTAAGTGCAGCAAATATTTGAAAAAAAAAAAGAATTTCAAGCTCGACCAAAAGAAATTTGCATGTCGCTACTGCGACTGCGAAGGCGCCATTCCGCGTTTTATTCTTGTCGCGTGACCCTTTGAAGCATTCTGGTTTAAACTGATTTTTAAAATCATTTCCCAAATAGTAAATTTTAAGTTAATTTGAATTGATAAAGATGTTCAACATACCATGGAAACATTTTGGCAAACAGAAAAAAAAATGCAGGGGTCCGTATTATCGACGATCGTACGATTAGTTTTTGCGTAATTACTTGAAATCTGATTGGCCCAATCTGATTTCTCGTGCAATCAGATGTTTTGTTACACAGTTTACACAAAATCGTGGTCGTAAGATCGTTGATAATACGGGCCCTGGTTACCATTATTTTTTTCTTTCGCCTCAATGTTTTCCAAGCCTTTTCTTTTAGGAAACTTAAAATCCAAAGTTTGTTTAGAAAAGGGCGTAGGCTACATTCACTGACATGAGTATAAAATAATCATACTATAGCATTCGGTAAAATACAAAATTAAAGTTTACAGAAACAATCATGTGTTGAATGCTCAATGAATTGCTCATGTTCAGCAGCTGAACTAAAACAAATATAAAAAATATGTAAAAAATATGAAAAAAATGAGCGCTAGCGAGATTTGAACTCATGATATACAGTCAAATCTCTTTATGTCGAACTTCGGGGGACATTCGAAAAAACTTCGACATATAGAATGTTCGACGAAGAGATATTTCATTATTTGGGACAAAGATGTAGGCGACCATATTTGCTATATTTGGTAATAAGAGTGGTCTCGTATCATTAGTCTTAAAACAAAATAAAAAATAAATCTATTTTTATTGCATGTATTATTTAATAAAGGATGAGTGTCAATAAGGCCCTTTCCGTGACCCAGCCCGATTTTCTTCATTTTCGCCACACATGACCACTAACATGTTGACCTTATGTAGGCAAATTATCAACTTGAACGGAGCCTTGGTTTGGAAGATATATTAAATCAAAGTGGGTGGGGTAAGTCACTCACTATGCCAATAGATGGTAATCAATTTCTTATACAGTTTTACTTACAATTTATATCTTAAAAACTGGTAATGCAATGAAATATATGTGCCATGCACTTTGAATACACGTTGTTGTTTATTCCATTGGATGTCATGTACAGGAGAAAAGGGGCATTAAACATGTTTATGAATTTTTAGGATTTTTGGATGGACTAACTTTACGAAAAACCACAACAGGCTTTTATTTCTCATTTCATTTGATTTATCTTTCTGGTGGTGAATGAAGATATATAACCATAATTCGTAATATGAAAATTTCTGAAATTGCTTTTGTATATTCTGGATTACATGCCCTTGATTTCTTGATAAAATGCAAAAAAATATATGAAGTACTATTTCGTTTCTGAACCAAACATTTCTTTATAAATCACCATAGTATACCAATAGGAGGACGATATGAGCCTTATGTACACAAAACATCAGATAAAATGAGGTTGCAATCGTTATCTGAACAGAGTGGATGGGGTAATATACTCTAAAATTAAGCGTGAAACAGACATGAATTTTTCATAGTCAGAATTGTGTGTTTAGCATCTTAAATGTATGGTAACGTTTTTATTAGCTCATTTGAGCACAAAATACTCAAGTTTAGCTATTTTCATCGCTTTTCGTCCGTCGTTTGTCTCTCTATCTGTCCATCTTTCTGTTCTTAATTTGGTGTTTACATTCTAGCATCCGCAAATATCGGCCAAACTTTGTCAAAACAAACATGGTCATAAGTTATCTTAGGAGTTCGATTATGGGCTGGATCGAAACAGAAAGGTCAAGAGTTACCTGCCCTAAAAACGTCAAAATGGTAAGTTTTGACATTGTTTCCACCCTAGCATGTGCATTTATTGACCAATCAAGATGAAAATTATACACTAGATTGGCTACTATATTTGCTCGAATTGCTCAGATTTTCAGTCTGATCGAACAAGAAAATCATGAGTTATGTGCCCTTGAATTTGACAAAATTGCCGTTTTCAACTTTGTTTTACTCTTACAAACACAAACACCAATCAATCAAGACAAATCTTCGACACAACATGGGTCACTATAAGATCTTGAATGAGTTCAAATTTCAACACAATCGGACAACAATTTGCGAAATTGTCTGCCCTTGAATTTGATGAAATTGCAGTTTTCGACTTTGTTTTCACTTCAAAAACCACAAATATTGACCAATCAAAATGAAACTTGGACACAATGTTTGTGACTATAGAACTTGGAGCAGTGTGAATTTCAACATTATTATGGTAAGACTTGCTCAGTTATCCGCCCTTGTATTAGACAAAATTAGAGTGAAAACAAAGTCGAAAATCGTAATTTTCTGATCCAATCAGACTGAAAATCTTGAGTAATTTGAGCAAATATGGTTTCCATCATTGTGTCTAATTTTCATCTTCGTTGGACAATAAAAATGGATGCTAGAGTGGAAACAATGCCAAAATTGACTATTTTTGATGTTTAAGGGCAGATAACTCTGGTCCTTTTTGTTTGATCCGGCCCATAATCGAATTCTTAAGAGAACTCATGACCATACTTGTTTTGACAAAGTTTGGTCAAGTTTGGCCGATATTTGCGGATGCTAGAATGTAAACACCAAATTAAGAACAGAAAGATGGACAGATAGAGAGACAGACGACGGGCGAAAAGCGATTAAAATAGCTGAACCTGAGCAATTTGTGCTCCGATGAGCTAATAAAAACGTTACTATACATTTAAGATGCTAAACAAGCAATACTGACTATGAAAAATTCATGTCTGTTTCATGCTTACTTTTGGAGTATATTTACCCCACCCACTCTGTTCAGATAGCAATTGCAACCTCTTTACTTGGTGTTTTTGTGTACATAAGGCTCTTATCGTCCTCCTACTGGTATTTTATGGTGATTTATAAAGAAATGTTTGGTTCAGAAACGAAATAGTACTTCTTATAAATTTTGGCATTTTTATCAAGAAATCAAGGGCATGTAATCCAGAATATACAAAAGCAAATTTAGAAATTTTCATATTACGAATTATGGTTATATATCTTCATTCACCACCAGAAAGATAAATCAAATGAAATGAGAAATAAAAGCCTGTTGTGTTTTTTCGTAAAGTTAGTCCATCCAAAAATCCTAAAAATTCATAAACATGTTTAATGCCCCTTTTCTCCTGTACATGGCATCCAATGAAATAAACAACAACGTGTATTCAAAGTGCAAGACACATATATTTCATTGCATATCCAGTTTTTAAGATATAAACTGTAGGTAAAACTGTATAAGAAATTGATTACCATCTATTGGCATAGTGAGTGACTTACCCCACCCACTTTGATTTAATATATCTTCCAAACCAAGGCTCCGTTCAAGTTGATAATTTGCCTACATAAGGTCAATATGTTAGTGGTCGTATGTGTTGAAAATGAAGAAAATCGGACTGGGTCACGGAAACGGCCTTATTGACACTCATCCTTTGATACAAAAACTATTAATGTTTTACAGAGTACATTACAGGTTACCATTTTGTTCTGTGTATATAACAGCTTTACTTAAAATTTGTACCTCTATTCACACGATTTTAAGTGAGCCTACAACATATCTTTACAGCAGGATAGCATTTTCTTCCTTGTGTGCATTTCATGTTTTTCCATGGAAAACATAATTATCTGGTAGGGATTTTTGAATGTAGAGTTTGCGAGGATGAATTATGCTTGGTTACTAAGTTTAAAATGCGTGCTACTGCATCGAAAGAAATATCTGGAGCAATGTCTTGGATTTCAACACAGTCAAACGCAATCAGGTAAAAATCGATATTCGATAAAGTTAAACTCTTTTGTTGATTACTCGAGTTGACAGGTTGAAAGGTGTGAAAAACTGACTTGATTGCAATTGGCTTCATTTAAGTTAGATGTTTGTCGTAGGGAGGTGTGAATGTGTTCTAACACAGGTGACGGGACTTTGAAATTGGTTCGACATAAGGAGAAAGTTCGAGCATGAGAAAACGACGTATAGAGGTTGAAATATATAGAAATAAAGAGCAATACAATCGGGACTTGAAAATTACTTCGACGTAGGGAGAACTTCGTCTAAGGGACGTTTGATATAGAGATGTTTGACTGTATAAACTATGATGAATTCTCGGTCCGGTGTCGTAACCAATGTACCACGCAAGCTTTCACATTTATCCTAATAAAGCTTACACGGTGGATAACCCACGTGACTTTTGGGAAGCGTTAACACCGAAAAAATAGTCCGCTTCAAGGTGTGTTTTGTTTAATTTCTCAGCTTATACTCTATTGATTTTGACGAGATAAAGTGCGCGGAACGCGCATTTGAGTGGGCTATTCCCGTTTGTAACTCACTTTGCTCAGAATCCCGTGGTTTCTTCAAACATTCAAGCGAAAGTTTTTTTTCGGTGCATGTGAACGCTTCCCTCTTTCGTTTTGCACTTACAAACATTATCTCATCAAAATCAATAGAGTATAAGCTGAGAAATTAAACAAAACATGTTTGGAAGCGGACGATTTTTTCGTTGTGAACGCTTCCCAAAAGTCACGTGGGTTACCCACAGTGGCTTATAAAAGTTTAAACTATTTAAACAAATTGAATTTGTCCCTATCGAAATTGAAAGAATATGAAACAATATACAAATTCATATTTCATGCAGTATATTTCCTCGTGAATGTCTTAACATGTCAAAATAAATATGCTATTAATTTAATAATTCTTATCGACATACATTTCAACCATTTTCAAGAAATAGGACGAGCATTTTGAAGGCCTACAATGATCGCCTAACAAACTCTACACGGGCATATCTCATAGCTCATGGCTCGGCTGCCAATAAAAAAAGTAAAGCGTCCTTGAAGAATTCGTGTAAACTTTCTTATTGATTTAAAAATATACAAAAAAGGGGAAAAAGAATCTAGCGTGAGTGGGTTTCGAACCTATGAAACAAAAGTGCTATGGCCATGGTAAGCCTACCACTCTAACCAATATACCACAGTGCCGCATGGCACTAAAATAAAAATCAAAGTATAGTAGTATTTATCAGATAAGATTGGTTATCGCCCCTGAAATCAGTCAGTTGGTCCATAGAAATACCGAAATACATTAGTAAATACCAAAACACATTTACAGTATCGATTTTATAACGGACCAGTTCATAGTGAATATGTATTACCGTTATTTATTCAACACTTCATATAAAATTCTCTTCTTGTCGTTATTAAGCATAAACAACAATAGTGAACATGATGTGTTTTAGTTCTTCGCGTGTTTCGGTATTTCTATGGACCGGCCCGGTCAAATGATTGAGCGGTTAGTAATTCGCATCTGGGGGAAATTAAAGGGCGACGGTAACAGATGGTCTAATTGCAAAAAATGAAATTTTTTGAAAAAATATGCAAAACTTTTGTGTTGACCAACTCGGGATGGTTAATAATATGCGATTCAGACAGAGAATGAGCCGAAATTACAAGACAGATAGCTGAATTTAGGGAGAATCCAAGCCTAAATTCAACCCCATCACTGATGGGGTTAGAATTATTTTCAAATTGTTGCGCATGCGCATACAGCGCGGACCATGATTCAAACGAGATTCATACTTAAATTTCAATATGACGTCATCATGTATGTTGTGACGTCATTTAAGAAAGTCGCATGTCCTACTGTTTTGACCTACTTTCGACATCGCTTCATGAATTTGGTATCAAATTCCGAAAAAATGAGTCGTTGCTTCAATAGTTTCTCGTAATCATTTAATCAGGTCATATAAAGCTTAAAAAGTGTACATTTCGTTTGTATTTGACAATTTTTGGGTCCAAATCTGGGAAATAGTAGCTTTAAAATAATATACAAATGCAACATTTATATGCATTGTATTTCCTCGTAAATGGTGTAAGCATGTAAAACAAACATGTTGTTAATGTTACAATTATTATCAACGTACAATTTATAGTTAACCAGCTTCAACCAATAATTATGTCGAACATTTTGTACAATAATCGCCTCCCGAACTCTGCACGTTAATATTTCAAAATCGTTATACAGGTAGCCCAGCTTATGGGCTACCAATAACAGGTATGGGAATTAATTCTGCAATGCTTCTTGTATCAAGAATAAAATGGAGTTAGATTTCTTGGTTTGCATTTTTATAAAGTGATCTTTGTACATAGGCTATGATTATTCTTATCGCTGTTTTTGTAATCCAAAACCCAGCAACTACATGCGTAAACAAATTGTTAGTATCACAATGATAAAATGGGACCTACCTTTACTGGCGAATGCCAAACAGACTGCACCAAGTTCATATGATACACTGAAAAAGAAAGTCAAACAAAGTCCATCATATTTTTTTCATTGTAGACCTTTATTTCAGTTTGATGTGTCAATCCAAACTTAAGATACCAATGAAACAAGATTTCGGTCCATAACTTTGTGTTCCATTTTTCTTTTACAGTTGTTTAGTGAGTTTCGAACGATCAAAAAGGGGTATTTTCTTTGGCTGATCTAGTAGACCCATTTAGGTAGAGTACCCGTTATCGTGGCAATATTTAGATAAATACCATGTCGGAATTCTTCTGGCGACGTCACGAACGTTCGATGGTAGTATCTGATTTATTCGGATACCGGTACGTTACAAAGAGCAAAAAGAGGAAAAAATCCGCACTTATTACTACCGAACCAATAAGACGTACACCGAAAAATGCCGACGTCGTGTTAATCTTTATGATGGCTATTCTACCTAAATTTGTTTTTATGTTCAGGTCCGTAGGAACAAGGGAGACGAAGGGGCTAAGCCACTCCCACCCCCCAAAATGAAAAAATAAAATAAAATAAAATTGGCCGATAAAGCCGAATATTCCTTATTTTACTTCTACAAGTCAGGGAAAATTCAATTTAGCCCCTCCAATATTCAGACACTGGCCGGGACACAGCTTGACCCCCCCCCCCCCCTCCGTCCCGTCTAGGGGCCTGTTTTCGTCTGTGGCAGCTTCTTTCAAATAGGATCACCTAAAAAGTTTGTCTTTTGTAGAAGGTTTATATAAAGTAACACTATAAAAGTCACGAAAACTTACAAAGCAATGAGTCTCGTAACCCTCGTCCCGTATTTATAGTTGATATGACCAGTCACCGCGCTTCCCACACAAAACATCGTAGCTCCTATAGTAAAACACAGCGCCAACATGTCATCTTGCGCTTTACAGGGCTGATCCTGTTCTTCCGCTGTCATGGAAACGCGATGTACGTCATTAGAATTAACACCTACATTCCAAATGTGAGATATATTTCCTTTTCCAGATTTGTTCGTTTTTCTAGTGTCATCGTCACACAGATCGGAGTATATTCCCTCGTCCTTCAGAACAAAAACAAGCGAGCCCCAACCATACAGTATACCAGCAAAGAAGAGACATTCCATAAAGCCCCATCCTGCTATAAGCCATCTTCTCCAACCACGGCTGCCTCTTACGTCGTCGCTGAGTACCATTGTTTATTTTGTTTATCTGTGTACTATTTGATAGAATATGGTATAATCTGAAATGAAGTGATGTGAAACATAACAATTCTCAGAAAATATGGGGTAAATGCAAAGATGATTAACGTCATAGAGACCGATCCAGATCATGATGTAAGCCTTCTTTTCCAGGCTAAGTGGCATTTAAAAAAGACGAACGATTAAGAAGATTGATTAATTTCCCAAAAGAAACGTAATAAACTTGTCCATGTTCATGTTTGTTCCAGTCACTCTTTCTCAGGTCTTATTTGGAAGAAGGTCCTTTACCAAACAAGACCTGGTTTTGACTTATATTAGTTCTAAATGGCTTGAGAAAACACCGAGACAAAAGAAGAAAATGTTGATAATTATCATTTTCTCCTTTTGCCTAAATATTTTCTGTACTATATCATACACAAATCCGATCTTTGTTTACCTTCATTTTGTCGTCTGCAGCATCTTTTGAATTGGACAACCCTAATATTTTGCCGTTCGGGAAAGGGTTAAACACTAAGACGCAAACTGATCTCGCATCGTGTTGCCGTGTCTCAAATACCACAAAAGCTCTTTTCATAGATCCTGACTCATCTTGATATAATTCATGGCGTGGAATCAAATGATATGTACAACAACAATTGCAGAAAATCTTCAATGATTATATCAATACTTGAACAATTTGAATTTTAAAAGTTTGAAGGAGAGAAGGCTGGCAAACGGGGTTTTACTAGCCTGGGTCCAGTCGTCAATATACAATTTGGTCAATAAGATAAAAAAATCAATACCCGTTACATATTGCGGCATCCGTTTTTGATCGTATCGATTGAGACCGGAGAAAGTAAAGGAGGGAAAAATTTATGATCAGTCTGGAACCCAGTCTAGGTTTTACTGAATGCGAAGGATATCTTAAAGTCAACCGATAAAAGAAGTTATTGACGAAATTCTGGTTGGTCATCAACAACCTTTCATCAGCTATTCTTAAAAGATCTACCACATCCAGCTTATTCTTGTCGTTTTCCTACCTTCTCTTCTTCAATCCGAATCCTTGTTGGTTAAGTATTAACAAAAATATTGACGATTTAAATCTAAAAATATTGTGTCAACTTGTGACCCCCCCCCCCATTATCAGAAATAAATTTCATAAATAAAATAAACCATCTTACCGTAATTAATATGTTGCTTTCTGGAATTCTGTGATGAATTGCCTTTATAGGTCTTCTTTATATATGGTCCATTCAATCTGAAACGGGGATAATGTTAATTAGGAATGCTAATTAGTCGTATTAATTAGTATTCAATTTTCATAATTGGATGTAGGATATAATTACCTTGACTTTTATCACTTGCAGTTCACGAGAGTCTTGAAATCAAAAACATGCAATGTGAAAGTGGCCTATTTTCCATGAGAGATTATTTTATGATTATTCCTCGGTTACCATTGAGAGGACATGTCATGATCTCAAAACGTCTTGACCACTTATAAAGCAGTCCACCCTGGTGAGACGTTGAAATTTAATGCGATGTCGTTACCATTCGATACGTAGCCGAACTTTTTCGGGCGACGTCGTAAACATTCGGCAGTGGGACTTTCCACCGCCGAATGTTAACGACGTCGCCATAATAATGAATCAAGACGTCACGTGATTGTTATTATGGGTGTTCTACCTTTTACATGGAATTACCCGAAATGACCATTTCGACTTTCTTTAACCCATTACCAGACGACAAAACTTTGGACTATTCCAATTTGAAAGTTGTTGCAGACGACAATTTCAAGTTGATGAAATATTAAAAATCATTCCATTTTGGCTCAGAAAACTTTGTGGAAAATGAAGAAATTGCTTGTCACAAGCAATTTTTCATATTCCACAATGTTTTCCCAAGCCTTTACTTGTGAGGGAGTCAAAAGACATCACTGTGCAGTACTTAATGAGACACATTAGCCGGGATGTGGAAATTGGTCATTTTGGGTATTTTTGATCACAATGATGCTTGACATTGTAGATCTTGATCAGACTGCGCGAATGCACAGACTGATCTGGATCTCTTTCTTGTCTCAAACGCAATAAAGAATCTTTATTAAGATACCGGCCCATATTTATTTCACATTGACGAGAAAAGGTTCTTATACACGTATCTTTGACAATTCCACCAAGATCCTTCTTCTCTGAAACTGCAATGTTCAGCGCTTGCAACTTACATGCGATCATAAATTGATGTCTATTGTCGGGGATCGCTTTAGAATCAGAATGAAAGCTAGCGGCGATGAGAAAATTTGTGTCGATACAAACAATATTTCACCCATTACCACACGGCAATTGTTTTAGATTTATCCAAATTCAAAGATTGTGCAGATGACAATTTTAAGAGAATGAAATTTTACATAATTTGGTCTTTCATGGAAGTAAACATTGTGGAAAATGAAGAAATTGCTTGCAACAAGCAATTTCTACATCTTCCACAATGTTTTCGAAAGCCATTACTTTATAGGGAGTGATTGTGTGGTCATGGGTTAAGTGAAGTACATCATAGAAAATGTTGTGGTAGATAGGAAATGATGGCCATCCACGTTGTTTTCTTTGGTCAAACCTTTTCTCTCAAGGACGCCAAACCGAAGTCTACTAGATTGGACAGGGTTTTTGAAATTTGGTGTATGACGCATGGTCAAAACGTTCGTGATAAATCAGAGAATATTTTGACCTCATTGGGCATTCTTCTAAGGTTACCCTACTGATATATTGACACACTAAGTTTATAAATCTATTTATACGTTGTCTCATGAAGAGAAAGTACTTTCTTTACCCTAAATTTTAACCTTTTCATTTTAAAGGACACACTTGTCAACAAATTCTTGACCTCAATGGTCATTCTTTTGGCGAACACCTAATAAATTGATATACTCCTCGTACATTGTACTTTTATGTAACGCCATGAAGAATTAGAAATGACGTTTGTTTTCCCTTCCCAAACAATGCCTGGTTTTGGCATCCCTTTTAAAGAATGCTTGGGAAGATATTGAGAGGAAAGAAAAATGCTGGTAATCGGGATGTTCTTGGTACGTTTCAATATTTTCTTTGCTAGATCTATATTGTGCACAAGATGTTCTTTGCTGATATGAATACCGGATATTCTGTCGTCTGCATCAGTTTTGATATTGGACCACTCTAATTTCTTTTATCGTTGTGAAAGGGTAAACACTAAATCTTAACCTTGTATTAAATAAATTGAAAGTGGTGCCTGACATATGGTCAAATAGTACATGATGACACAGAATCCTTGAATGTTGCCCTCAATGGGCAGTGGTCTTGGAGGGTTACTTGTACTGACAAATTGACATACGTATTTCGTATGTTGCGCCATGATGAAATAGGACTCTCGTAACCAATTCAAAAGTGAAGCCTAGTTGCTACGTCCCTTAAACCCAGGTTTCCAGCATTTTTCTTGTCTTTTCAATGCCTTTTCCAAGTAACTTCTTCTAGGGTTGTTCAAACTAGTCCTTATTTGGGAGAAGGGTTAAGCCTTCCTTATGTGGCATCTTCTAGGAGCGTCAAAACCGGGAATTCTGTGCGGAAAGTGTTGTTGTATTTAGTTTCTATGCAAACCATCAAAGAGTGAATCTAACGTAAATCACAAAGTGCTTCTGGTGCAACCGTTTATTCTATTTTTCATCGTAACTTTTGCTTTTGGCAAATCGTAGCCTAACACTTGTTTTGTTTGCAACGAGTTGAAATTGTACGGATCTGAAATATGTTAATTCTGTAAAAAGCACGACAAAACTATGACGACGACGACGACAACAACAAACGCATTAGCAACAACATCAAAGACATTTACAACAGATGGAAAACCCTTTTTATTAATTGCTATATTTCTGAGCGTAGAAATTGCAGTAATTATGAAGTGCGTGTATATCAAATACAGAAAATCAATACCCTTTCCCAAGCAAAACATGATTGTATCTCTTTTTAACGAATCTTTAGCATGATTCTTTTGAAATCATCATTGGAAAAGGAGGTAATGCTTTAACCCATTACCACACAGTGACTTGTTTTGACTCCCCACAAGATTTTGGCTTGGAAAACATCGTGGAAAATGAAGAAATTGCTCGTGGAAAGCAATTTCTTCATTTCCCACAATGTTTTCTACATGAATAGACCAAAAAATGTAAAATTTCATTCACTTGAAATTGTCGTCTGCAAGATCTTTCAAATTGGAACAGTCCAAAATGTTGCCGTCTGGTAATGAATTGAAACTAGCGTTGTCTCCTTTCCCTCATTCTTTTCAATTCTAACATGCAAACATTTTAGAAATCTTAGAATTGTTTTATATTGCCTACATGAATCTTTGTCCTACTGACCGGTCTACACATGCGTGTCCTTTGGATGAAAGCCGGAAGCTAGCTCACACGTCACCATTGATCTGTTCTATGGTGTAAGTCCTAGATCTGGCGTCCCCATTATATTATAGGAGGTTGACCTTTTAATTGAAATGAAAGAGGGAATGTTGATAACGAGTAATGTTTTCTTATTTTCTCATCAATATTCATTTTGAGTGTTGCTCTACACTTAAACGTTCTCCATTACAATATTAGAGACGGGATATGGAAAGCTACACCATATTGCAAGTAAACCCATTACCATACAATGAATCTATTTGACTCCCCACAAAATAATGGCCATCGAAAACATCGTGGAAAATGAAGAAATTGCTTGTGACAAGCAATTTCTTCATTTCCCACAATGTTTTCAGTCCAAAAAATTAAACCCAAAATTAAAATTTCCATTCACTTGAAATTGCTGTCTGCATGATCTTTCAATTTGGATCATCCTAAAATTTTGTCGTTTGGAAATGGGTTAAGCCTCCATTGATCCAGATCAGTCTACACATAAGCGCATTCTAATGAAGTTCCGTGCTGCTCTTAACCATTACCACAAAGTGACTGCTTTTGACTCCCCAGAAAAAAAGGCTTTGGAAAACATTGTGAAAATGAAGAATTCGTTTTGTACGAGCAATTTCTTCATTTCCCACAATGTTTTCTACACAGAGAGACACAGAAAAGTAGGCTTACATTTTTTTTCACTTGATTGTCGTCTGATACATCTTTGAATTTTGTCTTGACTAACATGTTGCCGTCTGGTAATGAGTTAAAGAGCTGCTGCAATATGTTACTAAGAAGCTATGATAATTTAAATGATGATCTAGCGCCGTATGGGACAATTTATCAATTCCTAGCAAAGTTATCTCCCTGCCTTCAGTGTGCTTTAATTTGCACCCGTCTTAAATTCTTTGTGAGAATTATTTTCTTGGCCCTTTCCTAAACAGCTTAAGCTAGTTCAAAATGAAAGAAGTTGTGGACGAACAAATAAATGTTAACGAATGTAAAAAGTATTCATTATAGCATGGAAAGCATCAATACAAAAGGAGAAATATGGTCACCAATACTTTTATTTTTTCTCATAATAGTTTTAAGGACCATCTCTTTCAATGACGCATTTTAACCCTTTCCTTATCAATAACTGGTTTTTATTTCCCAAATAGAAATGACATGGGAAACATTGAGACAAAAGAAGAAAATGCTGGTGACTAGCATTTTGTCCTTTTGTCTCAATATTTTCTGAGTTAAAACGTAGATATTTTGGCTATTTAGCATCATTTATTTTTTCGTCTACAGCAATTTTGTCGTTTGGAAAATGGTTAAAACAGGAGAATAGTCTTGACGTGTTATAAACGTTCTATTTCCTACTCTAAACAAGTTTATTTCGACCTTGCAGTCTATGTCAAAATGAGGCCTTATGACTGTTGAATGTCAATCGAAATTTGAACTTGATAATGTTCAACTTAACCCTTTCCCAAACGGAAAAATAGGGTGGTCTAATATTAAAGCTGCTGAAAATAGAATTTATATACTTTGAACCACAGAAATATTGGAACAAACGGAGGAAATTCCGCATTTGCTTCTTTTGCCTCAATGTCTCTCAAGCCTTTTCCGTAAGGCCTTATGTACTTTTGTGTCTAGTATATAGCAGTAGGCCTACGTTCCAAATTTTGTCTGTTTAGATAAGTGTTAAGATAGTAGAAACTAAGTGTTGAAAAACATAATTTGATCATTACTAGCCACAGTGTTAGGAAAAGACAAGCCAAAAGAAAGTTATGGGATCATTCGTGTGGCTATCGTCAGGTATCATGCACCACCAAGGAAACGTAAAAGATGCATAATGAAAACACATTAACACAAGGATTTTGATATATCGCCGACGAAGCATCGTAATAGCTACGTTACGTAACGACATTTTTAGCGTCCAGAAAGCGTGGCGAGTCCGCTTTTTTTCAATTTTCAACAACACCACATCAGGGTCTTGCGATGAGACAGAGGTGTGTAATCACCTAGTGCGTTTACGTCAGAATGACTGCATTTTATTAGACGCAGTACTTTAGATATTAAAATTTCCATCCACAGTGCAATTAAATCTCCAGTGTGCTCAACGCACTAATCCTAATATTATTCATATGGAGTGTTATTATGAATTTGTAATTAATCAAACTTGCTTGTAAATGTATAGGCCTGTGTTCGCCAGTGTGTTCCTTTCAACCCACCAGACATGATCATGCGCCTTACACGTACATTACTTCCAGAGAAGTTGGCTTTACGTTATTTCGTACTTAGATTTTAATACGTATTAGATTCAACCCATTGTTTTCCCAAGAGTTTCCATTCGAAACGTCAATACCAGATCTGATACCAACATGGATCTGGATCAGCCTGTGCATACACATAGTCTGATCAAGATCCATGTTGTTCTGTAACATAGGTTGTTCATGACATGTTACAACTGTAAGAGAATGATATGATCCCTGATCAAACTGCACTTAGACATGCAGATCTGGAAACTTGGAGATCTCAAATCGCCACTTTTCAACAAAAATCTCGTTACTGCATATTGCTTTGAGCTGCAGTTACGAAGTTTTTGTTGAAAAACATCGAAATACTGTCAGGGTCTGTTTTTAAAATCCTGGCTCAAATGTAAAAACTTACTTTAAACGTTTCCTGGTGATAAATATCGAAATACCACTGAATTACCGACGCATTATTCCAGTGCTTTGTAGTAATCCAAATGCTTCCATTAAATGACTAATATGCCTTGTTATACAAGGTCATATGAGAGGCTTTTGAGATAATTCAAGCATTTGCAAGCTTTTACCATTTCCATAACGATCCTGGATTTTGACATATCCCAATTGAATTCAGCTTCGGAAAAGACAGAGAGAAAAAAGAAAATGCTTATTTTTTTTCTCGTAGTTGTCCAGGCTATAATTTGTTGTCGTATTTTTTAATTTGCGAAATGCGTGTTGTCATCTGCATCAGCTTAAAATATTTAAGCCGTCTAATAACTACCTATTTCCCAGACAATACCCGTTTTTACGTCCTTAAAAGACTTAGCTTGGTCTTATTGACGCAAAAGACGAAAATGCATACATTCCTTCTTTAGCCTCAACTATTTCATAAACATGAATAATGCTTGTCACCATCTCGTCATCTGTAGACTGGTAGAAACATTCATGATGTCTGTTTTTCCCCCGGAAAAAATACGACTGTTCCAGCGATGACAATTAAACTTGATCTGAATATATGTAAATATGAAATCTGCCGGGGGATCCAGGGAATTCAAAGGGGGGGGGGGGGGGTGTCAAACGAACCCCCTATGTAGCCTTATTATTTCATTTTCATGCGGAAATTTCGGTCAAAATTGTGTAATACTAGGAAAAAGAAATTCCTATTTGTATTTTCGAACCGCTCAAAGAAATCCTGGACACACCGCAGATATGTGTATTATGAAGCAAATTCAACAAGAGCTATCACTGTAAGATGACAATGCCCCCGACACCGCTTTGATTTGAAATTATGGCCAATCTATGTTCAAGGTCAAGGTCATCCAGGGGTCAAGGTCACCAAAGTATGTGCCTACAGAAAGGTAATGTACCAAGGAATGTTGTGGTAAAGTATGAAGCGAATATGTTAAGTAATAAGGAAGTTATGGCCAATGTTAAAGTTTTTGGACGGAATGACGGACGGACAGACGGACGGACAGACGGACGGACAAGTCAAATTTATGATGCCTCCCTATCGGGGGCATAAAAAGAGGGAAATGCTGACAATCAGGATTTTCATTTTTAGTCTCAATGTTTTTCCAAACCTTTTCAAGAAGGTATAGGAGAGGGTAAACGATTTCATCCAGATGTATCTCTTTTAGGGACGTCGAAAGAATGTCTATCATGGAAGTCATTGTTGCAATGCTTTCGACAGGAAACACATAGGATCTGGGTTATTACAAATTAGAAAGTAAACGAATGGGTAAGTTTTGTCATTTTAATACATAAAAATACAGACAACATAAATGCATGAACATCAAAATTAACATTCCTGAATATATTCTTTTTACAAAAAATACATTTTAATGTAGAACATAATATAGATTTGATTAGAGCTAGCCCTAAAAGTATATATCATCGCTCACAAGAAATAGTATTGAGGCTTTAAGGTTATCTACCTCTAATGAGATTCGTGCGACATCATCAGATTTCGCGCGACGTCGTTAACAATTGTTTTAGTATTCAACTATATTCCGGATATGTCTTAAACATCCGACGGTGGAACGTTCCACCATCGAATCTTTACGACGTCGCCCGAATTATTCTGACGCCACATGAATCTCATTAGCAGTGTACTAAATAGGGTGATTCTCTTGGGTACCGCGGTACTTAAAGGCATCCGCAAAAATACATAATGGATGGGGACATGTAAACATTCTTAATTTTCGTTTTCTAAAGCAATCAAATGTAGACGAAAAAATAATAAAAATAATCACCGAAGATAAGAGTAAATTATTTTGCTTTTAGTTTTGCTAATGCACGCAGTTGGTAGCGGATGCTTCGTCCGCAAATGAAAAATATTTTGAATACCGCGGTACCGTAAATGACGCGGTACAGAAGAGGACTACTATATATACTAGAGGAAAGAAGAAACGCAACAACTTTTTTTTGTTATTTCTCTTAATTCTTTTATGTCATTGAGTCAAAAATGTAACTGATAATTACAGGGTTCTGTATCTTGATATTAATCTTTAGGTTTACGTTAGAATCTGTCTTGCCTGTGAGATAACGTCAAAATAGACGTTTACACGTTTCTCACGTGCAAACCTTTAAATATCGAAACTTTAAATAGAACTTTTTTAATCTGTGTAGATGCACGTCGACTCGACAAAATGCAATGATTTTTGTTTTGATTAAATCCCTAATATCGTTTTGTAAGTTATTCAAAGACGTCGTCCTGTAGCAATTGTGATGTTTACGAATAGAACATCTCAACCCTCAGTTGCTGCTGACTTTGGTGTACATCGGTTTACAAAATATTGCTTGAGATAACGTCTCAGAACTAACAGAGCAACTGGTGGTCGCCCGAAAAGCGGTCGTCAACGTCTAACGTCAAGAATAGAATAGAATAGAATATATTTTAATTGCTCAAATATACCCATTTTGGGTTATAGGCATTTACAGAAAAATTGAAAACAAAACACAAAAACAGACAAATTATAAAACACACAAAGACATACAGAATCCACGCACAAACACACAAACACATGCATAATATAATTTATCAATCGATGAATGACATGTTGGAACATATGGTTTGGAGTGCAATTGAGCATATATAAATATCATGGAATTATATAATATTACATTCGTTAATGAAGCTTCCTACAGCCGATAAAACCTTTTTATCTTTACATGTCATTATTCTTATAAATGCATCGACTGGGTTCATTTTGGCATCATATTTTATATTACTGTTGTTTATTACATCAAATAATAAGGTTCTTCTGGATTCATATTTTTTACAAGACATTAAAAAATGTACTTCATTATAAATTAAGTTGCACGAGGTACATATTCTTTCTTCTCTTTTTTCGCCTAAATATCTTCCACGTTCTATGCGTAATCTATGTGCACTAACTCTTAGAGAACAAATTGACTTTCTGATATTTTTATCTAATATGTTCTTAATGTAATATTCAATTTCGAAATTCTCCTTCAGTAAGCTGTATGTTTCTAATTTGTTCATCTTGTCATGAGATGAAATGCGATTCCCCCAGAAAGTAACAAATCTTTCTTTAATTTTAGATTTTATTGAATGAATTAAAGACAGGCGATTAAATGTTCCCTGGTTTTTCCAAAAATGAGAAAACCCTAGGTCATCTAAAATATTTCTTACAAATTTCACCCAACGAGCTTTTACGCCTGAAGCATTTAATTGTTCTGTGTAGGCTTTTGACAAAATGGATTCGTTGTTAGAATTGATAATATGTATCCAATAATTTACACAATTTGTTAAAGCAGTTAACAAGATAGGAAATTGTCCTAGTTCACTAAGAATCGCTAAATTTGAAGCTTTAGAATGAACTCCGAGAACATATTTACAAAACTTAATATGGATCTTTGAAAACTCGGAATTACTTTTAAGCGATGATTCAAACAATTCTTCTAATGGTTTGTCACTGTAACATGCTTTGTAAGGCGCCCAAATTTCGCTACCATATAATGCAATAGGTTTTACGAGCACATCAAAAAGATGTAACATCACTGAAGGATCTATATTCTTATCAAAAATACCTTGTTTGATAGAAAACAATGCCTTGTTAGCACTTAAACTTAAATGTTTTTCAGCAATTGATAGTTTCCCATTGCTTGAAAAAAATTATGCCAAGATATTTGTATTCATTAACAAAATCAAGCTTTTGTCCATCGATTTGAAAGGGATAAGGGTTTCTCGAGATTCTCCCTGTCTTTGAGAATATCATAACTTTCGATTTGTCTGTATTGATAACTAAACCCCATCGAGTACAAAACTTTTGAACACTGTCAATGTTATTTTGAAGACTTGTTTCAGACCTTGCTAGTAAAACTAAATCATCTGCATATAAAAGATGGCTCACTTTATAGTTATCTAAAACAGGCGCATCATTATCACACAAATTATCCCCAATATCGTTAATAAAAAGATTAAATAGCAAGGGACTTAAAACATTCCCCTAGTGTACTCCTTGTGTAATATTTATAGGATCTGTTAAAAGGTTTTTACATCTAACCCTTGATACTGAAAATTGATACATTGATCTTATAACCTGGTATATTTTTCCATTTATACCCGATTGTTGTAGTTTCAATAGCAAGCCGTCATGCCAAACGGTGTCGAAAGCTTTTTTAAGATCAATAAAGCAGGCAAACAATTTATCGTTTCTTCCGCTAGTTTGAGTATATTTATCTACAATTGTTTTCAGAATAAATATGACGTCAGGACAATAACGTGCGTTTATTTTACCTACGGAAACAAATTTTGTTATCGAGAAAAACTGTTGATGCTACTCATGAACAGTACAGCAATCACATTTTAGCCAGGTATTGTTATAGTCCGCTTGGATTGCGTGCAAGAACGCGTTTAACGTTGATGCCAAACCGTTCTCGTTTAAACGCATATTGATGACACGTGCAACCTGTGACATTGATAAAATTTTGACACAAGAAAGTCAAATGAATAAGTTTTACTATACAATGAAACAAGAGATGTTTGTAAAACATATATGCCCCCTCAAGGGCCTACATTTGATGTAGGTCAAAGTCCAAGGTCAAGTTAACAAGGTCCAAGGTCATGGTCTAATATGAAAGGTCTTGGTAGGAGGTGTCTATGTGTGAAATATCAAAGCTGTGTAAAAGTAAAATGAAACATAGGCAAGGTTAAAGTTTTTAAAAGTAGGCCAAATGCCAAGGTCAAGGTCATGGTCAAATGTGAAAGGTCTTGGTTGGAGGTGTCCATGTGTGAATTATCAAGGCTGTAGGTGTAAAAGGACATGAAATATATGCCTAGTTTCAGTCTTTTTAAAAGTAGGTCAAACTCCAAGGTCAAGGTTGCAATATTCAATGTCATTGTCAAATGTGAAAGGTCTTGGTAGGAGGTGCCTGTGTGAAATATCAAGGCTGTAGGTGTAATAGGACATAAGATAAAGGCTAGGCTAAAGATTTCTAAAAGTATGTAAAAATCAAAGGTCAAGGTCACACAGGCCAAGGTCATGGTCAAATGTGAAAGGCCTTAAGGGAGGTGTCCATGTGTGAAATATTGAGACTGTATAGGTAACAGGACATGAGATATAGGCCTAGTTTAAGTTTTTTAAAAGTAGGTCAAACTCCAAGGTCAAAGTCCAAGGTCATGGTCAAAAGTGAAATATCTTGGTTGGAAGTGACCATGTGTGAAATATCAAGGCTGCATATGTAAAATGACATGAAATATAGGCCAGGTTAATGTATTATTAAAGTAGGTCAAACACCAAGGTCAAGGTCACATGGTCCAAGGTCATGGTCAAATGTGAAAGGTCTTGGTCGTAGGTGTCCATGTGTCAAATATCAAGGCTGTATGTGTAAAAGGAATTGATATATCGGCTACTTTAAAGTTTTTTTTTAAAGTAGGTCAAAGTCAAAGGTCAAGGTCACAAGGTCCAAGGTCATGTCAAATGTGAAAGGTCTTGGTAAGATGTCTCCATGTGTGAAATACCAAGGCTGTATGTGTAATAGCACATAAGATATAGGCCCAGTTTATTTTTTTTTAAAGTAGGTCAAACTCCAAGGTCAAGGCCACATGGTCCAAGGTCATAGTCGTATGTGATAGGTCTTGGTCAGTGGTTTCCATGTGTCAAATATCAAGGCTTTATGTGTAAAAGGACATGATATATTGGCCAGGTTAAAGTTTTTTAAAAGTAGGTCAAACCCCAAGGTCAAGGTCACAAAGTCCAAGGTCATGGTCAATTGTGAAAGGTCTTGGTAAGATGTGTCCATGTGTGAAATATCAAGGCTGTTTTTGTAAAAGGTTATGAGATATACGCCGGATTTAATTTTTTTTAAAGTAGGTCAAACTCCAAGGTCAAGGTCACAAGGTCCAAGGTCATGGTTAAATGTGAACCATGTTGAAAGGAGGTATCTATGTGTGAGATATCAAGGCTGTATGTGTAAAAGGACATGAGATATAGGCAAGGTTAAGAATTAAGTGTAAAAATCAACAAAGGGAAATAACTCCAAGAATTTGATTGGCAGAGTTACGGTTCTTAAGCACTGCACCTCTCCATAATGAAATCTATTCACCTGTAAAGTTTCATGATTCTACCTTACATATTTTTTGAGTTGTGCTCCGGACAAGAATCAAGTTTGAAAATCAACAAAGGGCAATAACTCAGAAAATTTGATCGGCAGAGTTACGGTTCTTGTGCACTGCACCTCTCCATAATGAGATCTATCCACCTGTAAAGTTTCATGATTCTACCTTACATACTTTTTGAGTTATGCTCCGGACAATAATCAAATTTGAAAATCAACAAAGGGCAATAACTCCAAAAATATGATCGGCAGAGTTATGGTTCTTGTGCACTGCACCTCTCCATAATGAGATCTATTCACCTGTAAAGTTTCATGATTCTACCTTACATACTTTTTGAGTTATGCTCCGGACAAGAATCAAGTTTGAAAATCAACAAAGGGCAATAACTCCAAAAATGTGATCGGCAGAGTTACGGTTCTTGTGCACTGCACCTCTCCATAATGAGATCTATCCACCTGTAAAGTTTCATGATTCTACCTTACATACTTTCTGAGTTATGCTCCGGACAAGAATCAAGTTATAAAATCAACAAAGGGCAATAACTCAAAAAATTTGATCGGCAGAGTTACGGTTCTTGTGCACTGCACCTCTCCATAATGAGATCTATCCACCTGTGAAGTTTCATGATTCTACCTTTAATACTTTTCGAGTTATGCTGCGGACAAGGTTTGGTCTACGGACAGACCGACCGACCTACGGACCGACCGACCGACCGACCGACAGACCGACCGACCTTCCGACCGACACTTGCAAAACAATATACCCCCATTTTCTTCGAAAGGGGGCATAAAAAGTATGCAAATTATGGTGATTTTGAGAAAAACAAAAACAAAAAGCATGACCAAATTAAATTTTTGTTGCGTTACTTTTTTCCTTTAGTATACATGTAGGAGAAGAAAGTATATGATTTCCTTTGTCTCCTTCAAAATTGTGTCACAAATCAATGATTGAAGTTTTTCTGGAGAGGTTCATAAGGTTATTCTACACACCACATTTCAAAGATTATAAGAACTCCTTTTTTTTGTCTCTATATAACATCTGATATCCAACAACTTAGTGCCTATTTACATTGAACCACAATAGTGTTTTACTGTTTTATTATCTAAGCATCCAGCTAACATCTGGCCATTCTGCATGCAACAATTTCAAAGCTCCATGGGCCTGTTTCATCGAAACATTAAGTCATATTTTTGACTTACCAATGTCTTAACAAGAGCTGTCCGAAGACAGCGCGCTCGACTTTCTAAGTTGCTTAGTATAAAGGGGGCATAACTCCAAATAGAGTGGTCCAAGGGTCATGGGCCCTGATAGTAAGGTAGACGGTGTGATGGTGAATAAGTATACCAAGTTTGGGTTGAATCCCTTTGATAGTATGGAAGTTATTGATGTTTGAAAAAACTTTAACCTTGGTTGCAACGCCAACGCCAACGCCGACGCCAACGCCGACGCCAACGCCAACGCCGACGCCCGGGTGACAGTATTAGCTCTCATTTTCTTCGAAAAGTCGAGCTAAAAATCGCTTAAAACAACAATCGCATAACCAAGGTTTTGATAAAATGGCGATACGCGTTTCTTATCCTAAACTTGTCGTAAGTCCTCGGTTAGTCAAAAATATGTCTTAAATGTTTTGATGAAACAGGCCCCAGGACTTTCGATTTTGGGAAATATTTTTTATTTGTGATCGGACGAACATACAGAAAAACAGACAATGATCAATCACAAAAGCTCACTTGAGGACTTTGTGCTCAGGTGATTCAACAGCCCTATGAAAATGGATTTGTTAACATGGGTGGAAAAAGAAGAAAATACCTTGAAGCATTGTCTTCTTTTCCCTCCATGATGTCAGAGTTCAAGGCTGAAATAATGTCATGGCAGGAACATCTAAAGTAAACATGTAATTTTCCATTTGGAAATTTATCGAAATACAAACTAAGATATCAATACTAACAAAAAATCATCATGATGAGTCAATGCTCAGTATAACCTTTCCCAAACATGACATTTACATCCTGAATATAGATCTACAGAGAAAGCATGAAAGCGAAAAAAAGACAATGTTGACAGTTTCTACTTTTACTTCAATGTTTTCGCTACTATATTGGACATAAACATATTGTTGTCTGCAGCATCTTTCAAATCGGAGCAGTCCAGATATTTGCTACTTGGGAAGGATTCAAGGTACCACAAATCAGCTATAAAGGCTCTTATTTGGTAAATACTTTGAGACAAGGAAACACAACAATGCTCACATTTGTGATGCCCTAAAAACAGACAGGATGTTTTTCCTTAAACATGGCTGTTATACTAAATTTTATCAAAATCCTATGAAACATGCTAAATCATTTAAAAACAAGATGTATTTGTGAAACACCAATGCCCGGAAAATATTTTTGTGTAAAGGGTTAACAAGGGTTAACAGATGACCTTGAGGAAGGTCAAATTACATGGAACAGATAGATCGAGGCCTTAGAAAAATAAGGTCGTAAGTGGTACTCACGCCCTTTTACGATGCATACAATTTTTTGAAAGGGCATTTCAAGCTCTAAATATGGTGCAAATTTTATAGACATTTGAACTTGTCATGTTGACCAATTTGGCAGTAGAAAAGGGTTGTTTATTCTTTTTTCTTATTGAAATAAAACTGTTTCTTCCAGTTTTCTCAAAACTATGTTTTTTCACTTACGCCCTTCTTCTTCTAAGGCATCGAGATATCATTGAAAAGAAGTTGCATACCAAATTTGAGCATTGTTTGTCAAATACTTATGGAGAAAAGGCAAATGTTAAGTTTTCAGACAGACAGACTAACAGATGGATAGACAGACAGGTGGACACAAGTAAAATAATATGCCCCCAATCTCTCAATACGGGGGCATAAAAAAGATAAAATCCAAAGAAACATTTCAAACTCTTAACAAGAAATATGTACAAAAATACTTCAAGCACTTAAAACATGTTTGTTTTCAATGAGAACAAACATTCTCTAACAAATTCAATCATGAAAGTGTAAATCATATCTCCATCAAAGTAAAAAAAATATTAATACACTATTAATACACTAAATGAAATTCAAATCTTAAGTTGATGCCCTAAAAGCTAAAATATTTCAAATAATATCACTAAAACATTTCATTTCTGAAGAAATTATGCCAATAAATAAAATTTATACCACTAACAAACAGCTTGATCTTAAATTCAATTAAATGTTGTCTATAAAACCAATTTCTAGACAGGTTCAAACCAGCATTTCCTGCAAATTTGCATAATTGCAATAAGATCCAAATACAAATTAAGAATGTTATATTAACCCTTTCCCAAACAAGACCTTGTTTTGACGTCCCTAGTCAAAACGGCTTAGGAAAACATTGAGGCAAAAGAAGAAAGTGCTGATGATCAGCACTTTCTCCTTTTGCCTAAATATTTTCTGGCCTAAATTATACACAATTTGTATCTGAATCATGTCAATTTTGTCATTTGTAGCAGTTTTTGAAGTGGATCAGCCTAAAATTTTGTCCCTTGGGAAAGGGTTAAGGAGATGACTGATCATACACTATATAAAATTATTTGATATAGCATATGACCAGTTATCTGTACCACTTATTTTTTCTTTGGACTTGTTCAAAAAAAAGTTAACTGTCTATGCACGGAAAACATATTGAAGAAAACATGGCAACATTTTTAACTTTGGTTATCATTTTACCAATGATTTCCACATTTTGACCTGACCCTCTTGAAGCCCTAAAATAAAGGTTTTGGAAAACATTGTGGAAAAACAAGAAATTGCTTCATTTTGCCATTTCCAAAAAAATATTTCTACCCAGAAAGACCAAAATATGAAATTTAATTCACAGGTTTGAATTTGTTGCCTGTAGCATCTTTAAATTTGGACCAATCAAAAATGTTGCCTTTTGGTAATGGGTTAAAAAATCATGGAGTATAAAAGCATGGAGATCAAGAAATAAATGCAATACTGTAATAACCTTTTCCCAAACATTGAAAGATTTTGACATCACCTAGACTATAGGTTTAAAGATAGACCGAGTAAAAAAATGAAAATGATAACGAACACCATTATCATGTTTTACTTTTATCCCAATGATTTACTAGATCTACATTGTATATTATTAGTGATACTTTATTTATTTTCACATAAAATTTTCTGTCTGCATCAGATTTCAATTTGGACCAGTCTTGTATTTTGCTGTTTGGGAAACGGCCAAAAAATACTTGTAATTATAAATGAGCCAGATTCTGGAAAATGAGAATGAAATTTCTTTTTTTATCCCTGAATTTATTTTCTTACCATTGTGGCTAACCCCTTACAATAGGAGTAATCAGCAGGAGTCTAGAATTCTCTCACACCAAATCTCTCACAAACACGGATCCATAAAAACCTGAACACACACACATAGTCAGATCAAGATCCATACTGTTGTCTAATAGCTGTGTAATGATCTGTAGCCACTGTGAAATAATCACACATATAATACTGCACATATGCACAAGCTGATCTGAGGAGATGATTGTCTCAAATGCTATAAGGGCCCTTTTTCCAGATTCTGACTAAAATGTATTAACCCTTTCCCAAATGGTAAGAAATGGGGTATACAAATTTGAAAGCTTAATTAGACAACAACGTTTATGTTGATAGACATACATTTTTTATCAATGTAGCAAGGGAAATATTGAGACAAAAGGAGAAAATGCTGATAATCAGCATTTTCTTCTTTTGCCTCAATGTTCTCTGAAGCCTTCTTTATTAGGGACGTCAAAACCAGGTCTTGTTTGGGAATGGGTTAAAGGATTACGACCCATCATTAACTACAACACTTCTTGCATCTTTGGGTGTCATTAGTAGCAATGGAAGTTGATGAGGGTATACGCAACACTTGCACATAATTAAAACAGAATCCATAAATTCAATGAAAGATTGAACAATCCTTTCCCAAACAATCTATATTTCGTTATGTCTCTAGGGAAAACATTGAGGCAAAAGATGAAAATACAGATATCCAGCTTTGATTTTCACATTTTACCTCAATATTTTCTGATCTATTGTAAACAACTCTTATCTCTATCAGCAACTGTTATGTCGTCTACAGCATATTTCAAAATCAGAATTTTCAAAACTTGAGCTATTTGGGAAAGGTTTCAACTTAAAGCAATAAGTAAGTACATTAATAACTCATAACAAACATTTTATAAATTACATAACCCGTTCTTTAACTCTTTCGCTGCCAAATTTCCTGGAATTGTCCTATTTCCAGTGCCAAATTTTTGAAACTTGATAGGAGGGTTTATCAGTTTATAAAATAGTAAAAAATCGTTGTTTGATAATATTAAGCTGAAACTTTCAAGAATCATTACACATAAATTGTTTTGCCTAATAGCATACTTTTTATCAGGCAGTTTGATCAGATGACCTTGCCATTGACCCTGAATGACCTCATTAAGCTATTGTTCGAAAGTCGCCGATCGGCGACATTGGCAGTCTGCCTATGGGTCGCCTTTTGGCGACATAGGCAGCGAAAGAGTTAACGGTAAATTTTTTGACTTGCCCAAAGTCTTAAAAAGATGTTGCAGATGACAATTTCAAGCAGAAGAATTTATCCATTTTTTTGTCTTTTTGATTACAAAACATTTTGAGAAATGAAGAAATTGCTTGTGAAAAGCAATTTCTTCATATTTCACTATATGTTTTCCAAAGTATTTTCCTTGATGGGCATCAAAAAACCTCACTGTGTGGGAATGGGTTAATCACTGTTATATTATTTCTAACATTGTTTTACAATCAACTTTGGTAAAAAACACTCATTTGATAATTAAAAGGCAGATCTTAATCTTACAACACACAGACATCAAACTAACATTTAAACTTTTTTCTTAATTGAACACATAATTACTTTGATAATTCTGTAAGCAGTTTTCCTTCAAAAATATGTGATGTATCACACAAATATGTTTTTTTTCTTTGAAATGTTTAACTTGTCTAAAGCAATTGTAGTGAAAATTATTTTTCATGGAGTGTATTCCAAAAGTTCTAAATTAATAGAATTAAAACATCTGAGCCCAGATCTGGGAAAAGAGCCCTTAAAGCATTTTTATCATTCCTGCTTCCACATAAGCTTGTGATTAAATACAGTCTAATAAGGGTTCGTGATGCTAACTTTAAGTTGCTACCCTTAATGAAAAAGATATTAGAGTACAATATGGATCTAGACCGGACTGTGCATATGCACAGGCTGATCTAAATCAATTTTGTTTTCACACACCATAAGGGGCCTTTTTTGAGATCCTGGCTTGTTTATTACATTATTTAATACATTGCAACAAATAGAGGAAAATCTCGTGAGCATTTCAAGCATAAGTAGCATCATGTTGAACTACTGTCAAACCTTTCCCTTCCTCTTGTCTTGCCTTCTTCTCTTCTTGCCAACTTCTGTACAACAGAGATATAGGGTGGAGAAAGGATAAACATACTAGTACCAGTAGACAAATGTTGGCCTGGAATGTAAGAATAGTGGAATATGAGAAAAGCAATGCTTTTCAACAAAAATTTCTAAATTGCAGCTGCAGTTACTAGAATTGAATAATAGTGGAATAATTATAATAGTAAATTGCTGCTATTCAACAAAAACCTCGTAACTGCAGCTTAAATCAAGCTGCAGTTACGCAGATTTTGTTGAAAAACGACAAAATATTGGTCATCTTGTCTTGCTTTCTTGTCTTCTTGCCAACTTTAATACAACAGAGAAATAGGGTGAAGGAAGGATAAACATACTAGCAACAGTAGACAAATGTTGGCCTGTAATGTAATAATAGAGATACAGTCTAACCTGTATTAAGAGACCGTCTTTGGGATTCACCAAAAAAGGTCACATATGACAGGTGGTCTCTTAATTGAGGGTCAGGCAGAATTGGTAAAATTTTCAAAGTACATGTACGATCAATGTTTTGTATTTATTGCATGCTAAAATCTATTTACAAGTGAATAATACTCTACATATATAATAAAACTAAATAAAAAGATTGGAAGAACATGCCTTATATAATAAGAATATCCGTCAATCGATCTACATTAAGTTTCCTCTACAATGCACTGACCGTCATGGTGAAAATCAGCTCGTCAGCAGACCTTCAGACATGTCAAATAATGAATTGTCCTCGATCCAACATTTCCTATTTTGTCATTCCCATTGTGCAACATTAATTTTGAAGTTCTTGATGAAAAGATCGGCCATTTCAAAGAGCCAAAACTGTAAATTGAATTCAAGAATTTGCCAAAAATTTCATCCTATCATTGTTTGTGCCTACTTGATTCGCGAATTCGTAGTTGCCAATACTCAAGGGATCCTTAATCGAACAAATATTTCGGCCATTTACAAGCCCATCCCTACTAAGAAAATTACAATCAAGTTCGACCCGGTGACATCATTTTTTACGATAACTAATTCTCACGCTATTCGATTTTGAACACCGTTAACTTTCGTTTCCGTCTCAAGAATCCATATTTTGAAATTACGTCCCTGAGAAAAAGTCGCTAAAAACAGTTTCGACGGTTGATTTGGGCACAGTTTTTAAGGTCGCTTGTCGGGTAAGGCAGGGTGTCATTTAATTCAGGGTCAAATTATAGCAAAATGCTTCGGGAGGAAAAAATATGGTCGCATATGACAGGAAGTCGCTAAATTCAGAGGGTCGCTATGGCAGGTTTGACTGTATATGAGAAACAAAGCATGACTGCGTCAAAAATTCAAAGTCAAATATCTCCATTGGTTGAGCCTGAAGAGCAAAGAAACTGTCTCATGTGAATGTCAATGCTAAGTTGATTTTTCATGTGTATTTTCATCAAAATCCATCAAGCCATTTAACCCTTTCCCAAACGGCAAAATTTTAGGGTGGCCTAATATGACGGATGCTGCCGACAACAAAATAGACGTTATTAAGAGTAAATTTTGTGATTAATATAGCACAGAAAATATTGAGGCAAAAGGAGAAAATGCTGATCATCAGCATTTTCTTCTTTTGTCTCCATCTTTTCCCAAGCCTTTTCTAATAGTGACATCAAAACCAGGTCTTATTTGGGAATATTTTAACCCTTTCCCAAACAAGACCTGCTTTTGACGTCCTTAATAGAAAAGTCTTTGGGAAGCATTGAGGCAAAAGAAGAAAATGCTAATAATCAGCATTTTCACCTTTTGCCTCAATATTTTCTTGGCTTTATTTTTCATAAATTTTAACGTTTTTATGGTTCATTTTGTCGTCTGCAGGGGCTTTCAAATTGGAGTACCCTAAAATTTTGTCGTTCGGGAAAGGGTTAAGAGGAGTTGCGCTCACGGGAAATGATGAAGGACAGACACGGGTAAGTCCTGTCTACCATAAACTTTGTTTGCAGGGGTATAAATATTTGGCTTATCATGCTAAAAGGAACCTTCTCAGAAATATGTAAAAGTATTAATCCTAGTCGGTCTACTCAGACTGCCCTGACTGACTTGGATCTAAACTTTTCTTGATCTAGATTGTTTTTCCCATCATACTGTAACCTTCACCCTCTAAATACACTTGCAAGAAAGTCCCTTTTAGCATGACATAACACAAATATCAAGTCATTATGTTCAAGACTTTTAAAAGCATAGAATCCAGTTATTTATTTGTATTTGATTAGATGTTGCTTTCATCACAATTTCACTAATGCCACAACTTTTAAAAATCCTTTAGGCTTTCATAAGTAGATCTACTAAATTCAGGTTTTGCTATAGTGTGTTTGAAAAGGACATGCCTTCAAAAGAAGTGCTAAAGACATGGATTAATCCCAAACTAGACTGGGTTTTGACATCCCTATTAGATTAAGCTTGGAAAAATAAGTTAATATTTTACAAAGTTCTAACTTACATGTTTCATGCCATCTGGATATGCCTTTGACCAGGTGAAGAAGCCATACTGTAGACATCCAAACACTCCTCCCACAACAATCATTACCCCGTACAACACACCAAAATAATTACTAGGAAATCTGAAGTGCAAAATAAGTAGTTTCTGAACACTTTGAAACTTTATTCAATTAAAGTAAGAATGACAAGATGTATTTGTGAAACATGAAAGCCCTCGAAACAATTATTGTCTTTTAACCTTCAACCAGATGACAAATTCTAAGACTGGCCCGAATTCAAAGACCTTGACAAGTTCAATTCCAAGCAAAGGAATTTTACATTTTTCAGTTTTGGATAGAAAACATGGTAAATGACGAAATTGCTTGTCAAAAGCCATTTCTTTTTCCAAAGACCTTATCTTGAAGTGTCAACTGTGTGGCAAAGGCCCAATATGACTATAATTCAAAATTCCATCTCGAGCTGATGAAAGACCTTTATCTTGCTACATACTAAAAGATCATTGCAATTTTGAGGGATAAAAGGTTAAGTTACTACAGAGACAACAAGTGAGACACTGACAGACTAGCCAACAGACAGATTAATAATCTGTAAATAGAAAGTTTTAGACATGTCTAACAATCAGCAATTTCTCCCTTTTCTCTATTGTTTATCATACTATAGTTTAAATACCTGCTTTTCATAGCGTTTATTTTGCAGTCTGCAAGACCTTCAAATCTACTACAGATTATGACTTTGCTGATGGAATATAAAATAAATTAAAGATAAAATAAATCATTAAGCATGTCACTTACAATGCACTTAGGAATCCAGCTGCCAAACTGTACAGAAATGATCTATGGACAGTCAGTACAATGAATGTTAGATATAATACAGACTGATCTGGGATGAGAACCAGAATAGACATCAATACAGACAGTAAACTGGCTATAGATAGTGGTAATACTGCAGGTACTGTCTCTCTCCAGGCACGAGATTTACCCCCTGAAACAAATATGACAATCTGTGAGCAACTTTTCAAAATGTTCAGTCTAAATAGACAGCAAAATGTCTACTTTTCTGCAAAACATGGTAACTGCGGCTTTAACCCAAGTTGAGTTACGAGGTTTTGCAATAACAACGACGAAAAGCCCCCCAAACAAAAAAAGCAAGATGTGCATGTAAAACACTAATGCCCCAGAAATGGCCAATGTTAAGTTTTTGGACAGACAGAAAGATGGACAGACAGAAGGATGGATGGACAGACACAAGTAAAACATTATGCCCCCGATCTTTCGATACTGGGGCATAAAGATATATGGCCCTTATTAGACCCTAATTTCAATGTTTGATCTGAATGACTTCGAAGAGATTAGCTTTGTATTGTAATCCCCAATTTTTCTTCCTACCAAAAAGAAACAAACTATTGAATTAAGCATGATAGGAGTTCTAATAAAGATTGCTCCAAAATAAATCAACTAGGACCTACCTTTGCACATCCATTTTTGAAAATCATAGACAAGCCCAGCTAGGAAGGCAAACACCAGGCCACACATCATAATATAGAAACACACACTGGTAAAATGGCTTACTGCAATAGACAGAGATGGATGTTAGTGATGTGTATTAAAAAAGACAAACACCATCAGCAAATCTTGTCAATCTAATGTTGACTTATTTTGCTTTAACAAGCAGCTTAAAATATTATCATTTTGTATTTCTGTTTTTCAGGGAGTTTAAAAGTTCAAAATTAGAGCTTTAGGGGTATGCAGATGTACAAATATTTGCACACAGAGAATTCACCAAACATAAAACCACAGTAGACACAAATGCATGCATGTCTAAAAATCATTCTACAAAGTTAAACTAAATAGCTAACAACTGTTTCGAGAAGCAGATTCCCAAATCTTTCTTACCCAAAGCTTTATCTTCATTGAGGACAGTGTTGAGGTATTGGTTAAGGGTCCCAATAAAGTAGAAGAATCTGAGTTGTAGCAGGATTCTTCAAACGTTCAGAGAAATAGATTCCTAATTGTTTTCTTCACCAAAGCTTTATCTTCATTGGGAACGGTGTTGAGGTATTGCTTGAGAGTCCCAATAAAGTAGAAGAACCTCAGTTGTAGCAAGACCATACAGAAAACATCCATTGACAAGCTGTGATTCTTCAAAACAACTGCTCCCACAGTTACCAACCAATTTGCTTTATACTTGGCACAAGTTTCCAAATTCAACAAGTTTCCAAATTCAAAGATTTTGCAGACATCAATTTCAAGTGAATGGAATTTTACATTTTTTGGTCTTTTGTGGTAGAAAATGTTGTGGGAAATGAAGAAATTGCTTGTCACAAGCAATTTCTTCATTTTCCACAATGTTTTCCAAAGCCTTTATCTTATGGCACGTCAAAAATGTCAATATGTGTAAATGGGTTTGACAGAAAAAAAATGTTCAGACCAATAGAGATTCCTAATTTTTTCTTACCCAAAGCTTTATCTTCATTCAGGACAGTGTTAAGGTATTGGTTTAGTGTACCAATAAAGTAGAAGAATCTGAGTTGTAGAAGCAACAACCAGAAGACATGTGTCATAAAGCTGGGATTCTTCAAACATTCCATCACAGTCGGCACTTCTGGCTCTGACTTCTTAACTGTGTAAATAGATGAACAATTTAGAAATCATTACTGACATTAACCCTTTCCCAAACAAGACCTAGTTTTGACATCCTTGCAACAAGTGGCTTGGGAAAACATTGAGGCAAAAGAAGAAAGTGCTGATAATCAGCACTTTCTCCTTTTGCCTTAATATTTTCTGGGCTGTATTATACACAAATCCTATTTCAAACAACATCCATTTTGTTGTCTTCAGCCGCATTCAAGTGTCATAACCATACAATTTTGCCATTTGGGAAAGGGTTAAAAATTATATACATTGACCTGATTTGTTTGATCAAGTGTACCTCTCGCTTATGGAAAAGTACGATTGGACAAGTCTATCGAAGTTTGTCTCTGTCTTGAACTTTTCCCCAACCTGTCAGTCCAGCTGTGTGACACTAAATTTTATTTTTTACTTTTTGGTCTGACAAAGAATTCAGTCTTACAGAGTATCCAGCACATTCAGGCCAAAGGTCTGACAATATTTTCTTCTCCTTCCTCTCATTGGAGAATGTACAAATGACAGATCTTTCTGTTAGTTGGACAAATCACGGATAATGATTGTTTTCAAGTCATCATTATAATAAAATTGCAAAACAAGAAATTGTTAACAGAGTTTTCAAGTCATCATTACAATAAAATTGCCAAACAAGAAATTGTTAACAGATCAAAAGCTGTATAGAAAACTTAGTGCTAAAAGCTTAGTCACAAACACCAATCTGCTTCCACATCAAGACCAGAACACATCCAAATATTGTCAATTGTATACAATATTTTTGGACACAATGTGTACATTAAGTGTACGCAGAATTATATGTGATCAGGCCTGAATGCTTACTCTTTTTATTATTTTTTGGCAACAACTGGTTTTGACATCCAAAAGTTGAAAGAGTTTAGGAAAACATTGAGGCAAAAGCAGAAATTGCTGATCATCAGCAATTTCTCCTTTTGCCTCAATATTTTCTGCTGTATAATTTACACATTCTCTAATTCTAAAATTAATCATTTTGTAGTAACTCCTTTCAAATTGGACAGGTATACATATTCCTGTTTGTGTAAGGGTTAAAACTCTAAAAACATACTTTTTTCACTATTTTTTGGCAACAACTCTGTTCCAACTTCACCATCCACATGTTTTTCCTTGTCATCATCAACACTTGTTCTGGGTATGTTTGTTTTGGGCAGAAAGAAGAATGTGCTGACCAATACCAGAACATGAGATATAGCTATAATAATAAACATGGTCTGTCTTGTGGTCAAGTTGTTCTCTGTCACTATCTGTGAAGTGAAAAAAATATTCTGCTAACTTCAGGAAAAAGGGACCTAATTGTAATTAATTAGGAGGGGGTTATGAGAATTTCATAATAATTTAATCCCAATCGGATCTTTTATTATAATGGTCATTGACATGCTTTAAAACTTACTTAACTTGATATAACAAGAGTTGTCCGCGGACAACGTAGCTCGCCTATACTGAAGCTTGTCACAAAAACAGCATTTTTTTTAAAAGTAGGTCAAACTCCAAGGTCAAGGTCACAAGGTCAAGGTCACAAATGAAAGGTCTTGTCGAGATGCATCTATGTATGAAATATCAAGCCTGTATCTCTAATAGTGCCTGAGATATAGGCCAGGTTAAAGTTTTTTGAAAGTAGGTCAAAGTCCAAGGTCACTAGGTCAAAGGTCATGGTCCCAAATGAAAGGTCTTGTTGAGATGTATCTATGTATGAAATATCAAGGCTGTATCTCTAATAGTGCCTGAGATATAGACCAGGTTAAAGTTTTTCAAGTGAAGACGCGACGGGACGGGACGCGACGCCGACGCTAGGGCTGTGATATTAGCTCCCCGGACATAAAGTCCCGGCTCGCTAAAAATTTACATTTCTAAGATGTAGATGAAAATAGATATAACTAGAACTGTCGCAAAGCGGACAAATACCCCCCACTAGCGCCTTGTCACTGAAAAAAGTGCTATAGGTCAAAAGGTTCTTTAGTTGGAGCATGGAAACAGATTTTAAACAAAGTCCAATTGTGACCTTGACCTTTGACCTTCGTGACCCAAAAACAATAGGGCATCTCCTTGGGTCATGGGCAACAATTGTGTAAAGTTTCAAGATCCTAGGTCAACCGGTTCATGACTTAGAGCACGGAAACGGATTTTAAACAAAGTCCGATTGTGACCTTGACCTTTGACCTTGGTGACCCAAAAACCATAGGGCACCTCCTTGGGTCATGGGCAACAACTGTGTAAAGTTTCATGATCCTAGGTCAACCAGTTCATGACTTAGAGCACGGAAACGGATTTTAAACAAAGTCCGATTGTGACCTTGACCTTTGACCTTCGTGACCCAAAAACAATAGGGCACCTCCTTGGGTCATGGGCAACAACTGTGTAAAGTTTCATGATCCTAGGTCAACTGGTTCATGACTTAGAGCACGGAAACGGATTTTAAACAAAGTCCGATTGTGACCTTGACCTTTGACCTTGGTGACCCAAAAACAATAGGGCACCTCCTTGGGTCATGGGCAACAACTGTGTAAAGTTTCATGATCCTAGGTCAACCGGTTCATGACTTAGAGCACGGAAACGGATTTTAAACAAAGTCCGATTGTGACCTTGACCTTTGACCTTCGTGACCCAAAAACAATAGGGCACCTCCTTGGGTCATGGGCAACAACTGTGTAAAGTTTCATGATCCTAGGTCAACCGGTTCATGAGTTAGAGCGCGGAAACGAAAAAGTCTACGGACGGACGGACGGACGGATGGACGGACGGACGGACGGATGGACGGACGGACGGACAGACAGACAGACATGGTGAAACCAATATACCCCCCTCTACTTCGTAGGTGGGGGGTATAATCATTGTAATCAAATGCAGGAATATCAGCAATGTCCTAAATAGCATTATGTCTGGAAATCTTTTATCCCATTCCCACATAACCCATACAATGACTCTTTTCGACTTCCCACAAGACAATGGCTTTGGAAAACACCATGGGAAATGAAGAAATTGCATGTGACAAGCAATTTCTTCATTTCCCACAATAATTTCTTCCAAGAAAGACAAATATAAACGTAAAATTTTATTATTCACTTGAAATTGTGGACTGTAACATCTTTAAAATTGGACCAGTCTAAAATTTTTACGTTTGGTAAAGAGCTAAACAAAGTATACAAGCCTACCTTGACCAGTAACATGACGGCAGTTGATGAATCAAACCCTCCAGAAAATAGGCCTACAACTGCTGAACTTCCCACCAAAAACAAGTTGGATATCTGAAATAAACAAATTTAAAACAAATTTAAATAATTTTTTTTAAGTACTTTGACCTACAACATAATCAACCAGGAAACAAGCCTACAGTTGCTGAATTGTGTACCAGAAATAAGTTGTAAATCTAAAATAAATAAATACAAAATTTGGAGAAATCTTTACAAAGCGTCATACTTTATTCATAAATTGATTAAGATTTGCTTGAATTCCTTCCAATTATTCCAAAATCAGCAGTTCTGAATGTGTATTACAATGCCTTATTCCAATCCCATACCATATTTCAGGTGCATTTTACATTGAATGATTGTTCAAAATTGTTCCATCTTTTACATGAAGCACTATAATAAATCACTTCGATATTTCAGCAAAAATTGCTGTTTTCAAGAGGTTGAAAATGAAGCATTTTAGACAATGAAGATCCAGCGTGAACAGTACAGCCTGCATGTTTTTTGCCTATTTTCTTGCATCACCATGATTTGATTTTGTGTGGAGAATCACCGGGATTTGCCACCCCAATTTATCACTCATCTTCATTACCCTTCCTGTAACACAGCAAATTGCGGTGATCACAACAAAAAGCTGTTTTGCGTCAAATATTGTGGTGGTCATGGTAGTCAATCACTGCAATTTTCCACTCAAAATTTATTATTACCGAGTACTGTATGCCAATTTGTCTATGTATTCAATATATTTGCTTAATCCTTTTCCAAACAGCAAACTTCTAAGATAATACAATTCAAAAGCTGCTGCAGATTGCAGAAGACAAAAGTGATGTTGTTAAAGGTAGAATTTGTGTATAAGATGGCACAGAAAATATTGAGACAAAAGGAGAAACTGCTGGTCATCAGCAGTTTCTTCTTTTGTCTCAATGTTTTCTCAAGCCATTTCTAATAGAGATGTGAAAAGCCATTCTTGCTAGGGAAAGGGTTAAGCCAACCAAGCATTTTGTTTCATTCAGCCCAACAATTGTTTACCACAGAACTGAAAGGTATTGTCAGAACTCACCTGTGCATTTGTAACCAGGATAGGTAAACCACCGATACCAAGTAATGACAGACCGGGGAATATCAGCCAAGGCGCATCTGAAATGTAGACAATCCATGGCCTAATAACAAAAGTACCTCTTATCATAAAAAACTAGAACTGTCGCAAAGCGGACAAATACCCCCCACTAGCGCGTTGTCACTGAAAAAGTGCTAAAGTTCAAAGTGGCATAACTCTGAAACTGCTGTCGGGATCAAGATGAAAATTGCAGGAGCACAACTTCATATGATAGGAAACAACCTGCTAAAATTTCAGCAAAATCGGTCAAAAACTGTGGGAGGAGAAGAGGACACAAAATTATGTCCACGGACGGACGGACTGACGGACGGACGGACAGACGGACGGACGGACAGACGGACAACCTGAATCCAGTATACCCCCCCATAACTTTGTTGTGGGGGGTATAAAAATTCATCTAGAACAAAAATAATTTTAGAAAATCATTGTTGTAATTCTAAGCCCCAAGATATGATAGTACTCATTTAAAATGCCTCAAGATGATGATTGCAATGCTGCATTGTACCTACAAACTAGGAGTTCATAAAGAACAAAGTATTATTTTCCACTTGAAAAGAAATCAAACCTTCTTATATTCAGATGTTTGCAGAGAGCATTTACTTCACTTAATTTTTCGAATCTATGTTTTTTTACAACAATGATTTCAAAATCTTGCTTCTCTAACAAGCAACACTACCATTTAGTGTGAAAGCAAGCAAAATGATTTAATGAGACTAATGAGAATCCCTAAATGAGATACCCATAAAGGAAACAATTGAGGGCAAAAGAGAAAACACTGATTACCAATATTTTCTCCTTTATCCTGAATGTTTCCTATTTCAAAGCTGAAAAGATTTTCCAGAAGCTAACATTTTATCATCTGCAATATCTTTCAACTTGGACCATTTTGTAGGGTAAGCACTGGTTCTTCTGTACTAAATGCATTAATTTGAATAAATGTGTTTTTACCCTTTCCCAAAAAGCAGAATTTTGGGGTTGTCCAAGTTGAAAGCTGATGCAAACAATATCATTGAAGTAAATCACAGCAGAGAAAATATTGAGGCAAAAAGAGAAAATGCTGGTTACCAGCATTTTTTTCTCTTCTCTCAATGTTTTCCTAGGCCTTTCTTATCAGAGATGTCAAAAACCAGGTCTTGCTTGGGAAAGGGTTAATTTGTAATCAATTTGCATACTAACTAAGAAACTAACCTTTGCTTGTAAATGCCAACATTAGTGCACCGGCCTCAAACAAAACACTGAAAAATAAATTCAAATATATATACATGGGTGGATCTAGAGGGGGTCGGGGGGGGGGGGGGGGGGGGGGGGGGGGGGTCCGTACCCCCCTGGCATTGACCGAAAATAAAATTTTGACTATATGATGTTAGTATAATGTTACATATTTAATGCATTTAAAGCCATCATTAGGGCTTGGACATCCCCCCCTCCCCTCCCCCCGCCCTGGAAAACATCCTGGAGGGCTTGGACCCTATAGAAAAAAAATCCTGGATCCGCCATTGTAAATTATATAACTTTACAATGGAACTGAGATCTGGAGAAATAGACCAGATGAATTCAAGACCACCATAGGTCAGAATCTTTCTGTGCATGATATTCACAGTCTGATTAAGATCAATGCTGCTCTATTATAGCTTTTCTGCGACAGATCCAGGATTTCTGTGTAGGGGGTTCGTTTTCACAAAGAGGGATTTCCATTTTACAAGTTTTACACTTTTTTTACATTTTGACTGAATTTCTGCATGAAAGAAATCATCATGCTTCATAGGCTTTCTACCCAGAAAAAAAACAAAAAATGTAGTATTTCCATCACTTGAAAATGTTGTCTGCAACATCATTGAACTAAGACAAGCTTAAAATTTTGTAGTTTGGTAATGGTATCAAATATACAGAGTGTCCCAAAAAAACGGAAAAGAAAAGTGGCAAGTAAGATAATTGTTAATTAATTCAAACCGAACAGCATATGTTCGTTAAAAAATTCTACACTGGAAATCGACTGCTGAAGTGCATGTACAGAGTGTCCCCCCAAAAAAAAACAGAACCCTATTTAAAAGTCAAATATTTTAAAGCGAAAGCATAGAATCTAATTTTTGAATTTGCAGTACTAAAGATACATTATTTTTGCATATGTGTTCTAAATTTCACTTCAAAATATGTATTGGTTCAAAAGTTATATGAAATTTAATAAAGACACTAAAAAAACGTTTTAACACGAAATCGATTTTTGCATCTTGTTTGTTCGTAAAAGCGCACCGACGGTCAACTGTTGAGTTCTTTACCGTTGTACAAGTACATACCAATTTTCTCAAAATTTATTAAAAGTGCCGCATGTGCCAATTGAGTCCGCAAGGTGGTTGTTTGAAATAATTTTAACTAGGGATGGCAACGGTTAACCAGGTAACCGGTTAATCGATCGAAAGACCGATTAACCGGTTAGAAAATCGGTAACCGATTACTCGATCATCATTTTCAGAAAACTGGAATTTGGTCAAAACGAGAGTAAAGCGTTATTATAAAGACGTTTCAAAAAACATGGCATACATATTTACATATCGGACAGTGGGATTCTTTGCTGGTCACAGTTTGATAGATTTATGCAATCACTTCAAGTGGCAGATTATCGTGATAAGCTAATTAATTGCCGATAATAAACAATAACATGTAGGCATGTTTGGTTTGTTTTACTATGCATTTCAGAATAATAAATCGAACCAATCACGTGAGATTGGAAGGAAGGTGTCGTTTCCGACAAGTTTATTTTATTTATTTTTTTTTTTGTATTGTTTAAACTTGCGGCACAGAACACTTATTGCCACCGCAAACATTCAAATGAGTCAAGTCCGATCTTTAGCTGCGTTTATTAAATATTACGATCATGCATATCTCACGCACCTATCAACCGAATCGTCCCCTGTAAGTTTCACCTGGCTATTTATATATTATTGTCTAATATCGACGATCGGCGGTTAACCGGTTAACCGATTGGAAAAAATGAACGATTAACCGGTTAGTAATTCTGCTAACCGTTGCCATCCCTAATTTTAACCCTTTCCCAGACAACAAAAAGTTGGGTGGACTGGATTGAAAGCTGTTGCTGGTGACAAAATTGACACCGATAAAGACAGAATTTGCGTAGAATACTGCACAGAAAATATAGACTCTGAGGCAAAATGAGAAAATCCTGGTGACCATTATTTTTTTCTTTTGTCTAAAAACTTTCTCAAGCTAATTCTCTCATGGATGCCAAAACCAGGTCTAGTTTGGGAAAGGGTTAAAGTACTTGGCATTTGAGCGCTGACTGGCATGTTGTAGAGTAATAAAATGACTGCATATGATTACATGTATTATGTATCTTTGATACACTTTGATATTTTGTTTGTGTTCATTTTTTGTTTTGATTACACCGCAGCTCTACTTTAACAGTTTATCTATTAGCGGCAAAGATGAAACGAATATGCGCTATTGTAAGTAAAATGTTTCAATATCACTGTTGTATTGTATTATACAATTGTGAAGAGTCAAGTGTAGGCGCGCGCTGCGAACGGAAAGATCGATATCGTGTTAAAATGGTTTTCCGGGTGCATTCATTTGAATGCCAATATTTTTTAAACTAATAAACATTTTTCAACCAAATTTTAACTGCTGATAGAAAAGTGTCGTTTCTATTGCATATTAAAATTTGATGGAGACATATCACTTAGTACATGAGCAATTCACTTTCAAAAATGGGTTCCGTTTTTATTGGGACACCCTGTATAAGTCAATACTTACAATGCAATCAGACGAGTGACTCTGGTTCCATATTTAAAGCTGATGTGACCCAGTATAGCACATCCCAGACAAAACATGGCTGAACCGATTGTAAAACACAGGGCCATCATCTCATCCTGAAGCTTGCATGACTGACTTTGACCTGATGGTGTTGCCATGGTAACATTCTCCTTGCCGATGGATCCATCTGTCTCATTTAACGGCACAACATTCACAACAACATTGTTGTCCGTAACATTCGACGCACCGCTTGCGTTGACAACTGAATCTGATTCACTGTCACAAAGATCGGCATAAATCCCTTCATTTTTCAACACAAACACGACAGAGCCCCAGCCGTACAGAAGTCCACCAAAGAAGAGACATTCCATGAAGCCCCAGCCAGCAATCAGCCATTTTTTCCAGCCGATATCACCACCGCTGTTGTCACTCAGCACCATGGTTGTTCAATGTGTGAGTATTAGTATAATGATTCAAATTCAGGATGTTGATATCAATCTGTAAGAATAAAAGAAAACGTATCATTCAGAGCCCTCCTTTTTCCCAAACAAGACCTGGTTTTGACGTCCCTGATAGAAAAGGCTTGGGAAAGCATTGAGGCAAAAGAAGAAACTGCTGATAACCAGCAGTTTCTCCTTTTGTCTCAATATTTTCTGTGCTATATTATACAGAAATCATATCTTGAACAAGGTTCATTTGTCGTTTTCAGCAGCTTTTGAAATGGAAATTTTGAAAATTTGCTGTTTGGGAAGGGGTTAACCCATTTCCACATAATCAGTGACATTATGACACATTTTGACTTCTCAGAAGATATAAAGGCTTTGGAATACAGCCCCAAAAACGTTTCCCACAATGTTTTCCAAAGCCTTTATCTGGTAGGGCATGAAAATGCATCACTGTTTGGGAATGGGTTAATATCACTTTCACTTTCAAAACACACTTCCGTCTGGTGTAATCTGTCTCAAAAAAGTTTGTACTTGACAATATGGACAACTAAAGTTTAAGGAAACGAAAACATCGAAAGAAAATGAGACTTTGCTACTTAACAACATTTTCTCCTTTTTCTTGAACATTTTGTTATCATAATGTTCTAATTTCATTGTTATTGACATTTGTTTAAACAATTGCAACAACTTTCGAATTAAAAAAAAGTCTCATCAATTGTGAAAGTGTACAATAACTATGAAGTAAACAATGGTATTTATATGTATATTGTCCACCAAAATTAACCAGGGACAACTTAATTTTCGTGCGCTAAGTCCGTTAGTTGGGCGTCTTAACAAAACATTGCCGATGTAGGGTCATTACATATGCAGATGTCCCGGGTTAATCTTGCTGGACAATACTTACAATGTAGCCTTTGTAACCAAATACCGCTCAATTGTTGAACAATTTTACTTTTCAAAATGTAAACAATATTACTTTCACATTCTATCTAAAAATAGACTGGCAACAGCCCAAAAAACGTTTTCCACAATGTTTTCCAAAGCCTTTATCTGGTAGGGCATGAAAAGGCGTCACTGTTTGGGAATGGGTTAATATCACTTTCACTTTCAAAACAAACTTCCTCAGTACTGGATTATCCCTTCCTCAAAAAATAAGTTTGTACTTGACAAAATGGACAACTAAAGTTTAAGGAAACAAAAACATTGAAGAAAAAGGAGACTTTGCTAGTTAACAACATTTTCTCCTTTTTCTTGAACATTTTGTTATCATAATGTTCTAATTTCATTGTTATTGACATTTGTTTAAACAATTGCAGCAACTTTCAAATTAAAAAAAAAGTCTCATAAATTGTGAAAGTGTACAATAACTATGAAGTAAACAATGGTATTTATATGTATACTTACAATGTACTAGCCTTTGTAACCAAATACCGCTCAATTGTTGAACAATTTTACTTTTCAAAATGTAAACAATATAACTTTCACATTCTATCTAAAAATAGACTGGCAACATGACCTTAATTGTTACAAAGGGGTCAAGGAAAGGTCAACCAATGGGGAAGTGAAAGAAGCATGACAATATGGCAATTAAACATTCCTTCAAACACTAGCCCATTAGCCTATATTTGGGCTCATTATGCAGGCACATGTGCCCTAAATACTAGTAAATAACTGAGGTTAATGCATGTTTTACAAAGTAGGGTACATGTCATCCTGGCCTATACGTTTTCCCAAACAAGAACAGGGTTTTACTGTGGTTAACTAACAAACACAGGTGCAATTTAAGCTCAAGTTTGAACAAAACTACACAACAACCAATTGGATTGGCCGCCCAGACATATTCTCTTTTAATGAGTCAGATAATGTACAAGCAAAAAGTTCTAAAGTAAAGTATGTTCCTGAGGTCACTACATGTAATAGAAAAGGCTTGGGAAAACATTGAAACAAAAGAAGACAAGAGGCCCAGAGGGCCTTATCGGTCACCTGAATCAAATGAGCAGAAAAAGTTAAGGAAACTGTTAAAAGTTAACTAATAGCACAACACCCCCCCAGCACCAACATTTCTTGACAGTCTTTTTTTTCTCTTGTACAAACTTATCTAAAGACTCAAATACCAAATGTGAATTCAATCCAACAATAGAACATTTCTTAATATGTACCCTATTTACCCCCTTTTGGGGCCCCAAAGGGAGATAACTACATGATTTGTACAAATCTGAAGCGGCTTCCCATGGGGATACTTCCTACCAAGTTTGGTAGAAATCTGTCCAATGGTTCTCAAAAAGAAGTAGAAAATGTTCAAAGTTAAGTAATAACGCGAACCCCTCCCATCCCCCATCCCCAGCACGGCCATATATTGACGGATTTTTTTTCTCTTGTACAAAATTTGTAGTCCTTGCCCTAAAGACTTTAACTTCCAAATGTGTATCCAAGGCAACAGCCGGCTCATAAGTAGAATTTTTTTTACGATGTACCCAATTTACCTCTTTTTTGGCCCTTTATGGGACCCCAAAGGGAGATAACTCCATGATTTGTACAAAATCTGAAGTGGCTATCTATTAGGATGCTTCCTGCCAAGTTTGGTTGAAAACCGTCCAATTGTTCTTAATAAGAAGTCGAGAATGTTAAGTTAAGTAATAACGCGACCCCCCTCCCATCCCCCCTCCCCAGCATGGCCATTTCTAAAAGGATTTTTTTCTCTTGCACAAACTTTGTTGTCCTTGCCCTAAAGACTCTAAATACCAAATGTGAATTCAATCCAACAGTCGGTTCATGAGTAGAAGATTTTTTAAGATGTACCCTATTTAACCCCTTTTGGCCCCTTATGGGGCCCCAAAGGGAGATAACTCGATGATTCTTACAAATCTGAAGCGGATTCCCATGGGGATGCTCCCTGCCAAGTTTGGTTGAAATCCGTCCAATGGTTCTCAAGAAGAAGTCGAAAATGTTAAGTTAACTAATAACGCGACCCCCCCTCCAATCCCCCCTCCCCAGCACGGCCATTTCAAGACGGATTTTTTTCTCTTGTACAAACTTTGTTGTCCTTGCCCTAAAGACTCTAAATACTGAATGTGAATCCAATCCAACAGTCGGTTCATGAGAAGAAGATTTTTTAAGATGTACCCTATTTAACCCCTTTTTGGCCCCTTATGGGGCCCCAAAGGGAGGTAACTCCATGATTTGTACAAATCTGGAGCGGCTTTCCATGGGGATGCCTCCTGCCAAGTTTGATTGAAATCCGACCAATGGTTCTCAAGGAGAAGTCGAAAATGTTAAAAGTTAACGCACGGCGCACGACGAACGACGCACGACGACGGACGAAACACGGTCGCAATAGGTCACCATGACCTTCAGTCAGGTGACCTAAAAATGCTGATACTCCTTCTGCCTCAATATTTTCTGTTTTATTTTCCACAGATTATATATTAATGTACATGTACATCCATTTTGCAATCTGCACTTTCTGCAGCATCTTTTAAATTGAAGCTGAATATAATTTTGCTGCTTAAATTAAGAAAGGATTATTCTTTGCCTTGATGGTTAAATTTAATGATCACAAATAAAAGAAATCATAGATCTATGGTAAAATTAATAAATTAAATAAAATATCACATTTCATACCTTACTACCAGTGCTTAGCTGTTCTAAATTCTGAATAGTCACAAGTCAGAGTGCCACCTTGCCATGCATCCCTTTTAGAAAACAATTAGCTGAAAATAGATTATAACTTCCACATGTATGAATCTGAACACTCACCAAACTGCAAAAATTCAAACAATTCCAACTCAAAGCTTCAACGGATGACAAAATTTAACAAACGATATTTTATGTGGACCAAAAATACTCAAATTACATCTTCATCTAGATGTTACATAGTAACTTTAACCCGTAACAGAAATCCTTGCTAGAAAAGGAGAAAATGTTGTTAATCAGCATTTTCTTCTTTACCATCATGGATTTGTACTCTAACATTCAATCAGGTTAACCCTATCCAAAGAATCCCCTGCGAGAGATCATTTAAATTCAAGAACTGTTCTAGAACATTAAATGGCACTTCTAGAACTATTTCTAGAACAGTTCTAGAACTAGAAATGCGTTCTTGAACTTTTTTCACAGGGAATTAAACCTATTTTTGACATACAAGACAAAAAGCTCACGAAAAACGATAAAAGAAAAGATGCACATTTTTGTTAATAACAAACATTTTATATCTACTTTATTTGCATTATTTTCAGTTCATTGTTGATCAATAAAAATCTCCTGCATTTTGTAACAATTTAATATTTTGTCAACCTCATGGCCCTGTTGCCTTATGCTCCTCTGGTAAACAGTAATGAGTCTAAATGAACCAAGAAAAGGTTTAGCATAATGTCGCTTTTCTTCGAAAACCTCGTATCTGCAGCTTAAGACAAGCTGCAGATATGAGGTTTTCGAAGAAAAGCAACAATAATCACTTTATATAATGGCAACATGACCTATTCTTAAACACTGAAATATTAGACTATTCCAATTAGGTTGAAAGCTCATGCAGACAGCAAAATGGATGTTAGTACAGATGGGATTTCTATGTAATACAGCAGAGAAAATTTCCAGACAAAGAGAAAACAATTTTGATGACCAGCATTTTCTCCTATGCCTCAATATTTCCCAAGATTTTTCTATTACAGGTTGTCAAAATCAGGTCTGGTATGAGGAAATATCTTATTAATATTTACAAATGTACTAAACTAGATGCCGAAGGGCAACATGTCGAGCCCGCTCATTTTGAAGAAAGAAGACCATACCTATGTCTACAGCTGTCATTACAATGGCGTTGTAAAAGTGGGGACAAAATAAGTTGGAATGATGGGGATCATGGTGAGACAGTTTATTGTTCACAAAATATTACATGTCTATGTATTTATAACGAGATACCAGAATGGATTAATTTGAGTATACATATGTGACCCGTCACGCTAAAAGGGACGTTATGCTAAGTCCATAAAACCAAATTCCGAGAAATATACCAGACCAAGCAGAAAGCCATCCGATGTCGTATTTGGAAAACAAAAATATTGTAAGGTAGAGAAAACATTCTAGATTCAGAAAATACTTAGCGACACTCCGCCTTACTGAGCTTGACATTTGTGCCAAGTTAAGGAATGGCCCGGACAAGCAAAAATCAACTCATTTTTTACATTTGACCTCAAAGTTTGACCTTGACCTTTCATCTTGGAATCTGGTTCTTGCACGCGACACTCTGCCTTACTGAGCTTGACATTTGTGCCAAGTTATTTCTGAATCCCTCCATCCATGGTGAAGTTATGGCCCGGACAAGCAAAAATCATCTCATTTTTGACATTTGACCTCCAAGTTTGACCTTGACCTTTGAGCTTGGAATCTGGTTCTTGCACGCGACACTCTGCCTTACTGAGCTTGACATTTGTGCCAAGTTATTTCTGAATCCCTCCATCCATGGTGAAGTTATGGCCCGGACAAGCAAAAATCATCTCATTTTTGACATTTGACCTCCAAGTTTGACCTTGACCTTTGAGCTTGGAATCTGGTTTTTGCACGCGACACTCCGCCTTACTGAGCTTGACATTTGTGCCAAGTTATTTCTGAATCCCTCCATCCATGGTGAAGTTATGGCCCGGACAAGCAAAAATCATCTCATTTTTGACATTTGACCTCCAAGTTTGACCTTGACCTTTGAGCTTGGAATCTGGTTCTTGCACGCGACACTCTGCCTTACTGAGCTTGACATTTGTGCCAAGTTATTTCTGAATCCCTCCATCCATGGTGAAGTTATGGCCCGGACAAGCAAAAATCTTCTCATTTTTGACATTTGACCTCCAAGTTTGACCTTGACCTTTGAGCTTGGAATCTGGTTCTTGCACGCGACACTCCGCCTTACTGAGCTTGACATTTGTGCCAAGTTATTTCTGAATCCCTCCATCCATGGTGAAGTTATGGCCCGGACAAGCTCCATCCGGACGGACGCACTAACGCACTAACGCACTAACGCACATACACCGAACCGCCATTGTGACAACTATGTCGAGCTCACCGCAAGCGGGCTCGACAAAAATGATTAGCAGAACCACTTTACATAATTACAACTTAATGATATGAAGCCAGTAACCGACTGCATATTTTTGACATTAGTCCCATGCAAGCTAATCAAATATTCAAGATTATGTCTGTAAAATGTAAGAATTAATGCATTTATTCATAATAACCCTGTTCCAAAGAAGACCTACCTTGGCTGTTCATTACAAAAAGGCAAAATTAACGGGCTAAATTCAAAAATGTTACAGAGGAAAATTAAAAGTGAAAGAAATTTTATACATTTTGTTCTTTCTTGGCAAAAGACAATGTTCGAAAAGAAAACATAGCTTGTAATAAGCAATAACTTTGTTTTCCACTATGCAGTATACTAATAAGCCTCTATTATCTCCTACGGTATCAAAAAGAATTGTTATAGGGAATGGCAATTATGGCTTAATTTACACACATCCACTTTACGTTACCTAGCGCTATGTATGCATGTCTCAAGTCACTGAATGAAATAATGTAGGGAATAGAATGAAATTAACAAACAAAACAAGATATACCCAGATAACCCTTTCCCACATGACATTATTTTGGACAGTTCCAATTTGAAAAGTGTTGCTGATGACAATTTTGAAGTCAATGAACAAAGGACTGGTGTACAATATAGCAGAGAAAATATTGAGACAAAAAGAGAAACTGCTGAATATCAGCAGTTTCTTCTTTTGTCTCAATATTTTCCCAAGCCATTTCTATTAGGGATGTAAAAACCTGTTCTTGTTTGGAAAAGGGTTAAACTGTAAAGTCTAAAATCCAAAATGAGAAGTAAGTTTTAAGTAAACTATATTATGTGAATACTCATTCATAATCTCTGAAAGGAGAAAAATAATTTACACCCAAAACATTTACCTTGTGTCATTTCTGAATAAAATCTCTTCTAAAACTTAATCCAATTAATTATAGGCTTTATAGCATGTAGAAACGTCTGCCTATAATTAATCATTCACTTCATTTAAAACATGCAAGATGTCTCAGGTCACTTAAAACATCCATCCTTTATCCTAAATGTTACAGAGCTTACCTGGATTGGATGTGGCAGATCTGTCTCAACTCACCTAATGTAGTGATAGAAATACTCCTTTTAAGCTTTACTTATTTTCCATGAGAATTCATGATTGCCCAATGAAACATTTCAAAGGTATTTTCTATGCTTTAACATAAACATTTAAAACTTTTGATAGCAAATTATTCCACTGTCTGCACCTCCTTTGAAATTGGACACGACTAAAATATGTGCATTTAGGAGACGATTCACAAATGGCTTGCATGGGACAAAAACTTATCTGGAGCTCAGCTAGGACACACATATTCACCAGTGAATAATCTAGAATTTGAAACCATGAGTCCTGGGGACGCATGGATTTGAAAACAATGCGTCCCAACTCAAAATGTATGAGTCCCACCTTTTCACTTTCATTGAATTGTAGATCTACGCAAATTGATATTTATGTAGGCCTATGCCATTGCCGTTGTTGGGAAAAAAGAATAAACAATGTTATGTTATTATAATACTTTGCTGTCATTGTGGTTTTGTTGGACTATGTTTGAACACTGACCAAAACACAACACAGTTCAGAGGTTTACTTTATCTTCTTGGTATTGACAGTGCAGGGCCTGTTTATGAAAGAGATTGGAGAGAGAATTCAGAACCCAGCCTTACTATAGGAAAATTTCGCATGACATTTGTTCAAATTGGAAAAGTTCTGAAATAAATTTAAGAATGCTGATAACCAAATACCAAAAAGTTGCAAAAACAGTTTGGACATTCAGTCTATCTTACAAGTTTAGATGTCTCTCACAAAGTCCCGGAGTCAGGGCAAGGAAAATGGACAGAATTTGACATTGAGATGTTGTCCCATGAGTAGTTTCACTGTCAACGACAATTTCATTTTGAATTTGGTCTGAAGTCGCCAATATCGGTGACATAATTGGCAACCCCCTATTCTCCATCGGCTTCAATCTTTTGCCAACTTAAGACGGAAAAATTTGATCGCCGATGCAAGAACATGGTTTTACTTCACAAATTAATAAACTTTATCATTTGTTCCCCAAACTGGCCCAATCCCTTATATAAGAATGTTTTGTAGTAAATCTGTTTTATCGTGAAAAGTAACTTGTGTCTGTCGTTTCGGTGAGGTTAAACGGTTTGCTCTCTTAACAAATGCGTACGTAAAACAACAATGGGAATAATGTTCTTTCAAATATTCCATCATTTATCCTTCTATCATTAGCTAGATAAAGTATACTGGATAAAACAACAATTTTCAATGAAATAAAAAGAAATCTTGAGAAATCTTGAATGTTGTCATCAATTCATTTAAAAGTATGTGTTGATGTTCGATTAAATCTATGAGAAAAGTAGGGCCTACTAATCAAACAGACCACCAATCAAGTTATCGTGACTGCGTTATTTTCCGAGATTTGTCTTCTACTTTCACTTTGGAATGGCTTTTGCATTGAGATCGAGAATTTTTGTAACTAGAGATTGAAGTCGAAGAGAATGCCATTCTAGAATGATGCGTCCTATAGGACGCGCATCAATCAAAATTATGCGTCCCCAGCCAATTTTATGCGTACAGGACGCAGGACGCAGAGGTAGATTAATTACTGATTCACTATAACTCATAATTAACAATAAAACACTTTTTTAGCCCACCTAAAGTGATTTTATACCAGAAATGGTCTTTTAATGTCCTTAACCATATTTAGAAAATTTACTGGGTGACTGACCACTTAAATTTAGTTTGAAATTTGATATATTGACCTATAGAATAAGATAAACAATCTAAGTTAGGTTCATTGACCACTAAGTAAAGTTGACTTGATGTTTTGGTTTAATAAATGCCACATTCAGCAATTCTTCACTGTTGCAGTGGGGACTGGTGCATCTAACCATGCATGTGTTTCTGGTAATTCTTGCAAAACTACAAATCCGATCTGAGTCACAAGTTTATCATAGTCCCACTAACAGAAATATGTTATTTTGAATATTTTAGAATTCTTTGATCATTTTAACATTAAATACAGATTTGGAAACAACTTCTTACAACACAGACAACTCTTTTCGAAATGCCATAGCCTCTTTAAGTAGCTTTAACAATAAGCTGATCATCATCATATTCTCCTTTTGTCTCAATTATTTCTTGGCAATACAGGGCTTTTATAGGGTTGGGGGAAGACACCTGACACTGGTGAAAAGGGGGAAAATCACATGCGGCATCCTAGTTTTGGGGAAAATTGTAAAATACTGTAAACCAGGTTAAGTTCGCGTTAAGAAATGTTCGCGTTTTCATGCGCCCGGGCTTGTTCGCGGCGTTTTAAGTTCGCGGATCAATGCTGTCCTCGAATCGCGCGAAACAAAACACGCTATGGGGGAATTGCAAAATTGATATGTTGAATAATATGGGGAATCAAATAATTACGTATTGAATTATGACTGTTTTTACGATATTTTAGTCGTCATTGACAGTTTGGTCGAAGTAAGTTTCAATCGACCCATTGTTTTATTTCACACTTTATAGTATAATGGATTACAATTTGTAACACAATGCATAGAATTTGAGCGTTACATTAACTTCACACCTATTTACCTATAGCGTCGAGAAGCGATAATGACAGTTTTATTCAATATCATCGAAGGACGATTCAAACCTCTTAGCTGTGGCTATTTCAAACTACAGTTACGAGGTTTTAAACGTCATTCGACGTTTGCTATCATACTCGGCATTCGAATGTCAAACGATCCATTTTCTCAATTACAAGCAGGTATATCTAGTTGAATAAGCTGGTTTATCTTTTAATGTCTTGTTTTTCAATATGTCACAATATCTATGTATTTTTGGATAAAAACGAAAGTAGTCTGAAATGAAGAAAACTTTTTTCACTTACATCCTGTTATGAAAAAGCTATTTCCCTTGTTTACATAGTAGTAAATACCCCTATTGTAAATAAATCATCTCCCCATAGGTTTTCCCGAAATAAAAAACTATCAAAGCGATTAAAGTTCGCGTTTTTATTGAAAGTAGCCTATTCGCGGCGTTTTAAGTTCGCGGATCACACCCACCCGCGAAAGACGCTAACTTAAAAAGCGCGAAATAATTTCCTGGTTTACAGTATAGAAATTATACTCTTGTAAAAGCTAAAACCTTCTTATACCCACTACTGTAGACTTGAGAACCAGCAGGGCTAGTTTGCAAAGCTGCAGCAATAGTGGAAACAGCCTTTACTTTTCATTTTATTTGGGTTTATAGTGTGATTTTCCTAAAATTTGTCTTGGGTTTTAGAGGGGAAAATATATTTTTTGGGGAAAAAGTGAATTATTTCTGGAGGGGAAGGCGCTGGAAACCAGTGTCACTTTCTTCAGGGGAAAAACCCCTGCAATAATATACCAAAACTCCAAAGTAAATTTCATCAGTTTTGTTGTGTTAGCAGCTTTCAAATTGGACCACCCTAAAATTTGGCCATCTGGGAAATGGTTAAAATTATGGAATCTCGAGCTGATGGAACACATTACCTGCTGTCAATATACAACACACTCTAATTATCCATAGATATACAAAGGTGTTGCAGACAATAAAATTAATCTGACTGCCAGAATCAAATTCCTCTTTGAGAAGGTGGAAAATATTTAGGACAAGGAAGAAAAGTCTGATAGTCATCATTTTCTTCCTTTTTCTCCAATATTTTCCTAAGCTTTATCAATTAGATGTGTCAATATGTGTTAGTTGTTTAGCAAGTTAGGGGAAAGACTTAAATACTGATGAGAGGCAGGCAACTGTGCCTAAGTCAGATTTTCAACAATATTTCAAAAATATTTTTTATGAGTAGGGTGTAACAAATTGTAACTATCTAATAATGGATTAAAAATAATTGCAATAATTCAAACTTTATCATTAATATTTGATATTCTGTATCCTGTTTCTGTTATTTATGATTACCTCTATCATTATGTCCTAGATATCTTTTTATTGATAATATCTAATGGCATTTTAAAAATCTGACCATAAATTGTTTATTAATGCTTTCTTTATGACAATATTGTGAGAAAAAAATCCCAGAAATGCTTTTGTCGCCTATGGCACAAGCCTGCTGTAAACTTTTGTCATCTATGGCACCAAAAGGGCTAGTGACCAGTGTTTTGTGTCCTGCTTTGAACAGATCTGTTGGAAATGTGTTCTGGAGACTAGATCTATATATACAGTTATTCTTCCAAAATAAAAAGTATTAAAGTGACATTTCACATTTCCTTTTCATAAAGTATACTTTTATATTATCTGAAAAAAGCAGATTTTCTTATGAAAATTCTGAAAAATTAAAGTCGAAATATTGAGCCGTTTATGAGAAATATATATTTTTGTGCTAAAATTAAGCAAATTGTTGTGGATGACAGTTCAGATTTATATAGAATTTGTCATTTCTGTCTCAACTTTAAAGGCGTATTTTTCGCTTATAAATAACAACTTCAAAAAACTGATAGCATTTCTACGCATTAGAATAAACAATCTTTGCATCAAGACATACCTTTAAAACATGAAATAAATGTGAAATGTCACTTTAATCATAATCATTGATGTGTAATTATTTCTTATTTTTTTGTATTCACCTGTGGAGGATTTTAAGTGAGATTTTCTAGGTACCACAATATACCACCTGTCCCACTGGTTGTCATGGAGCACTTAGCAACCAATGAAATGCCACTTTCGAAATGTTTATAATGACATAATTGTGTTCATTATTGATGACCTCATTTCTACACATTCTCTTTCATGTTCTCAACTACTCTGGTTCCCGCCTCTGATACACTACGTTGTAAAGAGTCTGGTAATACCCGGCAAACCGCATGGATCATTGATTGGTTAAGTATTTACAAATGATGAAACGCCTCGACCAATCAGAGCCGCTCGTTCACGGTCATGTTTATGACCATGGAGACTAGCTATTACCGTACCTAAATCCATAGTAGATTTCAGGGGCGGAAACCAGTCTAGTTCTCAACTTCTGTGAAATGGATGAGGTATGCTTTAGCAGCCTGCATTGACAACATTGTAGCTTGTCACATTTATGTTATTAAATTTGTTGAATAAAATATAAGGTCTATTGCAGCAAAATTCTAAGAATAAAATCGCTCATTTGCAAAGTTTAGGTTTGCAGCTTAAACACATTTTCCAACCCCTTTACAAGAATTATTTACACATAACAACCAGATGACACTGATGTATAAAGCTAATTGATTGGAAGCCAAGATCCCATGGTGTCCTATGAAATCACTTATCATGGTTTCCAAAATCTTGGAATAAACCCATTAACGGTGGATATAGACACAGCATTAAGTCATAGGTTTCACCCTTGGCTTGCGAAGATGATTGCACACTGGCGGATCCAGAGGGGGTTAAGGGTGTTCAAACGAACCCCCCCTGTGAAGCCTTAGAATTATTTTCATTTGCATGCAGAAATTCAGTGAAAATTATCATAATAGGAAAACGAACCCCCTATTTGTATGTTCGAACACCTCTTACAGAAATTCTGGATCCGCCACTGTTGTACTTTGGTGAAATGTATCCAAAAATTCCTTTTTATATCGCATGTTTGTAGTTAGAGCCTAACTTCCATTGAAACTAGTACTTGAACCATTATTGGGAACAAGCACTTTTCTATCTATTGGTCATTCAAACAAGAGTTGTCCGCGGACAACATAGCTCGCCTATACGGGAGCTTGACACAAAAAAAGCTAAATTTTCAAAAGTAGGTCAAACTCAAAGGTCAAGGTCACAAGGTCAAAGGTCATGGTCACAAATGAAAGGTCTTGGCAGGAGGTATCCATGTGTGAAATATCAAAGCTCTATCTATAATAGTGCATGAGATATCAGTGGCGGATCCAGGGAGGGGGGGGGGTGTTCGAACCCCCCATGTAGCCTGATTATTTTATTTTCATGCAGAAATTCAGTCAAAATTGGGTGATACTTATAAAACGAAACCCCCTTTTTGTAAAAACGAACCCCCCTCACAGAAATCCTGGATCCGCCGCTGGATATAGGCAAGGTTAAAGTTTTTTAAAAGTAGGTCAAACTCAAAGGTCAAGGTCACTAGGCCAAAGGTCATGGTCCCAAATGAAAGGGATTGTCGAAAACAATCTATGTCAGAGCTCCAGATAATTTTTTGAGGCAAGGCGTATTTACCCCTCAGAATTTTTTCCAATGCGTATTTCCAGATAACTTTATGAGGCAAGGCGTATTTACCTTCTTATTCGGGAAAGGACTAAAATAAACAGGAATACCCGACTGGAACGACCCACTTTCATTTTCAGGTTCAAGGACTGGACATCTAACCGCGGTATGTTTCTGACCACCGAGTTGGTTTTTTTCTGAACAAGATTACCATCGTGGGGTTCCTTTGCCTTTACGGCCACTTCAGAAATAATATCGGCCAAAATCGCCTAAAGTTACGATCTGCTCAGGAGTGGATTTACTTGTTTGCCGATTAAAAAAAAAGAAAACAAACACCTTCGAGTTGTCGTTTCCGATTTACGGATTGATGCAATGGTCTGTTATTTATCATCCAATTAAAATCGGGTAATTGCTTTCACGGAGATAACCGATTGATTGAAATTCGAAGGAATGCAACACGCGGCATCATTCGGTAGATCTACGGAACTAGCCGATTGTCATTCCGCTGGTCAGAGTGGTGACGTAATTCACCGTGTCCAATCGTTACCGGGGGATGTGGTTTTCGTAACGCTGAAAGCGTGGTGTATAACGCCGGTTTGTGGTGCAAAACAGAGGCAGGACACCACCAGGGTAAGAAAATTGAAAAATTGAATCGATGAAGTTTTTCTTTAGGAATGAGACTAGGCCGAGGCTCATCTCAAATGATTTCTTGACCCCTAGCAATGTCTGTTTTCTTCGAGAAAGTTGCAGTTTTCTCTATCATTCCGTGAATGTAAGGCATTTCAGGCGAAATCAACTCAGCTTGCCCGTAAAATATGAATTATATACAAGCATAACCAGTTATGAACCCCAAAAAAGCATGCACTTCGTACTTACACATGTATTGCACAAAATCAAATTGAGGTTTGCACCCTCTGCATCTTACAGAAGTCATGGAAACGATTTTTATTTTAATTTACAAGTAACAATGGTGGATGTGGTGCACACAAAGAAATATTTTGTAACGTATGTGGCATGATGATTTTAAAGCTTTGTGTTTTTCCCTATTTAAGCAGGCCTAGCAGATATAGTGACACTTTCCCTTGCTTCAGATGCAACACACGTCCTATTCGAATGATCCTAGCAATTGTGCAATACTTTTGTGTAAAGAATATGTGTTTTTTCGACATCAGCATTTTTAAACACTCTATTAACCGGATTGTATAATGGATTTAGAAATTGTGCAACCCGAACGTTACATTTAAGGCGTACAAAATACAACTTATCTGTCAATATAGGGTTAATTCACGTTTTTGAGGTCGGTATTGTTTGACCAAATTTACCTGAGACTCATCGTTTTCCGTAAGCGTTTTCCGGCAATCATCGGCGTATTCGATAGTTTCCGCGTGTTTATACCATGCGCTGTGAAAAATGTTAACTTTATTTCTGCATGATCTCATTGAACAGAGAACTAGCGTAATGGAAAGACGCTGGACTTTCATTTACAGAGACTCAAGATCGAACCCAGCATTTTACTGATGAAACATTTGTTAAGCTTCTTTTTCTTTCTTTTTTCCCATGAAATGGAATACTTAATTAATGTATTAATTTATTGAATGATGGAATACTCATTTTTTAATTTTCACAATAATTATAGTTCACTAAATATCTTTTTTATTTTTATCATAATATCTATTCGTTCATTTATCATTTATGATCTTCCCTTGAACGTTGCTGATGTGTTGGTCTCTCGCAGCTTCTCTGGAATCAAAAAGACATTGACCCTGTTTACTCCAATTGTATTGATGGTTAAGCGATGAAAAAGGTTCTGGGTCCCCAGTTGTCTAAAAAAGTTGCAACATCAGCAAACATTACCTGTATCTAAACGGTTTCGACATTTCTTGAATGACTACTTAAAGTGAATGGATTCAAGTGAACTGATTGAGGTTTACAAAATGTATGCATGCATTTGAAAAAAAAAAAAAAAATGTTAGCAGTAAAGATATTTAAACAAAAGCGCTACTGGGATTCGAACCACGGACATATGGTTTACAGAAGAGTCGCCTTACACACTAGGCCACTATTATTTGTCGGAGATTGCGAAGTGTATAACAGTACTTATACAGATTATAGTCCCGGTGTAGAAAATACGGAAATACCCGAATATTAACGGAATATGCAAGGAGTCTCAGTTCAATCTGGTCAAACAATAACATTCGCAGAGGCCCAAGAAATATGTTCGAGAGTATTGCTACCAAAACGCTTTGGGATTGAGTGTATTGTTACTAAAAATAACAAATACTAAACGTCTGAGCGGCGTTTTAAGACTCCAAGGACGACTTCCGGAGGCTGTTGTGTGCGGGGGGGGGGGGGGGGGGGGGGGGGGGGGGGGGGGATTATTTTGTCCGTATTCGTTATCCATCCCATCATGCACAATCCCCACCGTGATAATTGAGCCAACGTTTGACTTGAGAGAGTGTTTGCTAGAGAGAGTGTATGTAAAGATATCTGACCTAATCAACCCGGCACGCTTACACAAAGCATCTATCGGAGGGACTCGGGACTTATCCCACAGATAGAACGTATAGTCTGATCATAGCCAATGTTACAATGAATGAGGCTGGGGAAGTGGACTTGCGTAAAATTAAAAATATCTTAGAAGTGCAGACGAAAGTGAATAATTGTTATACCTGCATAGGCCTACTACAAGCAAAGGGTCAGAACAGTAACGTTACTGCAGTGTTGGTGACGGAAGTTGCATGTTACCTGGTTAACATTAATAAGGTTATTTCATCTAAGACCCCCCCCCCCCCGCATACAACAGCCTCCGGAAGTCGTCCTTGGAGTCTTAAAACGCCGCTCAAACGTTTAGTATTTGTTATTTTTAGTAACAATACACTCAATCCCAAAGCGTTTTGGTAACAATACTCTCGAACGCAAAGCGTTTTAGTTAACGATACTCTCGAACCCAAAGCATGGCGTGCATACGAAATCAACAATGAAACTGGGAACGATTGACTGTAAATCCAATAAAATAACCATCTTACCGGCTATTAACGAATACATTCAATTTCAGAGTTTTTGTTCCACTTTAAATTTCGCTTTATCGCTGCATGTTGAATGCACATGCTCTTTATCGCTGTATATTTAATACACGGGCGTCGTCATTGTTTTCTCCGCATATTTAGGGAGCCTCGTTTTGAAAATGCCAATTTGGGACTATTTTTAGTAACAATTTTCATGTATACAATGTTGATTTCCCATAAACCCATTTTTTGCCTCCGGAAGTGTGTTCTGCGGGTACAAACTAAAACATAAGTGAAAGGACCTAATTGATTGATAGTATGGGATTTTAACGCCACTTTCAACAACTCAGGTTTTTCCGACGTCACGCATAACAAAAAATTCTCGGAAGATTTATCAGAACAAAACAACATTGGCGGACATTTTCTTATCTCACCTCGGTTCATTTTTCGCACATATCAATGGCTTTGGGGTAAGTATTCATTGGAATTTTATAGTTTTTATGCAATAATAGTGTCAATTCACGTATTTTTTGGCCGTTAACATCCGCAGAGGCCCGCAAATTACGTAAACAACCCTCGTGCTTCGCACTCGGTCGTTAACATATTTCTTGGGCCTCTGCGAATGTTACCGACCTCAAAAACGGGTATTAACCCTATATTGACAGATAAGTTGTATTTTGTACGCCTTAAATGTAACATTCGGGTTGCACAATTTCTAAATCCATTATACAATCCGGTTAATATAGGGTTCAAAATGCTGATGTCGAAAAAACACATATTCTTAACACAAAAGTATTGCACAATTGCTAGGATCATTCCAATAGGACGTGTGTTGCATCTGAAGCAAGGGAAAGTGTCACTATATCTGCTAGGCCTGCTTAAATAAGGAAAAACACAAAGCTTTAAAATCACCATGCCACATACGTTACAAAATATTTCTTTGTGTGCACCACATCCACCATTGTTACTTGTAAATTAAAATAAAAATCGTTTCCATGGCTTCTGTAAGATGCAGAGGGTGCAAATCTCAATGTGATTTTGTGCAATACATGTGTAAGTACGAAGTGCATGCTTTTTTGGGGTTCATAACTGGTTATGCTTGTATATAATTCATATTTTACGGGCAAGCTGAGTTGATTTCGCCTGAAATGCCTTACATTCACGGAATGATAGAGAAAACTGCAACTTTCTCGAAGAAAACAGACATTGCTAGGGGTCAAGAAATCATTTGAGATGAGCCTCGGCCTAGTCTCATTCCCAAAGAAAAAACTTCATCGATTCAATTTTTCAATTTTCTTACCCTGGTGGTGTCCTGCCTCTGTTTTGCACCACAAACCGGCGTTATACACCACGCTTTCAGCGTTACGAAAACCACATCCCCCGGTAACGATTGGACACGGTGTAATTGGTATTCCCCAATTACTACAGGTTGTGATTAGCTGATTTAAGTTGTAATAGATATCGGACAGCTGACTGACGTAATCTAATTTTAGTGACCAAAAAGTTTGTGTTAATCGTTGGAATTTCCTAGCGTGTAAGTTTTCCCGACGTTCTTCGATCTTGATACGGTATCTGAAAATTATCAAATGCGTATTCATTATTTTGGATGCGTATCTGTACGCATTTTTATAAAAGTTAATGCGTATTCAGACCAAATCAATGCATATTTTACGCAAATACGCATCTTATCCGGAGCTCTGTATGTGTGAAATATCAAGGCTATATTTGTAATAGTGCCCGAGATATTGACCAGGTTAAAGTTTTTCAAGTGAAGACGGGACAGGACGCCGACACTAGGGCTGTGACATTAGCTCCCCGGACATAAAGTCCCGGCTCGCTAAAAAGCGAACCTGCACGCATTTGGAGGAGGTGAAAGCTTCGGTCTTTTTGTTAAAGCATTACCAACTTTCGGCATTATTATTATCTTGATGACTACGCCCAATTATTACAAATGCGTAGGTTGTTAAAATGTTTAAATCACATCCTTTAAAGAATGCTCCCTTTAAAGAAAGAGTTTTGTTTTTGAATTTTAACGATGGAATTTTTAAATATGGGTTGTTCTCTGATAAACTGCAAACCTAAGAGAAAAAATCAATGAATGATAAAACACAAAATGTCAATTAAATTTTACCAAAAATACATAGTTTATTTACTATTTATTTGAAAAATACCAAGTAAAAGATAGTTTGAGCTTATGAAAAGCGAAAATTCTAATTAAAATCAGGTGAGGGTAAAAGTTTTGGATGTTACAAAACAATATTTGACTGAAGTTTTAGTTGGTTTCCTTTATTGAAATATTGCAAGTAGATGCATATATATATATATACTGAACAAAAGTGAAAATGCTACACCTACTTTGCTTGTTTTATTTCTTCTAAAAACAACAAGTAAATAAATCAAATGAAAGTGTTTCGCATTGTTCATTTACTTGGTTGTGCAAAGCACTAAACATTTTGTGTATCTTAATTACGGGAATGAAAAACGGGCCCTTCTAATGTGACAGGTGTCCGTTTTTTCAGGTGTACAATTTTAACGAAAATTATACACAATTTAAACCTTCAAAAATCCAAGCAGAAGAATGCAAACTATGCCATACTTTACGGAATGGTAGTCTGACGAGTTACCAGTCAGAAACTGAAAAGAAGTTTGCATAACATTGTGGCAGCCTTTAGAAAATGATGTTTGAAAAGCGGAATTTTCACTAGGTTCCAAAGCTTGAAAATTTTACAATGTAATCTCCATAGGAAATTGAAATCGCTATTGCATGGAAATCTGGGAATAATCCTTGTCGAAGAAAGGGTTCAAAAGTCCCCTGTAAGGCCAGCATGATGCTGCAAAAAACCCAATCGAAAACTGTGATAAGTTTGTGAATACCAAACATTTTAAATTCCCTATTTGTTTATGTTAAAGGGAGGTAATTTGCAAAATTGACTGATTCTAAATAAAGACATTGATTTTAGAACTTGCTACAAGCACTGGTGGTGAACTCGGACAAAGCGAGGAACATTTTTCATGAACACAAGGTACAGATACTTCATTGCACATCCAGATTTTTGTAAACAATACACGTGGCATTTTGTTTTACTTCTATTTCCGTCTTTTTTTAAAGTATGCACTCAAATGGAAGTTACTAAGGTATGTAGATATGATTTATAATACGCACGAAAATATCAGTTTTATCGATCATTATTTTCAAATGGTATAAACGGATTGCAAGTGCACAAAGCGCATATTGAGATCATGTGGGTTGATCTTAATCGCCCGAACGAAATGGTACAAAATCACTGTTTATGGTTATCTATTTGCATTGCAAGTAAACAAAAAAGACATATAAATGTACAAATAAAGGCTGTAAATGGCAGTTTTCGGTGTCATGTCATTGAAAATCATTGTACGGTTTCTTCGTGACAACGTTACAGCATGTTTGCGATGTTATCTTTTCCAGCTACGGTGTTTTATGAGCACATGTTTGATAAATTAATCGATTGCACTGGACTTAACGGCACATTTAAACATTTATTCGGTAATATCGCACTGATTTGATCATCATCATCATCATCATCATCATCATCATCATCATCATCATCATCACATCATCATCATCATCATCATCATCATCATCATCATCATCATCATCATCATCATCATTATTTTTATCGTTACCTTGGAGTTTCATGGTAAGATTTTCGTTATGCCTTCTTAAATTTGGTACAGGTGGAGAATAAGCTATTAAATGAGAACAAGATGGATCTTGATCAGACAGTGCACATGCAAAGTCGGATCTGGATCCATGTTGGTCGCAAAAGCCTGAATGAACGTTTCCAGATCTATACTGTAATGTTTGTCATTACCATTATCACCATTTATTCTAAGGAGGATCCACTGTTTCACACATCCCAGGCCCGTTCGAACAGGGGGGACTCTGGAGCCTACCCCCCCCCCCCCTCATAGTTGGCAAAAATGCCGAATTTTCATCATTTCACATTTAAAACGTATGGCAAATCTAATTTAGCCCCCCCCCCCCTTCCCCTCCCAATATTAGACACTGGCCCAGACAGGGCCCATATGGAATTGCTTCCTACGGGCATGCATTCTAAAGTATACTAACGGGTAAAGTTAACTGTGTGCATTTCCTTTTTTATTTACACCTTGACTGCATACGGTACACGAATAAAATTTTACAAATGCACATTTAATCTTTTACTTTCAATACTTGTCAATGTATTACTATACTTGTTATTACCGTAACAATTCCTGAAAGTGGATAAGGATAAAATTCGCGTTTACAAGACATTTTCGAATGTGAACACCGTTGGTAATAATACATGCTATATGCAATTGTCCTTAGAAAACAATAGATGCTGTCTAATCCACCGAAGGTAATGTTGTCAATAACATCGTAGCAAGACTATGGGTATCGCAAGACGTCTGAAACGGATGGTCTAATCCGTTAATCAGCCTCTACTGCTGATAGAACTCAACTCAGGAAGCAATCTATCTGTAACGTTTGCCTTTTTCTGTCGATTTCTTAGGTAGTCGTTCCGATAATGGTTGTCTTGACGGAATGACGTCACGTGTAGACGTTGGATGTGTTGGAATCGTCATAAAATTGTAGCATGGCAAGTAAATCGAAAACAATCTAATTAATGGGGTAATTCGACTGTTTTCGATTTACTTGCAATGCTTCAATATCTTGTATTTATTTCGGTACATTTATGAATAATCCTAAAATTGGTGACCATTTGCATTAGACAAGTGGCTACTTTCCTATGACGGGGTATATTTGTGCTACTATGATTAAATCCATTTGTTTCAATATTTTAGATTTCTTAAAGATAAAATGTTAAAAAAGACGTCTCACTACATTTCTCCTGAAACAAAAGTTTACGTTCATGATCTGTTTTCATGACTTTATAACATCGCCGCCAAACAAAACGACGTCGTTCCCGCGTTTTGTGTAATTGACGTTGAAGTGCGTATAGCTTATTGTCATACAACTTCTACTTTTTTCAATTTTCAGTTTAACCTCTTAACAATACAATGTCCAATAGGATATACAAACTAAAAGCAAAATTAAAATTAGCATGTTTTTGTGTATATTATCATACGCATGGGGTATGTTTCCATGGTGATTTCTGTAATTTAGGAGGGTGGAAATTTCCTATTTCTATATATTTAATTCTTATACCTATGTATATATATTTTTAAGTTCTGCTTTGAAAGGCCACACTTATACTTAATGTACAATGACTTTGTAAATATGACAGCCCAAAAAACTTTCAGACAGTTTTCAAGAGAATTTTCGTCGCTATGCATTCCGATTTTTGTATTTTTCCCAATATTATTGTTGACAGATTACGTCAAAATCATTGTTTGGGAAAGGGTTAAAATGTTTCACTCATGGGAAAGGATAATGATACTTTTCCTTTTAAGGCACCTATCAATAGGAAGAACACATGAATAAGAGATATCGGTTATGGCAATCAATTGTGTGCTAAAATGGATTTGGTTACTGGTCTGTTTTTATAAACCGTTGGTATTGGTATAAAATGTCGTAACTACAGCTTCAAACAAGCTCTAGTTGCGACGTTTTACATTTACATTTACGGAATGCCATCGTTTGTCCGAAATTAATCACTGCTTTCTCGATAAAATTGATCCCTATTCAAAGACGAAGCAATGAAATACATTATGTATTTCCGAAACAGTTTCCCCCAATTAGAAAGGTTTGGAAAAACATTGAATCAAAAGAAGAATAGATCTATACTGAAAATAATTTGGATGCTTTTTTCTTAATATTTTTCTTTCATATTTTCTTATTTAGTACACACATTTTAACTTCTCAACATATAAAATTAATGTATTTTGACATCTAGAGCAGTCGGCTAGACAAATCGGCGGACGGGTAAAAAAACGGACGGACGGGCAAACGAAGCACTATCTATATGGTGGTCCTCACTGAAAGCCTTCTAATTGGGGGCTGCAATACCAGATAGGCCTATTGTTTTGGAAATGATTATTGTATATCTAATTCGTCTTTGAAAAAGAATAAATTTTATCTACTATATATAGACCTAGTGACGTTTTTCCGGACAAACACTAGTGCTTCGTCGGTGTAAATCTAAAACGTCACAAACTCAACTTTATTGAAGCTGTAGTTACGGGATTTTATAACAACACCTACGATTTATCCATATTTAACCGAAAACCCATTCTATTGTTAGGACAAAAGTCATTGCAATTCGAACAGTCATTGAAAATGTTCACGGTATCATAAATAAACCGTACAAGTCCCCTTCAAAAAACGTTAACTACGATTTTCACATCGGAAAAAAACTTCTACTCCAAGAATTGTAATACCAACTTCAGAATCAGTCAGAGAAATAAAATAACAAAACTAACAATAGCCTCTAAGTGTCTCTCCGATTCGTCCATATTGTTTTTGGCGGATAAACACGTGCAAATCGTTGTGTACATGCTCAAACTAGTAAAACTGGTTTTTAAACGCGCATTTAAACATGAAGTATCTGTACCTTGTGTTTATGAAAAATGTTCCTCGCTTTGTCCGAGTTCACCACCAGTGACAAGAGATAAATGAAATTTTAAGTGTTTTTTCGACAACCCGGATATGACCAATTCCGAAAAAATAATAAAATGTTTTCTGCGCATGCGCAAATGCGGTATTAAATGAAATTAGCTCTAAACGCATTAAGGCCTATAACTCTGACATAAAAGGAGACAAGGCAATGCAATTTTGACAAAACGATAGCTGGAAGCCTGGGAAATGACGTCAAAATATACTTCAAGCCATTAGTTAGATACTTTTCCAGAAATAAGAAATCTTGCAGTGTAGCGTTTTCACTTTTGTTCAGTATATATATATTGAGAAAATTGTGTTTTATACATTTTCAATGTAATACATGGTATTATATTTCCTAGCAAGTAATGAAAATTGTTCTTAAAAGTGTTTTGGATGTTACCAACTTTTCTCGGCTTTTCAAATTAAATTTTACTACTTTTGAAATGGAAAAGTAAAGTAAGGAATTTGAAAAGAAACCAAAATATTATGAGCTACATATACACAGAAAAACCATGAGAACTGCTTCACAGAATACAGTTATGTCAGTCATGATAGTTGTGGATGTTATTGTTTGACTTTTGACGAATTGATATGAAGTAACATCCACAACAATTAGAAAACCCTTTAAGATGGAAAATACTCCACTGTATGCCAACAAACATATTTCAAAAATGATTAAGAATGTAAGACAATAATCACACCTACTTTGAAACTTAATACTTAACGATCATCTGATTTCTAATTTTGATGTTGTGGACGTTATCATTTGAAAAAAAACTGGCTTGTTTTTATAAATGTCAAATAGTAACAACCACAACTGTTTTAACTCAATCTTCGGTTTTTGCATTCAAAAAGACGTTTCGCTCTACTCCACGCGTACATTCGGTTTACTTATTTATCTGTCAGTACTAGCGTAAGCCACTGTTGTACAAAACTACATTTAAACCATCTAAATGAAAAAGTGTTTTGGACGTTATTTGTTCGAAATAGTTTGACCGACAAGAAACTTATCATCATTTTTCCCTCTGACAGTTGTGTACACTGAAATTGATGACGTAGTATATTTAGAGATAAAACTTTCTGGAATCCCAGCAGCTATTTGACTGAAATGTCGTTGTCGTCCATGAAAAAAAATATCCCGTTGTGGACATTATATTTTGACCGACAAAGACAGTTGAAATCAACATCGAAGTTTTTTCCAAATACAGATATCGTAATTGAGCTTTTTTTGTTACGAGTCCCTTCTTACAAGATCAACTACAAACAGCAATTATCATTTTTGTGTTGGCAAGCTTCCTTTCCCTGGAATTCAATACTAAATCAGACACTTTTTTTTGACCGTCAACATAACGTCCAAAACGTGATTTTTCATTACATTTCCCCCCCCACCCCCCAAAATGGCATGAATAGAAATTTAAAAGGTAATTGATAAATTAATTTCATGTATTGGAATAATTATTAAAAACTTTCCAATAGTCTAGATGCTTTTGTATTGCATTTGTCAATCAAAGAAAATACAGTGGTAAAAAACGTCACAAAAATATTGCTGTTTTCAGGGGTATTTATTTAAAAACAAGAGCTGTCACTGTAAGATGACAATGCCCCCGACACCGCTTTGATTTTAAATTATGGCCAATCTATGTTCAAGGTCAAGGTCATCCAGGGGTCAAGGTCACCAAAGTATGTGCCTACAGAAAGGTAATGTACCAAGGAATGTTGTGGTAAAGTATGAAGCGAATATGTTAAGTAATAAGGAAGTTATGGCCAATGTTAAAGTTTTTGGGCGGAATGACGGACAGACGGACGGACAGACAGACGGACGGACAAGTCAAATTTATGATGCCTCCCTATCGGGGGCATAAAAATATATAAATTCTGGTCCAAAAAGAATAAAACTATCTCTAATATCTCTATAAGATGTCTTTTGCAGAAAAAAATCATAGTTAGACCAAAGTTGTATCTTGTTTCAAAAATATATGCTCCCGAATATCAATTTACAAAGGTTGCAGTTTATCAGAGAACAACCCACATTCTGCCTCAAAAATGGTATCCCGTAACAATAAAGACGGAGGAAGTACCCTCGATGAAAAAATTAAAGCAGGGATATGACATCATGCCGACTGATTCTATAGGTTAGTTGGCGAGAACTGGTACACGGCGAGAACTGGTCGCCCAGTACTAGTCCAAATCAAAGTCAACCACTCAATCCCAGGCCAGCGTTTTTTTTTCCTTCTTTGAACGGGTCCGTAAAACGGACCCGTTCCCAATGCCAAAAAGTGACCATTTTTCCCAAAGTCCAGAAAAAAAATTCCCAATTCGATCGAGGATCCCAATCGTAGATCTATATTACCATCGGCAATGAATAAAATTCGATAACTCCTAATCCGAGTCAAGGAAACAGAATAAAATTATCTGTGTTACTCATATGCGATGATTTTGTGTGAGATCAAAAAACGCCGCAAACACAGTCATTTGATGACGTAGTCATTCCAGATTCAATATAATCACGTGATTTTCCCAATCCAAATAAGGTTACGTTTTACTATGATTTGTTTATAAAAATCGCGCGTGCCAAGTAAGCGCGGGAAAAGTGATGAAGCGATGAAAACAATACGCTATCTACCAAGTAAATACATTGACGTTAGATGGTTTTAACACCGACGCGTTTTCTCTTTCTGTCATGCCACCTCGCGATTTCACAAAGGAAGTAGGTCACAGTCAGTTGCACATACTAAACTTTTGTGCTTACTCGACCGTTTAGACAGCCAATCTATCCTTTGAATTAAACAAAAAGTAAGTGTTGACAGTCATTTTAATCGGCGATTGATTTAAGGTAAAAAGATGGAGTCAAGTTGAGCCACATTCGATCTTTTGACCCACTTTATTTTTTAATTAGCGTCTATGGCTCTTGAAGTGTCGATCACCAGCCCAGCCCTGTCAATCATTTATACCGAAGAATCAAAACAAAATGCATTTCTTTGTGCATTTTAATACGTTTACGGAAACTACCGAAGATTCCCGGAAACCCAATATCGTCGGCGAAGCATATCTGAATAGTCGATGATACCGCTACCCACTACGACCTACGATGTTTCCAGTAAGTTAATAAATTAGACTTATTTGTGCTTTTCTATCGGGAGAAAACAGCAAGGAAGTCAACAAAAGTTAATTTCACGATAGGCTGCCCTAATCAAAATTTAATCAGGAAGCAGGATAATCGTTTTTTCTCCGTTCCCAAACTTGTTAGATGTAGATCTATATAATTGGTAAAATATGATTTTTCCGGCGGGGGGGGGGGGGGGGGGGGGGTATTATAACAACAAATCAATAACAGAAAATTCTATGTGTCAATAGATCTTAAAGATTGATTTTTGAAACAAATATTAGAAAATAAATAGATCTATCTATCTTGATCTACAGTAGATCTATTCATGTTTTTCCCTTAATGTTTTTTTCAAACCTTTTCCGAACAGCAACATTAAGACTATTCTGAAGCTGTATCAGAAGACAAAATGGGTGTTAAGTTTTGATGGGGATAGATGCACTTTATTGTAGATCTTCATCCATCCCATTGTACCTCACATCACTTTGGTCAAATATAGCATTCAAATTGGAACAGTCTTAATTTTTTTCTGTTTGTTAATAGATTCTAATATTGTCCAGGAAGTACAGGAACCTTGATTGAGATAGGTAATGGTAACGTAAACTGCCCTATAGTCGTCAGTGTCCTAATGTCGTCACTATTTTTGTAATGTCTTTTTCTCACGTTTCTGTCATTTTAGAGATTAAAGAAAAACATCATTTGAAAGGAAAATATCTCTTGTTTTGTCCAGGTACTTTGTTCATTAACCCTTTTTGATAGTGAATGTATATATGCACAGTGATTCGGACCTGTGTATTTTGCACCAGGACACAGAACTTGCGAAGACAATGGACGTAAACACAGGCTCTCGCGCGAATGCATGTTGTACACATTTTACTACACAGATAACCAAAGGGATAACTCTAGATAACTCAAGATATATTTTAATACATATTTAAACCCCCTTTGCAGCTTGATATATCCATTTCTGCCCCCCAAACCAGATTAAAAGTCGATGACGACTTTAAGTCCACATGACGAGTATAGGGCATACAGCATTTTTTCAATCTTAAAAAGAATCTTTGAAAGCAGACGCTGATTTGAAAATGGTTGTAATCAGTGTTTAGAAATGTTTCTATAATACCATGGAGAGTAATGATGGAAAAGAAGAAAATGCAGATTGTCTGTATATTCTTCTTTTATTTCAATGCTTACAAAACACCATTGAAAAACGATATCAAAACCAGGTCTTGGTGATGAAAGAGTTACAATATCACCCATGGAAGAAAAAAGATGTCATTTGGGAAAAATCACGGTACAAATATCGAAGGGGTGCCTACTTTGAGAGATCGGATTCAGTAGATCTATGCTACCCAGGGCTAGTAATTATGGTTGGATGGCTTAAGTATTGAATAATGATACATAAAATTATGTTTTAAAATCATTTTAGATATCATTTAACGCTATTTTTATTGTTTTCTAAAGGGTGACGACTTAAGGACCTATCACTTGACGACTTTAGGTCCGCGATGTCCAAATGTCGTCAGCTGGACCCCAGCCCTCTTTTTCCCTCAATATCTTGCATATTTTAGCATATAGAGTTAAAATGTACATATGGAGTCGTAGAAAAATGGTCCAGCTTTGATATGGTAAAAGCAGGGAACCGGTAGACTGACGACTTTAAGCGCAATTACAGTTTGAATAGCCAAACATGACGACTATAGGGCACTTTACGTTACAGAAGACTTAATTCTAAAGCTGAAACAATTATTTTAATGATTTTCCAAATTTTTGAGAAAACGGCGCGTTTTTCCCAATTTTTTAGAAAACGACGCATTTTTTCCCAATCTGTCCGGTACCGGACCCGTTCCCAAAAGTGAGAGAAAAAACGCTGCAGGCCAAGGTCATTTTGTGTCAAAACTGATGAGAAAATATTTACTCTGTTGTCAAGCCGTTTTCTCTCTTGTATTAGAAAGCATTTCGAACCTGTAATAACTTGAATAATGATTAATCTGTGGCTGAATTAAGGACAAAGTGAAGATATACACAAGTATGGAAAAAGGGTCGCGAATTCACATGACAATCGACGATAAAAACGATCCCATAGCTCTATTTAGACAAACTGACTTCTGACTATTATCATTTACATTTAACACATTTGTCCTTTACCTTGCTAACTGCTTAAGGTGAAGAATTTGAGCTTGAAAATACTTTCTTCGTGAACTTGTTTTTTACCTTCTTTTACGGAAAATGGCGTAACTTCCCGAATATTTCCGAATACGAACGGAAATTCGACCCAGTTACCTCCCTTAGTAATCTGATTCACCGGACAGGTACGAAAGGTGTCGCTAATTACAGGTGTAAATCGTCCATATTTGTTTTGAAATTTAGGGACAGACTGATCAGAAGCGTTTTCGAATGTGATCAGACAAGAAGAAACGAGAAGATGGAACTTTCGAAGATAACCCTTCATATTACAATTATTGTTGTTTGTTTACCTGGGTTGATTGTCCAAGGTATGACAATTTCATAACAGAAACCGTGAAATTTACCATTTCCTGATTCATGGATTGTCTAAAACTGCTGAAATTAGTCATTTATCCCTTTCCCAAACGGCAAAAGGTTAGAGTGGTTCAAATTGAAAGTTGCTGCAGACGACAAAACAGACGTTGTCGAGTTAAGAGAAAATTTGTATACAATTTAGGTTTAGCATGGAAAATATTGAGGCAAAAGGAGAAACTGCTGGTTATCAGCAGTTTCTCCTTTCGTCTCAATGTTTTCCCAAGCCCTTTCGTCTCAATGTTTTCCCAAGCCCTTTCTATAAGGGACGTATAAACCAGGTCTTATTTGGGAAAGGGTTATACCCAAAAAGAGAAGATGTAAATCCCTTAACAGACGATAACATAACAACTAAAAATCAATATAAAAGGAAAAGGAGTTACAGATTGCCTTAGTTTGTGTCATTGTTAAACTTTTGTTAACTAAACATTTCACAATCATTGTTGTCAATGCTAGGGTAAGGTTTTATTAATTTGTCAATTAAATTATAAATTAAACTGTCTGGCGACCATTCTCGCCGCATACCAGTTCTCGCCAACTAACAGATTTCATGGTAAAGACTGAGAAGAGTCCTTTCCCACATACAAGTTATGTTGACATCAACTTCTTTTATTTGGAAAATAAATCATATCAGATAACATCATGTCATTACTGTGATTATAGGGTATCATTGGCGAGAACTGCTAAACAGCAAAAATTGGTCACTAGCCAGTAATGTTTCTAAAATGTCAATCAGACGTTGCCAGAAGTTCCATCAAAATGTTAAACGGCAATATTCCATGAACATTACTAAAAATCATAACTGACATTGACAAAATTAATAAGTAATAACTTGGTTTGCAGATCGAGACGGGGGCAAACCAAACTCCTTTGTGACCTTATTATTTTATTTAAATACAAAAAACATGGTTGTAAATCCAACCCCTATGTTGTGTAAACATTTGAATTGTCTCCCACTGAGTCCAATGATATTTTGTTGGATATGAGTTATATATTTGATGTATTGTATAGTTGCAGGCCAGATATCGTGCTACCAATGTAACTCCACACTAGATCACAACTGTCAGGAATATTTTGATCATAACAACCCCAACATACCACTACGAGCTACGCCATGTAAAATGTACAACGCCAGATACTGCATCAAAACAACAGGGCTATGGGGAGGTAAATATTAACTTTTTGATTATTGAATGTTTATAAATACGGTGTAAAATCATGTGACTCAGAATTTCCGATAATCTTCAATATCTTTTTTAATACTTGACCAATTTGAATTCGGTTTGAAGCAGAGAAGGTGGAAAAATGCCAGGAATAAGTTGGATGTGTTGAATTTTTGAAAACTTAACTGATAAAAAAGTTATTGAAGATAAAACAAAATTTTGGTTTATCTTCAATAACTTTTTTATCAGTTGATTTTTCAAATATCAACTATGTCTATCTAATGCGTAACATCCGTCCACATTCTCTGCTTCAAACCGAATTCAAATCGGTCCAGTATTTACAAAGTTATTGAAGATTTTCTGGAAAATATTGTATCCCATGATTATCCACCGTAATAAATAATGCTTCATGCCTCAACATGATCAGAAAGGGTCCTAGTGTTGCACGCTGATAGTGTCTGTTGATGAAAACGCAATTTGTCACCGTGGCACAGATTTGGTATAGATCTAGTGGTTACACTTGAATTGCTATTAGGTCTGAAACAAGTACAAAACTGACTGACAATAAGTACCCATATAGATGTTTTATGAAATTGGTTGGATCACAACTGTTACAGTCATACATAAGAAATCCTTCATTAGAAACATTGTGGCCTATTTGTCATCAGCAGCTCAGCTTCCATATTGGACTACCCTAAAATTTTGCCATTTGGGAAAGAGTTTAAAAGTACATGTAATAGGGAACAATTTTATTCAGCCAACCATGATGTAATTTCTGACAAACAATAGTATTTAGTGGGTGTTGTTCAAAAATCTTGAAACTACGGCTTGATTCAAGCCGTAGTTACAAGATTTTATAAAAACACCTACGGTTTATCAAAAAATAACGGTAATCCATTTTATTTTTAGCTCAAAATTCATTGCCATTTCATTTCTGTTTTTCAGGTATTGTAGGTACCCACAGATTTTGCAGTTCTCGTGACCTCGGTGATCAATGTCAGGATATGAGATTTCCGGACCACAGCAGGAAGTACCGAGGATGCATCTATACATGTGGATCAGACGGCTGCAATACGGCTACTTCGTTGTTCTCTCTATCAGCTGCTGTGTTGTCATCATTATCTGTCCTTTGAGGAGAGAGGATCAGGAAACATAGAAAGAAAAGATGAAAATGCTGATGATCAGCATTTTCATCTTTTCCTTCTATGTTTTCTTTGCTGAATTGTACTCAAATCTTGTGTTTATCAACATCAATTTTGTCGTTTGCAGCAGCTTTACTATACATTTTTGGTGTTTTGGAAAGGGTTAATCACATTGCTGTTATACAGACGAAATTCTCCATAAGGAACATGCAGCCTTTTTGTCATCTGTATACACCTGCTTTCCTATTCGACAGCCCTGAAAATTTGCCGTTTGAGAAAGGGTTTTAAAAGTAATTTCATTTCTGTTTTTCAGGTATTGTAGGTACCCACAGATTCTGCAGTTCTCGTGACCTCGGTGATCAATGTCAGGATATGAGATTTCCGGACCACAGCAGGAAGTACCGAGGCTGCATCTATACATGTGGATCAGATGGCTGCAATACTGCGACTTCATTGTTCTCACTATCAGCTGCTATTGTGTCATCAATATCTGTCCTTTTGGCTTTACAATGTATTGTGTAGATGAAATGTTAATGTTTTATGAATGGGGTTTGAGCAAATCTATTGTATTTTAGATTCAGGGCTACTTTTAAGAAGGGCCTGTGATTATCATTTTTAAAAATGGAAAGCATATAGTCGGTGTTAATGCAAAACCTCTTGTCATGTTTTGGAAAGTTTTAAAGGGGAAAAAAGAAAAGTTAATAATTTCCCAGAAACTTAAAGGTTTTACTTGAAATTGGGACTTATTATTCACTTATAATGAGTCATTTATTATTATATTGATAAGAAAAATATCCAAAAACCAGGCCAGCAAGAATTGTCTACTTAACTGGGCATACAATGTCTTACTTTGGAAATCTAAAAAAAATCGACATATTAGGTTTTGCATTTACACTGACGATATCTTATTGTTCATCAAACCCTAAATTGTGAGCACTCATTAGATTCTTCTCAAATGAGTAGCCACAACATTGGGCTTGAATTTGAAACAAGAAGTATAGAATGTCTTAACCCATTACCAAACGACAAAATTTTGGACTGTTCCGATTTGAAAGGTGTTGCAGGTCTTACAACAATTTCAAGTGCTTGGAATTTTACATTTTTAGGTGTTTTTGTTTAGAAAACATCGTGGGAAATGAAGAAATTGCTTGTCACAAGCAATTTCTTCATTTTCCACAATGTTTTCTGAAACATTTTTCTTAGGGGCGTCAAAAGGTACATCAATGTTTGGTAATGGGTTAACCCCCTCTAATAAGTAGCTCTGTGAGTGCATGTCTTTGTTCACCTTTTAAAATGTTGTAACTGCTGCTTGACTAAGCTTTAGTTACAGCATTTTATGTGTACTAGCATTCTGTAAATATATCATATTTTGCACTTACAATAGTTCTGCACAAAGCTCCCACATTGTGTAATGAAAAATATTGATTGACAACCAAACCATTGTAACTATAGCTTGCTTAAGCTATGGTTACAATGTTTTAGCTGTACACCAACAATGGCTTGATTACAACTTTACAAGTGCTTTTATCTTACACAATGTACTATTTCAATGCATTCCATTCATCCAGAGCATCAGTTGATAAAGTTCATCCAAACACAAATGAAATTTTTTTAGTATGGTCCTAAGTAAATTATTTCAGAAGACAGAACAAATGTTACAAAAGGGGAATGCACTTGTTAAGTGGGAAACATTGATAGAGCAGTTCTAAGAATGTGCCGAATCTCAGCAGTTTCTTCTTTTCCTTTGAAGTCTTACAAAGGCTTAATTCTTATTAATGGTCATATTATTTTGAAAAGGTAAAATCAATACTGTTTGTACTCACAAAACTTTAATTCACATACAATATTTTGACCTGTTGGATAATGAGCCTGCTGTGTGGTCTTCTCAATATTCAGGAACAAGAAGGGGGATAAATAAGGTACTGGCTTTCCTGTATATACCAGTGATTATCTCCCTTCATTTAATTATACTGTGTAACCTTTTACCAAACAGGACCTGGTTTTGACGTCATATAAAATTATTTCGGAAAATATTGAGAGAAAAGAAGAAATTGATGATAATCAACAACAATTTCTCCTTTTCCATCAATATTTTCTTTGCTCCAACATGCACATTTTTCTGCTTTTGATATCATAAAGTTTGTTGTCAGCAGCCTTGTCTTGTTGTTTTAAACCTTTCCCAAACAACAAAATTTCAGGGCGGTCGGTCCAATTTGAAAGTTGCTGCAGACAACAAAATAGACATTGAAAAAGAAAGGATTTGTGTATGATATAGCTAAGAAAATATTGAGGCAAAAGGAGAAAATGCTGATTATCAGCATTTTCTTCTTTTGCCTTAATGTTTTCCCAAGCCTTATCTAGTAAGGACGTCAAAATCAGGCTTTGTTTGGGAAAGGGTTAAAACTTAAAAGGAATAAAGCCTTGTATCGAAAAGTTAAAACTAGCTGGAATAATTAGTTTTTGAAGAAATGTGACAGTTTTCTTTCTTTGGATTCATAAGCACACCATGTATATATTTCATTGTAAATATCATTTAATGAGACACAAGGACTCTGTAAGTTTTCTAGGAATGAAATGTTTATTGTGAGCTTTATAATATTTACTCAAGTGGAAATGGAAATCATTAACTTTTATATTATTATTTTGGGAAAAACTCTATCCAAATTGGGCTGATGAAATTTTAAAATTTTGATATAATTCTTGTTACCAATTTATATATTGTTGATTTATATATTGTTAACCGTAAGAAATATTTATTCAAACAGTTTGAAATTAACCCTTTCCCAAACAAGACCTGGTTTTGACGTCCCTAATAGAAAAGGCTTGGGAAAATATTGAGGCAACAGAAGAAACTGCTGATGACGAGCAGCTTCTCCTTTTGTCTCAATATTTTCTGTGCCATTTTTTACACAAATCGTATCTTAAATAATGTCCATTTTGTCATTTGTGGCAGTTTTTGAAGTGGATCACCATGAATTTTTGCCGTTTGGGAAAGGGTTAAGTTGTTTAAAACTCAAAGGACAAAAGAAAGATAGACAACAAAATGCACCAATAATTATTAATTTGTCATGATTAATGAAAGAAATTTTGAAAGAATTAAAAAAAAAAACTTATCCCTTATTCAACACAACTTGATGCCATTTAATAATTATCTAATCCATATTTGGTTCTAGCACCAGAGTACAGATAAGAGGGGATGAAGGAATTCTCAATTTTTTGTTTCAAATCCAAACCCTATGTTGTGGGTACTCATTGGAATCGTCTTATCGAGACAATTCAAATGAGTACCCACAAAATATGGTTTGACAAACAATACATGATATACTGCATTTAAAAAAGTCATCACCCTCTCTTATCTGAAGCTCTGTCTAAGCACCATTCCTGCCTTTTCATCGTTATGTAAATAAAATTATGTAAATGTATCATGTACCCAAATTATATATAATATTTTTGTACATTTCTTTTTCTAACAAAACAAAATCTGTAAATCATGCGCAATAAATGGTGTATATAAATACAAAATGTCGTTTTTGTGATACTTGATACTTTATAACTTCCTCTTAGTGTCACATTCCAACTTAATGCTATTGTTTCTTCAAAAACCTCGTAACTACAGCTTATAATATGCTGTAGTTACGAGGTTTTTGAAGCAAAGCGACGTTGTATTATCATATTATGCAGGTTGTTTTTGTTTAACCCATTATCAGACAGCAAAATTTTGGACTGTCCAAATTTGTAAGATGTTTGCAGTCGACAATTCCAAGTGTATTAAATGTGTATTCTTTTGGACATCTTAGAAAAATGAAGTTCTAAACATTGTGGGAAATGAAGAAATTGCTTGTCACAAACAATTTCTTCATATTCCACGATGTTTTCCAAAGCCTTTATCTTGAAGAGCCTCAAATAGCGTCAATGTCTGGGAATGGGTTATAACCTTTTCACGGTGACACCTTTTGAAGCGTCTAGTAGAAAAGGCTTGATAAAACATCGAGTTGAAAGAAGAAAGTCATGCCAGCCTACAGGTTTCTCTCTGTATAAATTTTACATTTTCTGGGCTATATTTTACTCTAATTCTGTCTTTATAAACATCAATTTTGTCGTCTGCAGCAGCTGTCAAATTGAGAAAATCTAAATTGTTGCTATTTTTTGTGAAAAGATGATAAATGCTTTTAAATGTTTCCCAAGTTTGCAAACATTTAGTCGATTCCCACTTAAAACAACTGCAGACGACAATGCGGACGTTGATAATGACAGAATTTGTTTAAAATATCGACAAGATATTAATACAAAATCAGAAAAAGCTGGCTTAACTGTTTTGTTTTCTAAAGCTATTTCGATTATGTACGTCTAAATCAAGATTTGTTTCGGAAAGCTATAACGGTAAACGAGGATCAACACCGCATTCAGCAATTTCAGTCGAAACTCGGTGGGTCGGAAGTCTGAGGAGCCGTCAAAATACCTTGACATATCAGGAGTTAAGCTGCGTTCCCATTGCCGACCAAATCAACTCGATCGCCTAAATTCCACGATTAAACCCGATTTGACTCGATCAAATATATTTACACGACTTCTTTATTTCTTGTCGATTAATTCTCGATCATTTTTGCCGACTACGTTCGATCGTCCCGATCACTGTTGCCGACCAAGCTCGTTCAGTACTCTATCGCTTGATCGAGTTGATTTGGTCGCAATGGGAACACGCCTTTAGACTCATCCGATTTTGTTCAGTTTCGACTAAAATGGCATTTTAACATTTTGTTATTCACCAAGTATGCTCTAAATTGAAATATAACTAGGAAAAGAGAATGAAATTGCTCGAATCGAAATGAGCAATTACTATCCTTTTCGTTATAAACCCATTAGCAAACGGCAAAATTTTACATTTGTCCAAATTCAGAGATGCTGCAGACGACAATTTCAAAACAATGAAATTTTACTATTTTTTGTCTTTTGGGTTAGAAAATGTGGTAAATGAAAAAAATGCTTGTGACAAGCATTTTTTCCCACAATGTTTTCCAAGCTATTTTCTTGTAGGTAGACAAAAAGAGACATTTTGTGGTAATTGGTTGATTTCAATGGCTGTATCTAGTTCGTTCAATTTTTTTTCTGATACATGTACCATTATCCATTGATGATGACGGGACCAGCATTTCGCGACATACATTCCTGTCATCGCATTAACCCTTTCCCAAACGACAAAATACATGTGCATATCAAATTGAAAGCTGCTGCAGACTACAAAGTGGATGTTGATGGAGATAAGATTTGTGGACGATAAAGCTCAGAAATCAGTAAGGCAAAGGAAAAAATGATGTTTAATTGGCATTTTCTTTTTTTGCTCTATTTTTCCCAATATAAATGCTGTTTATCAGTATTTTTATGCTCCCCCATATAGTCGCCACACTGTCCTTCCCTCCGCCCGTCCACAGCTAGATCTCAGCAACCCGTGGACCAAATTCAATGAAACTTCACATGTAAATTCCCTGAGACAACCCATTTTCTCCGTTTCATAATTTGAGGCTGCGCCACGGAAAAAGGGCCTTAATATAGAAATTAGCTTTTCTCAACCAATAGGCAGAATTTCATGAAATTTTACACTTGTGTGATAAATGAGATGTTCTAGACCATATTTTGTAAGTAATGTGTGTACCAGAAAGCTGTCGTGGGAAAAGGGGGCTTAATGTATGATAGCATTTTTTGTGTCAAACACTTGTTAGGGGAGCATAACCCGTCCTTGACGGCTCTTGTCTTCTTTTGCCCCAATGTTTTCTCTGGACTTTATTATCAGGGAAGTGAAAAACACGTCTCGTTTTGGAAAGGGTTAACATTGCATTATACAGTGCAGCTTATTCGAATAAACAACTTCACCTTTCCCTACAATGTTTTGTTTTGTTTTTTTTTTTTTTTTTTTTTTTTTTTTTTTTGATTGATTTCACCAAGCATGGAGTTTAAGGATTACAATTTACAACCCATCATTAGATACCAAACCTTTCGTGCATCTTCTGGCGTCGTCCTTGACAACGGAAGTTAACGATAGGTACCATCGTCAATTTCCGGATGCCATATGTGGCAACAAAAATGACGAGATATCCTCGTCAATTTCCATTGCTACGGATGACGCCCGACGATTCACAACGTCTTTAGTAATTAAAATGATGGGTTGTACTAAACAACACGATTTACTGAATGATTAATCAAAGTCTTAAGGTAGAATACCCGTAATGTGGCCATTTTGAGATTCATAAAACATCGGCATTTTTCGAGCGGCGTTGTAACGTATCCGAACCTATTCGGGCGCGGACGTAAACATTCGGCGGTTGAAGGTTCCACCGCCGAATGTTTTCGATGTCGCCCGAATAATTCCGACGTCACGCGAATCTCATTAGGGGTTGACTACCTTAAGGTGAATGCAAGACCCAGAAAAGACATGAGTTTGACGCTCTTTGTAGAAAAAGTCATCGTCAAAAAGAGGAAAGTAATTAATGATAGAATATGGTGATCAGCAATTTCTGATTTTCCTTCGATGTTTTCCTTATTATAACATATGCCTGCACACGATTTAATTGAGAGTTCCGCAACTCCTTTCATATCGGTCCACAGTTCCATTTTGTCCTTTATGAAAGTGTTCAAGGGCAATAACTTCATGATTTACGGTACTTATACCAAGTTGGATGAAACTTCACATAGGGTCTATGAACTCGCTAGAGTATTCTAATGACCATTTTCTCCATTTCTGAAATTGTGTTTGCGTCACGGAAAATGGAGCTCAATGTAGAAATGAGTTTTCTCTAATTTTTTTCATCTAATGGTCAGAATATAATGAAACTTTGTTACTAAGAAAATGTATCATATGCTCCAGATAGACCATGCACTTCTTCGGAGAACATAAACCGCATTTACCAGTTTATTGAAGAAAAACGACGACATGAACTCACAGATATAGGCCTGCATTTTTTTGCGTGAAGAACATGTGACATTTGATTTTTCTTTTGAAAATGTGTTCAATTTGGACCGGTCTTGAAAACTCTTGAAAACTCTTGTTGTTTGGTACATGGTTAAAATGAAGTGCCTTTTTTTCAGGTATAACGCAGTACCCCCATTGCATGAAAAATAGAACAATTATTTTTCCAATTCCTTTACAAGTGTACCTATTAAACCCTTTCCCAAAAGCTGATCTTGACATCCCTTACAATGAAGGCTTATGAAGATTTAGTTGATTTACGAAAGGAATAGAAGATAATGCTGATGATCAACATTTCTACGAATTTCAATCAGACTTTCAAGTCTTCATTTCGTTCCATCTGGGACAAGTCTAGAATGTGGTTCTGATAAATAGCTTAAAGCTGAAACTCCAGATAGAATGGGTGGGATACTTTTGCAGACATTCCGCAATATAGCCATGTTGATAATTTCAATTAAATGGGATGTTTTTCCTTGACACTTATTCTGCCACTCGTTTCATCTGGGATAAGTCTAGAATTTTGTCGCTCTGGTAAATGGCTCAAAGCTGAAGTCCAGATAAAACGTTTGGGATACTGTTTTAGACAGCTTACAATCTAGCCATGTTGATATTTTCAGTGCCAGGGGATGTTTTCCGTAGCATTTATTCTGCCACTCGTTTTTTGAAAAGTCTAAAATTCTGTCGCTCTCATAAATTATCAAACGCTTAATGTCCAGAGAAAATGGACTGGCTTCAGTTAAAGACAGTTGTCTGTCTAGCCATGTTGGTATTTACAATACCAAGGGATATTTTTGACTATCTAGAGTTGACAGCTATTATAAGGGAAACTGTGGCTATATCATATCAGTATCAAATAACGAACTCATAAATTATACAGAAAATGAGCCCCCATCTCATTGTGGAGGAGAGATAGCAAAAACGCTCCCGCCACTGGTCGCGCGTGATACAGAGCTTCTGATAATTATCATACTATGTAAATGGTATCACAAAAATGTGAATATTTCGTTGTGCTTACACCAAACTCTATGTTGTGGGTGCTCATTCGCATCGTCTCGTCGAGACAATTCGAATGAGTACCCACAACATAGGGTTTGGAATTAAGATGAATGTGCTTAAAAATGAAATAGCCTCTCGCTAGCCCAAGCTTTGGTGATACGCGAAAAACAGCAGGCAAATTCGGTGGAATTTTTCGGTGGCTTAATGTACCAGTATTCAAGAGGGTTGTTTGGAGCTGGTTTATCTTTCACGGATGAAAAAGTTCTCTCTATGTGGCGTTTGTTATTTTTTCTGTCAAAAAAGAAATGATTCGGTTTAAAGTTTCTCGAGTGAGCTGAAATGTGACTCTATAAAGTGTGCGATGAATCTATTCTCATATAATTGGATATAATATAGTGGAAAATAGACATATTTAAAGAGCGGAATAATAATTCTGTAATAGAAAGAAATTGTTTCGTGATAAAAACGCTTTAGTGCGTAATATATGTTTTGCAATTGTGAAATTGTATTTTTATACGTGTGAAATGCATTAAAGTCAACTGGAATAAATCTATAAGAAAAAGGGTTTCGTTACAAAACGCATATCTTGAGCAAATAAATTTTAGATTCGTTATAAACGTATTCTGTGCGTATTATAAGTTGCATGCAATATTGCTTGGAAATAAACATTTTAAAAACAAATTTATAACAGAAAGGAATTATTCTTCGAAAGTGGGCTTAGTTCGTTGAATATTTATTATTTTATTGAAATTCTATAATTGAACGAACAGCTAATCATAAATGCGCTTAGATGTGTAATATATGCTAGAAATAAAATATTGTGTTCATAATTGCTGGAATAAATAATAAAACATCGACAAATCATCTGAGAAAATGACTGGGACACAGAAAGACGAACCATTATTACGGGTAGAGCGGAGGTCCGTTCGGGGGTCCTCGTGCGCGAGGTTCGGGGTTTGGGCCCTGGTGTGTTCAGCATTAGTGTTGTTCGCCGTGCTGGCGTCGTTTATGTTGTGGACACTCGTGAGTTACCACCGGACTCTGACGTCACTCCAGTCACGGATAGACAAGCTGGAACAGTTTGTAGCGGATCATGATCAGATTATAGAGATCAAAGTAAATAGTATAGTACAACAGGTAGGCAATCATGGTCGTCTTTTCTAGCCATTGTTAGCATATATTTATCTACAGAAAGTAAGCATACTTAAACCAATTCCCAAACGTCAAAAAGATTATCAAACCGGTGAAAAACGGTAAAAAATATAAAACGGAAATATTGAGACAAAAGTTAAATTGTTTGTTATCTGCATTTTTTTCTTTTGCCTAGTCGTTTCCTCGTGCCTTTTCTAGAAGGGACGCCAAGGGCAAGTCAAGTTGGGGAAGGGGAAGTCTTTTATTTGATGCACGACATGGGGACATATGATGAAAAACTGAGCCAAAAAAACTTTTGTTCATCTGACCAAAAACAGGGCTTTCGCCGGTCACATCTAAAATATTTTGATGTCACCATGGAGTGCGGTCTGATGATTTGTCGATTTTGTTATTATTCTGCATTCCTGTAATGGTAAATGACAAATGAAACGTTTTTTAGCACATATTTTAAAATAAGTTATAGATATTTTGTTCTCATTACGCTAAACAAGTCAAAACTATTTGTATGCTTTTAGGTATGCTGATTTTTGTGCGAGAAGAATTCTTTGGTAACATCTGAAAATTATCGAAAAGAACAAAATGAACATCTAAGTAAATGTACAAAATACTCTTAATTAACTTTTTAATTTATTTGTTTTTAATTTTATTTTTCTATATTGTATATTTTACAAAAAAAAGTTTAATAAGACAGGTTTTTTTTTTTTTTTTTTTTTTTTTTTTTTTTTTACATATGGACGGTCTCAGAGATATGCAATTCGAAATCATCCATTTACAATTAGTTTATTTCTGCTATTTCTGCGGTCCTGGACCGGAGCGTAGAAATGAAATCCGCAATACGGTACCAAAATGAGAGGCATATTATAGCTAAAGAAGCACAATGGATCTGCCTTGGGAGGGAATGCTACATATGAACGGGTCATACGTAACGCCCAAAGGTGAGCGTAGATCTAGTTGAAAAATACAATCCATTATCACATGCATATTAACAGGAATGTGGCACTTGATATCATTTTGGATGAAATACAACATGTACTTAGATTATGTGCAGCTTGATCAGTACCAATTTTTCTATCTAATAGTGTGCTACAGCTACTGAACAGGCTGCGCATGTATTTATAGGAGAACAATATGGATCTAGATAAAATGTTTTATCAAATAGACAGGCTTCTGTTCATCCATAATGACCATATGATTGTGGGTCCTTTTTCCGAATCCCAGCTCACGAAGTTTGTCAACTGGTAAATAGTACGATGAGGTGGTGTCGATGACAATCGCATGTCTAAATGTCATATGACATAAATTTAGTACATATTAGATTCTAATTTTATCCTTCCAAAAAACAATATAGCCATCTGCTGGTTCATAGTTACATTGTAAAGTAGCTGCAGTAAGTATGTGGCAGTAAGACGACAAAGTAAAAGTATATGGAATGGAAATAGAAGTTCCCAAGTATGTCGTAGATCAGAAAATATTGAGGGGGAACCCAGAGAATGGTCTACATTTTGATGTAAAATATTTCAGGCTAGTCAAAAATTTGGGAAAGACGGGTAAAGACGACAAAATACTATAAATGATCACACATCTTTTTTAAAAAAAAATTAAACAGATTTATAATTACAATGCGGTTTTCTGCATATTCCTCGTTCCTTCTAATGCTTTTCAAACATATTTTCGCCAGCAATACTTAAACTCACGGTTTATATGTAAAAGGGTAGTTCACAAGTTCTACCTACATGTAAAAATTGGATAATAGATATGCGTGATAAAATCAAAGGTTGAAAAAAGAACGCATCGAACCAATCTTATGAATGAATTAAAGAAGGAACCTATTTAGAGCTTTGACCGCTAAATACTTGTTTTTCTTGGAACACATTCTAACTATTTTACGTGCCAAATTCATGATAATAAGAAATAATGGTCAAACTATTTATGTGCCAGGATCTGCAAAAAGGGCCTCTGTACACATTTGAAACTGACATGAATTTTAATCTTCCTTCGTATACACACATTCCGATCTAGTTCCATGTTGTTCTTTAACTAATTCTTCGTTACATATACAGAGTGTCCCAAAAAAAAACGGAACCCATTTTTGAAAGTAAATTTCTCATGTATTAGGCAATATTTCTCCACCAAATTTACATATGCAATAGCAACGACAGTTTTCTATTAGCAGTTAAAATTTGGTCGAAAAATAATGATTAGTTTTGAAAATATTGACATTAAAATGAATATACCCGGAAAATCATTTTAACACGATATCGATCTTTTCGTTTTGCAGCGCGCACCTACACCCATTGAATAAATTGACGCTATACAATTGGTTAATATATTCAATACAATACAAAAATGATTTTGAAACATTGTATTCACAATAGTGCATTTTCATTTCATCTTTTTGCTAATAAATAAACTGTTAATGCTGCGAGCTGTGATGTAACTAAACCGAATACAAACAAAATATCCAAGTGCATCACATACTCATGAATAATAATCATAGGCACTTATTTTATTTCTGACCAACATGCCGGTCACCGCTCAATTTAAAGTATTACGGGTTTCATTTAACCTGACACTGACCTTTATGCAAAACACAAATAACACAAAATTCACCAAAAAGAATTAAATCATAGGGCACAGAAATGTATACTATGCAAGAAAATTAAGGCTGGACTAATTTTAGGAAGCATACCAAGCTTGTAATTTATGAAAATAAATGTTAAAACTGCGCCATGTGAAATGAATCACATAATAATTTGAAATTAATTCAAACAACCACCCTATGGCCTCAATTTGAACGTACAGAACGTGTACATATTGAATTTTGAGAAAATCAGTACATACATGTACAACGGCACAGAATTCATTAGCTGACCGTTAGTGCGCTTTCACGAACAAACAAGACGCAAAAATCAATATCATGTCAGATTGGTTTTTTAGTGTCATTATTAATTTGCTTATAACTTTTCAACCGATGCATATTTTTAAGTGAAATTTGGAACACAAATGCAAAAATAATGTATCTTCAGTACTGCACATTCAAAAATTAGATTTTTTGCTTACGCTTTGTAATATTTGACTTTGAATTAGGGTTCCGTTTTTTTTGGGACACTCTGTAGTGACCAAATCGAGCATACGATAAAATTTGAGCTACTAAAAAGTTGAACCACAAATACATGTAGTATGTAAAGGTACAAATTTGGAAATTTCTAAAATATGCACTATTTAACTATAAACAAAACTACAAAACTTCGAGAGACAAACATGTAGAAATGTGAAGGAAAGCATTGGAGAGATATTTATTATCCTTTGCCACCCAAATTAGCTGTGCACTATGCCTCTCTAGAAATTATAAAATCGGGAATCATGTTATAATTACTTAACAAAATCTATGCAAGAAATACGATATGAATATCATCTGACCCTAACCCAGTAACTAATAAGACCTCTTTAGGGTGCTGATAAGCCCGTCTGGCAGTTTGATAAGATCATTAATTGTATCATAATAGATTTTAGCTTAATAATATACTAACAAGATGTTTACCTATCACCGAGCCTCGATACTTTTCAATAAGTTGAAGTATTGCCAGAATCAGTCAATCCAGCGACTTTGTTACCTTTAGGTTCGATCCCGGACTTTGGAAGCATTACAATGTACGTCAGATATTTTACAAACATTATTGGTCTCTCAGCAATCTATGTGAACTATTGGCTCGGATTGAATGCGATGTTTTAACCGGCGCTAGAAATGATATGGTACTCCAGCGGGGGTAATGTTACTGAAAAATTGTTGAAGTTAACATGTCTTCAAAAATGCTACTGGGTTTTATGTTGTTGTGCCAAATAACATCAATTCGAACTGGAATCAGATACAAAGGACCGTTTTAGATCAGTATGTATTCAAATCAGCCTTACGGATATCCAAGTTGTTATCTTAAAGTATTCATGAAGTTTTCATGAAACATGATTGTTCAGGCTAGTCAGAGGTTATGTACAGACTGGCCTATGTCCATGCTGGTCTCAAATGCCATAAGAACATTTTGACCATAACCCAGCTTATGATTGATTTGACCGTACTGTAGAACCAATATTGAAACATTTTGAGTTTTGTTACTAAGACCTAAGTTACCTAAGACATGTATTAGTTGCTTTTCGAATGTACCCAAAAATCCAGCAACTAGCCTATGATATTCATGCTGCTTTTTAATGTATATAGTTTCCAAATTATCATTTTGATTGAAATTCGATTATTTCTTGCAATATGTAGCACATGAATTAGAATAACTGGCGTGATGTGCAGTATCGTCCTACCTCCAATATGTTCAAAACAGTATTGGATATAAAATAATTTCATACAAATTGAACAAGCGAAAAGATCAAAATAACACCAACGATTTGATGAAAAGTACCAAATTTAAAGTAACGGAGTTCTTGAATTTTGACTTTAAGCTAGAAAAAGAATAATAGTTTGAAAACGGACCCCATTCCCCCCGATCTAGGCCATAAATCTGAGGAGATTTTGATTAAATGAATTTTCTGCTCTGCTGGATTTTTTCAAAAGACGGATAGTATAACGAACGGATGGTTTATTTAGAACTTAAGTAAAAGGCGGGACAAAATTGGGGTCACGAAGGTCAAGTGTCTTGTGAATCTGGTCGAAGGTTTCCGAAAAGTAGCATATGTCAATGTTTCTGTCTTAGAACTTCTTTTATAAATCGGTATTCCGGTTCTGATTGTTGGAATAAATCGTCGGTGCTAATGCAAAACCTCGTAACTCCAGCTTTAATCAAGCTGGAGTTACGCGGTTTTGCAATAGCACCGAATAAATACTAATGCTCGGATCCAGTCAGAGTCACGATTGATATTTGTACCATGTGACAGAAACTATGATTGGCTGCATTTTTTTTCGCTTGTCGTATTCATAACCACTATTACATTAACATTTGTGAATTTCGTACACGGAAACAAAAAAAAAAAAAAAAAAAATATATGTCAAATGAAAGTATGATAAAATTAAACATAGTCTTCAATTAAATACAATGTGAAAGACTTTTTAAGTTTATGTGATATTAGTCTGTCCGACTGTTTACACGTTTTCGTCTCATGGCTTATGCCAAAATTGTAGAATAACTTAGATCTATACTCTCTGGTAATAGTTCAACATTTACGCAGAACACGATACATGTATCTTAGTTTTCCCCATTTGAAATCTGCTGCCGACAAGCAAGTGGACGTTTTTATGAAATATATATCAGTGTAAATTTTGAAAAAAAGCAATCTTTAGGAAAACGGTGAAATACTTATCAGAAACACTTTCGTCTTTTGTCTCATTTTATTGTCAAACTTTTCCTGGTGGGGACGTAAAAAACAATTATTTGGAAATCGCTAATATATATTCACTCTGAATATTTTCGTTTTCCTCTAAGATTTATCCTCACGCGATGGTACAGACATTAAAATAAAAATGAATAATTATGATAGACATATCTTAATATTTCTCTGATTTAACAAGATTACTCAGAATTCAAACCGAGAGAGAACATGTCTGTGTCTATAAAAATCTGAAAGTTCTTAACCCTTAGTTTATCTATGTACCCTTTGGAATGAAGCTAAACGATTGATTGGAGATTGCTTATAATTGAATGGTTTTTGACGCATCCTTTTACTGTTTCTCAATCATCTCGACGACTGGAGCAACTAACACTAGATTCCTGGCGCTTCTCTCACCAGTACTACCACAACATCCTTTCTCCACGGTGTATAATCACGTGACTCAGAATTTCCGATAATCTTCGATATTTTTTTGATACTTGACCAATTTGAATTCGGTTTGAAGCAGAGAAGGTGAGAAAATGCCAGAAATAAGCTGGACGTGTTGGATTTTTGAAAAATCAACTAATAAAAAAGTTATTGAAGATAAACCAACAATTTGGTTTATCTTCAGTAACTTATTTATCAGTTGATTTTTCAAAGATCAACCACGACGACGTCCATCTAATGCGTGACGTCTGTACACATTCTCTGCTTCAAACCGAATTCAAATCGGTCCAGTATTTACAAAATTATTGAAGAAATTCTGAAAATATTGTATCACGTGATTATCCACCGTGTTCTCAGTCTCCCGCTGATCGACCATACTGTTTTACGATTATCCTCTTGTAAGTGTGAGATAAATGTCAGAACAATAGTCAGCCACAGACCTGGGATCGGATCCAGGACCTCGTGATCAAAGGTGATCTCAAATAAGCTATGGTCTTGGTGCCCGTGGGAGAAATAGCATGAGCACTAAAGTGCTAAAAGTTAATAACACACACTTTCTTTCTTCTTTTGCATCAATATTGTCTGTAAGTGTTATATTGTATGAAAATTATTTAACTTGTCACCATTCATTTTGTCGTTAGAGCAGCTTTTAAATTGGATCAAGCATACTTTCCTCCAATTTCCACGTCTGCTTAAATTTACTCAATTGGTTGAAGAGGACCAAAGTGAGCAACTTCTTTTCGTAAAAAATCCAGACGGGATGGGGTTCGAACCTTTCGATTTCGAAACCCTCAAACACTGTGATTGTAAAGAAGAATTTTTAAAAGAGTGTATCAAGAAGTCCTGCACAAACTTTGGTTTACTACATCATTTTCTGAGCAATATCTGATTTTGACTTCCTTATCAAGAATACAAAAAAAATGAAAAGACAAAATAAAAGTAATGAAAAGAACGAATTGGCTCATTTCATGCCCTTTGCAATACAATTAGATGGACGATTCCTTTCAAGAAATCAAAATATTATTAACATATTACCACACAGTGACTCATTTCGACTCCTTACAAGATGATGGCTTTGGAAATCATCGTGGAAAATGAAGAAATTGCTTCTGACAAGCAAGTTCTTCATTTCCTACATTGTTTTCTACCAGAAAAGACAGAAAAAAGCAAAATTCCATTCACTTAAATTGTCGTCTGCAACATCTTTGAAAGTTTGTCGTTTGGGAAAGGGTTAATAAGATCACGGTACTCTAACGAAATGGATAACGATTGCGAAATCATTAATTCGTGGCTATCAATAGGTCTAAAACAATTACAAAAATGCAAAAAAATATAGACCAAACAATTATTATTGTTACTAGAAACCATGAACCATTGCAGTTAAAACGGCAGTGGGGGAAGGGTCCGTAATTGGTTTCATTAATATGCACCACATGACCATTAAAATCTACAAAATAAATTATGATCAGACATCAGGGGAATATTAAATAGAGATTAGATCTACACATAGGGCAGACAAGCGAAGTAATTTAAATAAAATGATAGCAGGGCGGTGTTATCTAACTGGCAGAAATCTTTTGCTCTATTTCGACGTCCAAAATCCTGAATGTAGAGTAGCGCAGAGATGGGGCAGACAAACAGAGAAATTCAACATTTCCAGTATACCCCGGTATTTTCCAGACATTAAAATAAAAGGTCAACAGCTTTCAATTTTATAGTGACCCAAAACAATGCCAAAGTGACACAATCTAATTACTTGACAACAACGTTAACTTCTTGGCTTCTTATGTTTTTTAAAAGAAATTTATTAAAGTGACATTTCAGAATTGTTTGTCATAAATTTTACTTTTATTTTTATCTGAAAGAGCATATTTCCTTATGAAAATTCTGAAAATTCCAAGCCAAAATATTGCGCCGTTTACGAGAAATTTATATTTTTGTGTTAAAATTGAACTAATTGTTGTGGACAACAGTTCGGATTTATATGCATTTTATCGATTATGTCTCAACTTTAAATGCGTGTATCTCGCTTACTGGCAACAACTTAAAAAAACTAATAGTATTCATACTCATTAGAATAACCAATCTTGGCATCAAGACATGCTTTAAAAAATTGAAATTGGAATGAAATGTCCCTTTAAACCAATCAATAAATTGTATCATAATTATTGAACCAAGATGTGCTTTCCAACTTCACATTTCCTTCATTTTTCCAATTTCCCTTTCTCAAACGATTGTGCCTTTTGACGCACCTAAGTAAGAAAACTATGAACAAATCAAAGTTATAAGAGAAAACGCTGATTACCACATATCCCCACTTTTCTTCGATATTTTTCAATCCATCAAAGATAATTTCAAATCTTGGAAATGGGGATAGTTTTACATGTACTTTTATCGTCTGCATCACCTTTGAATTTCGAAAAAGTCCGATATGTTTGTTGTTTGGTCGCGGGTTAACTCTTTCCCAAACAAGACCTGGTTTTGGCGTCCCTAATAGAAAAGGCCTCGGAAAACATTGAAACAAAAGAAAAAAACTGCTGATAACCAGCAGTTTCTCCTTTTGTCTCAATATTTTCTATGCCATATTTTACACAAATCCTATCTTTAATAGCATCCATTTTGTCATTTGTGACAGTTTTTGAAGAGGACCACCCTAAATTTTGCTGTTTGGTCACGGGTTAAGCAATGAATGATCAAAATAGCTATTCAATACTAGAACCCTCCCTACAGGATGAACGTGTTGCCAACTGTACCGGTCTGGTACTATTAATGAGCCAATATTTCATATTACACAGAAATTCTCATAATTATGTCACTTAAACATGCTTATCTTTTCTCCAAAGAACCGGCAAATTTTGGACGGCTCAAATTTGATAGATGAGGCAGACGACAAAATGAATGTTAATAAAAATAGGACGTGTGTACGAACCAGCATAAATATATTGAGGCTACTGGAGGAATCGGTGCTCAATTTGGCATTATTCATATGTATGCATGATACAGATTTCCGGGATTTTTTACTGAGGAAGTAGATATTCTTATATCACATTCAATATTTGAAATACATGTATACACATATATGGTTAAGCTTTTCCAGGACATAAAATGGCAATTCTTGACATAGAAATCGTGGAACTGGTTTGGAACGGTTAAATACTCACTTCATTAAAATATGCCAAGTTAAATAAGATAAATCTGTTCTATATCTTGGCAAGACATAAAGAGTCATTATGATTTTTTCGCAGACGATAACTTATTAACCTATGTCTATAAAGCTAGTTAAATGGCTCTTACAGACTCAACACAGATAAACTTTTATATTTATTTTATTATTGTTTTAATTTCACCGTGTTTAATTTCATCGTGAATTACTGAAATATATCATTTCGCATTTTAACCCAATACCACACATTGATGCTTTTTGACTCCCCACAAGAAACTTACTATGGAAAATATTATGAAAAATGAAGAAATTGCTTGTGACAAGCAATTTCTACATTTCCCACAATATTTTTTATGCAAAATGATTGAAAAGTGTACTTTTTCATTCATTTATAGTTGTCGTCTTGAAAATCTTTGAATTTGGACAAGTCGACATTTCGTCGTTTGGTAATGGGTTAAGAGTACAACTCGAAATGTCTAACCGCATGTTTTTGACGTAAATATTCTCTCACATGTACTACTAGTATATAGGTAACATAAATCCGATCCGGATCTCGAGGTGTTCATCATTGGTAGGTGAATCGTCCATTTCTGCTAGTCTGAAGCATTTTGTTTAACCCTTTCCCAAACAAGACCTGGTTTTGACGTCCCTAATAGATATAGATTGGGAAAACATTGAAACAAAAGAAGAAACTGCTGATAACCAGCAGTTTCTCCTTTTGCCTCAAAATTTTCTGTAGGCCTACTATATTGCACTGAAATCCTATTTTTTTTAATTTTATCCATTTTGTTGTCTGCATCATCTTTCAAATTGGACCACCTTAAAATTTTGCTGTTTGGGAAAGGTTTAATGCATTTTGTTTAATGTTAGAAAGGATTGGACCAAGCCGGGAACCGAAAGCAAGTGAAACAAGATTTTTGGGTTGCTAGCTTTAGACGTTACCACCCGAGTTAGGACCGTGTTTGGAAATGTTGATAATTTATATTCTTGCCGATACAATGACTATTTTCTAAGTGCATCAAATTCTGAAGTTATTTTCCAGGAAAAAATCAATCATGCTAGTGAGCCACAGCAACAATATATTTCGCCTTTTGCATTAGGCATCTACAAATGGATATCGGTGACATATCCTTGTCTGTAAGCTTTAGAAATCCATTGAAAAGAAGATTTCAAGTCACAAGAAAGAAAGTTTAAGGGAACAGAGAAATCGTACAATTTCATACTTTTCTTACGTGGATTTCCGTCGGGACCTGAGCATTATAGAAATGAATATTACCACCTAATTATACGCTAATATCTGAAAGTGTCACATGAGTAGTAAAAGAGGGGTGGATAGCACCTAGGAAATCAGGGAATATCCTCCCCTCCCAGTCCATAACGCACATGGCAAGATAGCCCCTATTTTTCAGGGGCTATCCTACAATACCAGTTCAGGACACTGAATTACCTTACGAATACTGGTAGATAAGATGGATAACCTACTCATATGGCAAAAAGCATGCTATAATAGACTTATGTTTTTTAACAAAATATTCACAACAAAGTAAAGGTGGTAATAAATGACATACAAGAATACCATGCGGGTTCGATCGGACCGTTGCTCGAAGGGTAAAATTCTCAAAAATGTTATTGTTGTTTTTATTTTCAGAAATTATTAACATTACCATTTAAAGAACAATTTAAAAAGAGACGAGTAGAAAGACAAGCAAGTTGTGAATGTCCGCCAGGTAAGTCATCTTTATTTTCTTTTTCCTTCTTGACTTATTGTTGAAAGCACCACTATTCTATGTGTACATGTAATTATACATGTAGTAATTATCTTCAAACCATCATTATCTACACTTAATGTATCTTCGGGTGTCGTATGTAGTAACGGAAGTAGTTTATGCCCTCGTTTATTTCCGTTGCAACGGAAATGGATGTAGGACACCCTCGGCAATTTCAGTTGACACGAATGACGCACGAAGTTGCACGAAGAGTTTTGTATCTAATGATGGATGGAACACATTAAATACGGACAATTTCTATATAACGATACTTAGTGTTCGACCTATTTTTGGAACAATGAAATTGCATTTGAAATTTTGTCACTCTATTTTGGATAAACGGACTGCCGGCTAGTTTATGTGACGTCTATAGATAGCCACGCCCAGTCTCCAATGAACCGATAGCGAACACTAAGTCAGATAGTGTCTGTATAATAGATTCTATGCGATATAAACATTCAATGCGCTGTGCACATTTGAATGTTTATTTCGCGTAGAATCTACCGTACAGACTTTATCTAATACATAAAATTGCGTTTTGATACTCACTTGAAAGCAGCAAACTTGTTACAAGCGATAAACAGTACACAGAAGCTCTTTTCGATGCAATAGGTTATGGATTATGGGTTTGGATAATCAGCATGAAAGAGTCTTGTATTGAAATACACATTTGTAGAAATATAGAAAAATGGTGGAATCCCCACAAATCTGTTGAAATTTCTAATATTATCTTGCGTTATCTTCATATTATCTGTATAAAGATAATGGCAATGTTTTGTGATTCCTATAGGACTACAAGCCCTGTCAATCAGTGTCAACGTCTCCCTTGTTATACTTGCAACAAAAACATACGAAACGAGACACTCATAAAAACTGAATTTGTCTGGATGTCTAAACATTGCATTCAGCTGCATTCGACAATTCGCTTTTTTAAACAAAATTAAAAAAGCGAATTGTCGAACGCAGCTGAATATCGTGGGATTATGTTTCCTACTTCTTTTCCTTTTCCTAAAACACAGAATAAAGCTGTCATAGTTCTTGTGTTGCTCATGAATAAACAATAATGTAAAAAACAAATCCTCGGATGACAATATAATTTGATAAAAGAAACGGAGAGAACGAAGAAAACGTCTGTCATCTGTATTTTCTTTACTTTTGGCATTATTTTGGAAAACTGTCAAACAAATCAACGTGCTTCAATGTCAGCGTAAGAATATTAAAGTTATGACAATTGGGAACCAACATACTATACTTTTTACAAGTGTATGTCGCAACATCCAATAGGCAGCACAAATTGACACAGTGACTGATCATTTTTAAAATGCATTGGAGTGAAATGTGAAATGAAATTTTATTTTTGGTGAATGGTCTGTTTAATCAATCTGTTGATATGTAGGTAGGAAAGACAATCCATGGTTTAAAAATCTACACCAGCTGGCGTATTGTGAAACATTAGCCGTTAAAACATCTGCAATTTGCATTTTCATGAACTCTTATAGGAATGCACGTGCGAACTATACAAGTAATAAGAAATGCAGACAGCATATGTATACAAGCTGTCATCGTTCTCATACACAGAAAAGCGGGGAACCGCCTCTTTTTATCACCAAACATTCGTAATTTTTAATACATACGAGCCGCTACATTGAAAAAGGGCCCTTTGTCACTCTTTGGACAGCAGTGTACACATATGTGACCCGTCACGCTAAAAGGGACCTTATCCTAACTCCAAAAATCCATTTGACAATCTTGTCAGACCCAGCACAGGTCAACCAGATCCCGTAAGCGAAAAATTCACATATAGTAAGATAGGGAAAACATTCTGGATTTAGAAAATTACATACAAGTGAAAAGTGTCGGCCCTAGTCTGGCTGCGCGTACTGCGCAGACTGACTAGGGTCGATATTTTTCACACATCCGATAAGGCCCCTTTTAGCGTGACGGGTCACATATATGTTTGTGTCTTAGTTCAATCTGATCCGGATCATTTCTTAGTGGTAATTGTAACTGTGTAAGCATTTGACTTTCGGTAACATCTGACTTAATATAGAAATATGCATAACAAATATTCTATTGGAAATCAAATTTACTTGCAATTATGACCCCCAAGCAATATTTCCATTACTAACTTAAAGAGATAAGGAGACAAAAACATGGACATAAATCTGTTTTTATGGACAACGCAATCACTCGTAACAGAACCATTACATGATTGTCATCTTCATCTGCTGAATTTCTTTCTTAAGCGGTTCATATCATATAGTTTTAACAGTGTGTCAAATGATTGAGATAATAATGTTAAGGGTATAAAATGCCAGGCAGTAAATAAAGATTTATGAGATTTTTTGTTGAAGTAAAGACCCAGAAACAATATAATATCAACATACTTGTGTGGGACTGGGTTCTAAAGTACTAGAGAAAATACCAGACCCCAGACCTCGGCGCTACCCTTATTTCACAGACGGTATCCTTATACCAGAACAGCAACAGATTAGAGGAAGTGAAGGTTTTTCAAATTATTAATATTTCATTTATTATTCAAACCCTATGTTGTTGTTGTTTCTCATTGTGAACGTCTCCTCGAGACGATTCAAATGAGTACCCACCACATAGGGTTTGGATATTGAATAAGAAAATTAGAATATCTTTACCTCCTCTGATCTGTTGCTTTTTACATGAAGACTAAGATGAATAATTCTTCAACAAATTAAGAAGTTCGGTATTTCAACTTCTTTTAGCACAACTGTTTAGCTTTGTGTCGATGGTTTAATAGATAGTTAGTACATGCGAAATGCAATATTATGTGTCGGTTTGCCAAACGATCTATACGATAAAACACAGTTTAGCAGACATATAGATCAACCATAAATTTTCATGAAAAAATATAACTTTGTTTGAGTATGTATTCAAGAACACTAACATCTGTTGACCTGGCAATCTAGTCAGACTTATGTTATCTCGGCTTCTCAGAGTTGGTGCCAATATGTAATTGAAATTCTCTTGTAAGCTATTATGAATGATCATAACAATATTCTAACCGTCACAGGAAGTTATGCTGAAATACGTGTATGCCTTCTGCACCAAGTTAAACTCTTGTCTTGCGCATCTTGGAATATTATGGATGCATATTAATATCAATTAATGCTTGTTAAAGTGAAAAGTCGAAATACTTTTTTGTATATATTTTGACTCTTGAAAAAACTTTAAAAAATAAAACTTTTTGTAGTCAAGCGGTTTTTTACATAGATCTTAAATGTTTGTATGTAATGCTGCATGATCTAGTGTACACTGTATTCAGATCACCAACTTGAAAAACATCTTTATGATCATCTTCCCACAATGAGCATACGGATGTTGTTAACTAAGCATACACTAGTGTACCTGAAGCTTGTTTTACGACTAAAGATACCATTCCTTGGTTAGCCAGAGTCTATAAACCTTTTCCAAGACGGCATAATAATTAGTCCAAATCGAAAGCAGTTTCTTTTTAAAAGATAAACATTAAATGGTTATACATAAGTTATAACCATTTATTGCTATAAGAATAAGAAATATTGTAAATAACAAATTGATATAATTGATGGAGAAAAAATAACATTGCGGATTATCAGCATTTCTGTCGGTAAGTTTTCATTTGAATATGTAGTAGGATCGCAAAAACCAGTCATTATTTTATAAAAATAAGTATCGTATAAATTGAGAAAATGTTACTAAACATGTCCGCATGAAATAGAATCATCGCTCGCCATTGCGAAATACAGGAAAAGCTTTGGTATACCACAGTCTGTTTCGCTACAAAATGTTTGACTGTTGCTCGTGCCAAGTATCAATTTGCGCTGATTATGGTTTACCCATATTGTTGCTTGAAAAATTACGCCTAATAAACTATCTTGTTGAGAAAAGCCATTGATGTTAGGCCAAGTTTTGTCATGATAACGCTAAAATATTAAGCAACATACTAGGCGAGGTCAATTATAGAACAGTTAAAGATGGTTATTTCATTGGCCAGAGAATTCTTTTAAAGTTTCACAAGATTTAAAACAATAAATGATTACGTTTCCCTGTTGCTTACCTATCATGGTTGCCATTTACATTTTTCCAAAGACAACCATAACACGATAAAAATAACTTTCTAGAAATCATCGTTTATATCCGAACAATTCACGAATCAATTGTATCTCATACATTTAACCCTTTCCCAAACAAGACCTGGTTTTGACGTCTCTAATAGATAGATCTTCGGAAAACATTGAGACAAAAAAAGAAACTGCTGATAATGATTTTCTATGCCATATTTTACACAAATTAGGCCTATATCTTTAATAACTTCCATTTTGTCGTTTGTGGCAGTTTTTGAAGTGGATCACCCGAAAATTTTGTCGTTTGGGAAAGGGTTAATACATTGTTAAAGAAATCATCTTCAAATAAAATACAGTCGAAACTCGTTGTGTCGACTTAAGCGGGCCGCTGAAAATAGTTCAACTTATCCGGAATTCGACACAAAAATCGGCAATCAAAAATCGAAGTTTTCCCGGAAGTATTCGGCAGAAGTAGGGGTATGGATAAAACGACGTTGTAGTTGATGTAGTACTTCTATACCGACATTCTTATACCTGAAATCAGGAGCAAGCCGATAAATTCCACTGACCAGTAAACAACATGACCACCTGTTGAGAACTATTTACAGACCAGATCATCTAGAATTGCTTTTGTTTGACCATGACGTTTTGACAAATCTATTTTACGGTACTGGACCAGTTTTAAGAGAGAAAGCGTCCATAGAAACCATCCATCAGCAGCTAATTGGAATACTTGCCTGTCATTTGAACGATACTTTATCGATAAGACTTGATCTTGTTGTTTCTTTTGTTACTTTTAATCAGAACGATTGCCTCCGTTTCCGAAGCATGAGTATGCCTTTGCTACATATAAGCAGACATCTTTTTTTTACTCATAACCATGCAAATAATATGATCAAATGAAAGGTTCATCGCTTATTACAAGCATTCTTTAACATTTTATATAAACGAAGTTTCTTAAATTATATTACATGGAACGGCAAAATTAATTTTCGACTTCATTTTATACATTTCTTTGACTGATGTCTCAATTTGGAATGGAATTGCAAATTCATAGACGAATGCTTGTAAGCTTATAATTAGACACATTTTGACGCTTTTCAACAAAAACCTCGTAACTGCAGCTTGCTCTAAGCTGCAGTTACGAGGTTTTTGTTGAAAAGCGCCGATTTATGTTTTCAATTACTTTCAGCCACATTATTAGAAACAAGGGGTCCGTAACCGATGGTTTGTATTTGTACTCGCCTGAACCTAATGAGGGCGCATGTTGTGGTCGAGTATTTACTAACGACTTAATGGGGCTAAGTGGTTACCACGTGGTCATTGTCTGAAAGCCAGATGGGCTTATCGGGGATGTAGATACAGGTCATTGGGCTTGTACATAGTTTGTTTTATGAGAGTACACATCAAGGGCCACTGACAGACGGAGATAGATGTGTGTTTTGATATATTAAGGTATATGACCCATCATTAAAAACACCACTTTCTGGCTATACGAAATGCATCAAATTAAAAATACTTGTACATTCACTTCACATTAGATGATTCACCGTGCCGGATTTCAAAATTATGCTTCAAGAAGAAATTGATCTACAAATATTATTTTACTCTATACTTATATGAAAGGGAGGTAATTTTGAACATGTTTGTCAAATATTTCCATAAGTATGCATTGATTCAAAATTCTAAACCGTAAAATGCTTATGTTTGTATTTGGAATAGAAATGTAACACAGTTTAGGAACTACTGCCACTTTTAAAATTTCGCCTCTGGCTCTTTTGTGCTAATGATGGGCCATATACCTTAAGCCAACCACAAAACATGACATAGTTTTGACGCCCCTCGTTGAAAACGATTGCGAAAATAATACAAAAAAGGAAATTCTGAACACCAGCATTTCCAGTATTTGTCCAGTTCTTTTAGTCGCCAGCAAACTTCTTGGTCTGAATAAATGTAGGATATTTTTCGACGTTAGTATAATAGTTCTGACCTTGGAGCTCGGGATTTGAAAACAATTTGCAAAATAAAGAAATTCGAGAGCCTAAAACTTAAGGCTTATACACCATGCATGATATAGCTTAATATCTTATTTCAAATTATAATTCGAAACCCTTTCTAAAACACACCTGATTTTGACTTGCGTTATTAAGACCGAGACATTAGGTGTACACACAAAACCAGTATTTTACTTTAAATGTTTTGTATTCAATCACTTATCCATTTTCTGTCTCAGCAACGTTTGTTTTGCCATTTGCAACTGATGCACGATAATTGAACCAGACTAAAATTTTAATATAGTTTTTGAAAGGTTTCATGTGAAAGACATAAAGAAATGAAAATAAATATACCGCCACCGGTATACGGAAGTCATTTTGAATTAAACATTCATTGAAAAGTCTTTGAAACAAAGGATTTGGGAAAGGTTAGACGAGCTGGTTATACAATTGGTTATCTTTTTGTCCTCTTTTTTGAAAAACAAATTGCCTTACGTTTCTAATGTAGATGATGTTGAAAAAGCATTGAGAGAGAGGGTTATGACCTTTTTGTTATATTCTCTTAATTGTATTACAATACATTACATAAATTAACAATATACTTTTTTGTTGTGGTGTGCACCATATTGTCATGTTGGTTAGTGCAAGATTTTCTCTCTTGGCAGAGTAGACAAAGTTTAACAGGATGGAAATACTGCACATGGGAATAAGGATTAACAAAAGTGTAAGCTGAATATGATACTATGTGAAACCCTACGTTTTTTGTTAAAAGTTGAAAAATGAGATATTCGTTTATAAACATCTTACTAGGCATTAGATAAATCTAGAAAAGAGGCTACATTAACATATACCTTAAAGGGACCCATGTTAGGTTCTTCAGGGATCAGAACAACATGGAGACAATCAGATTTTGATTTGTTGTGTGGTGCATTGCATTATTTAGGGCCACAAAGAAAGGAACTAAGCGCCGGTACCAGGTTTTTCATGATCTATTAAGGTTAAGTTTCCCATATATGTTACTATAAATATAAATGGCGGGTCAGCTGATTATACATAGACTTGACCTAGAAGGACTAAATGAACTTCATTTGAAATTTCCTTGGACAAAAAATCTAGATTTGCAGGTTGGCCATTCCAAATGTACATAATATCAAACAAATTAACAAAACTAATTGAATGAATGGTTCCAAATTGGTATAAAAAGTACTAGTACGAGTAATTATAACAGAGACTTATAAATAATATGTTTTTATCTATGTCTCTGCTTATATTTGAGGTTTAGCTCCCATTTCTTTCCCACCCTCTATTCATATTGGCCTTTGTCGAGCCTGAGCACATCTTTTCCTTTTCATATGCTTATCAGTGCAGATTCATAGTTGGAGATGTCTTAGTCAAGATCTTAAGTACAAACTTAGAAAATGTAGATTTATGAATAAACGAGTAAAGTTCAGGAATATTTTGTCTATTAGAGCTAATTTAAAGATCGGTAAATCTTTTTTATCTCCAACTGTGCTAATTTGTCTTAATCAAACAAGCCTTCCTCTAATCCACTCGAACGATAAGAACAAAATTCTGTTACAGATTAGTGCGTACTCAGTACATTAGAAACGGTTAGGTTACCTGGTCGACGCAATAAATTCTTTCTGAAAGCGTCATTCTTTCTGAGTTTTTAAACCGTTTCCATACGAATTTTTAAGATGGTTCACTGTGAAGGCAGTAGCAGATATCAATACAAAATGATATTGAAAATAGGAAAACTGTAGGGTATGCTGTAGTATCAAAACATGGACATACTTTTCTTCTTTTCCCTATTTTTTCAAAGGCTTGCATCGCTCAATATGGTGTTTTGAAAAGGGTTTAAATCGTTTTCTTTTTGTTGTAGGTACTAAATCGATTTGTCTGTAAGATTCCAATGAATATCCAAATGTCCTCATAACAGTTTGATGGTAAACAAGTCTTGAGTAGCATTTATACTCTTTTTTTACGTGGCCATGGACTGTACTAGTTACGAATGTGAGACTCTTTGAACCCTTATCTGAACATTTTGGAATCTTTGATATACAGATAACTTAAAAACAACTAGGGAAACATTTAAATGTCTGTTTATTTCATTCATGAATGGAATATGTTCGACTCATTAATATAACACACATGCAGTGCCTATTCAGCTCAAGATAAGGTCCGTTCGCCAATCTAAAATTTGCTTCCTTGATAACTGGGCCACAAGCCGCTACTAACACAATGGGGTTATCAATGAAATGTAGAATTTACTCTTTCCCTAACAATTTCCCATATAAACCTGGTATTGACATTTCTGATAAACAAAGGCTTGTGCAAACATTGATGCAAAAGAAGAAAGTGAAGATAATCAGCATCTTCTCCCTTTGCTCAATATTTTTGTGCTATGATAATTATTGTGCACCAGTTGTTCTGTTGTTCCTGATAGAAAAAGCTAGGGCAAAACCTTGAGACCCAACATTTTCTCATTCTGTCCCAATATTATGTATGTTCTTGAACACAAACTCATTTTATCAGTGCAAGCGCGGATCCAGGTATTTTCCCAGGGGGGTTTACGATCTTTTTAAAAAACCCTTTTTCGCCAAATTGCGGGGGAGGGGGGGGGGGGTGTCAGGCCCCTGACCACCCCTGGATCCATGCAGATACATGTCATACCACGAAGGACTAAATATAACAATGGTTTGTCGTGGCACACAGGGACGAATGGCACAGCTTATATGGGACATAATTAACCAACAATCTTTTTGATAACCCCTTTTTTCGCCAAATTTCAGGGGGTCATGACCACCTGACCCCCCTCCCCCCTCTGGATCCGCGCATGCAGCACATATTTTGTCGTCTGAAACAGCTTTCAAATCGGACCATCCGAAAAACAATACGGAATGGCTAAGCATGTCTTTCTTGTAACGAACAATCCAATAACTCATAACCACCGGCACTGACATAAGAATTCAATTTGTAAGAGCTCAGAAGAAACAACAAAATTATCACTGACGAGCAAAACTACATTTTCTACAAGTTGTAGTAATGAAGCTATGAGTTCCGAATACTTTCTTGCAAGTCTCTATTATAAATCGAAACAAGTTTGAAAAGCGTTCAGAGAAAATACCAAAAAGCCTAAAACCATCATTTTCACATTCTCTCTCAATACTTAACGCACAATAACATACAAATTTCTTTTTTTGTGTTACACTACTGCGTATTCTTCAATTTCTTTCAATTCGAACTGGTTAAGATATTGTGTATGTGAAATGATTAAATTGTTAAATTTCTCATAAGTCGTAGCTTTTCAACAAAAAAATCCGTAACGGCAGTTTAATGTAAGCTGCAGTTACGAGGTTTTTGTTGAAAAGCGACGAAATGTAAGCTTTACCCGGCACATAAACAGGTATTTTACGATAAAAGCCGTGGCGGGGTGCACCACTAAACGCTGCGATCCCTTCCATTACTGTGTGTTATTTCTGCAGGAAAATAATTCAGTTTTCATGGTTTTATTCCCCTTTTATATTCTGCCACCCAGACTTAACCCTTTCCCAAACAAGACTTGTAAAAACATTGAGACGAAGAAGAAAATGCTGATAAAAGCGTTTTCTCCTTTTGTCTCAATAGTTTCTAGGTCATAACTTAGATTTTTATATGTCGATTTCCATTTGTATTGTAGTCAGCAAAAGATTTCGATTTTGACGAATCTAAAATATTTTAGTTTGGGAAAGGGTTAATGTAGGTTTGGTGCCGAGCCGGATTGAGCAGCACGTAGAGAACATGGTTTATAAGTTGTGTAGAAAACATTATTTATATGTTACCATTGTTACATAGGAGATTTCTTTCTTTCTCAACCGACCAAGAAACGAAATGATAACGACTACGGCCAAATTAGCCATGCTTCGGGTTGGAAGTTGTGCAATAACTTTCTTATTTCTGTGTCAATTTTCAAGCAGGTTATTGCATGTACCCCGCCTTACTCAGCACTTTCCTCGGGTGTATTACTTATTTAAAAACTCTTCATGCTTTTCCCAAAAATTGCTCCCAACCGACAATTAAAATGATTATAGAATTTCTTGTCGTTTTTCTGGTCAGTTACAATCAATTTTTGCAAAAGTACAACACGGTTCCATTTTAAGTCACACATAAGAGGAAAGAGCTCTGTAAGGCGCGGTACATGCAATAAACCGTTTGCAAATTGACGCAGAAATCAGAAAGTTATTGCAAAATGTCTTACCTGAAGCGAGGCAAATGTGTCCGTAGATTTACCCATCCAAGCATGCACAATCTCCACCGTGATGAAAAGATTTTCTAGACACACGTAAAGCTTGCAAGACTGTGACAGAGTATATCAAAAGGATGATAAGGGCTTCTTTAAGCCTCTCTTACAACCGGTCGTACGTGCTCCTGCGTGCGGTCTGCGTCTAAAACGTACGTTTAGTCGTGCGATGCACGCACGTGCATCGTACGATTTTGGTGGACGCAACCACGACGCAGACTGCACGCAGCAAAGAATTGACCGTACAATTCTTTGGTACGACCATTCTGCGTCTTTTAGAACGCCAGGAGCACGCAAGACGGAATCATGGAGCACCTACGACAGGGAACGCAGGGAACGATAATATTGGGAAAGGGTTAAGTACCCTTTGTGTTTTCGCTGCCACACTTCCACTGCAGTTCTGATACTCAATAATTTTCATTACTTTATCGGCTAATGGTGGTTACACGCGGAAACCACGTGCATCCATGCATCCATGGTGCAGTTTGTTTCCCATCCGATGACTCTTTTACACTCTCACGAACTCCTAGAAAAAAATAAAAGGATAAATTTATACTAGGATTTTCATTTAGTCTCACAATTCTCTTTGCAGCATTTACACTTTAGAATCTTCAATAGTTTTAGTAATACAGATTTTGTCATCATCTGGCATACATAATTTTATTATATTATCAGTTTTAGCCACCATGCAACTGTACTGTCTGGGAAAGTGTTAATACATGCTAATCGGCGCTGTAATCTATTTTGCATCACTTATAGTCCAGTCAAAATAGACTTTGACCTGGACAAAATTAGAACAGAATTGAAACTTATGCCATTCTGCTCAGGAAGTATCTACCTTTTCACAGAAAAAAATATAAAAGGATTCCTCCGTTGCGATTTGAGAAATTTTGGGTCAAAAAATGGCTATTTTGGTGAAAAATGGGGAAAATTGGAATTTTCTAATATTTAACAAAGTCTTGAATTTTATGAAGTTTTCAGGTGAGGTAATGTTAGTAAATATGAATTAGATGGATACAAAATTAAAATTTAGCAGAAAAACATAAAAATTGATTTTTTATGATTTTTCTAAATTAAAGGCGGGGGGGGGGGGCGGAGTGTCAACTAGGCTGTTGGTGGGATATTAAGGACAGATCCTCCATTTATTTCCCACGGTAAGATTTTTTTTATTTTTTCTGTACTGATATTTAAATATATGAGAAGTAAAAAATGACATAAAAACTATAGGTCACCAAGCGAATTAAAAAGTTATTGAATTTCAAGGGAGACTACTCTTCTCTAAAATTGCAAAAATGAGGTGTCACTTAAATATCCACAAAAAAGGTGTTCGAAATGACTAGGATTACATAAATAAGTCTTTATTGTGTTCAATATGTTTTATTCTGTCTAAATGAGTATCAATTTGGAAAAATTTAGTGATGATTTTGAAATTTTTAGTCAAACATTCTTTCAAAAGTATCTGAAATTGCTCTTTTTTCGCAACGTTTCTGATAATAAAAAATATTCCAGCGGTAAGAATTTTTTCTTTTTTGGTATAGACATAGAGCTTGGTCATACCTACAAAAACAAAAAAAGAAAAATATATCAAACCAAGCGTTTTTCTTAGTTATAAGTAAAATTTGGTTTACTTTTTACAGCTCTGTCCGAAATTGTTTCACTACTTTTATCGATTTTTTCCTTATTACCAGCTTTAGATAATAAAACGTGTCATCTTTTGTGTCCACCTGAAGCGGACTAGCTCATAAAGACACCACTTTGCTTTTGTTGCTCCGTTTCCTATCGCTAACGCCACATTTTGAACGCGTAACAGAAAGCGAAATGTACCATCCGAGTACTATTACACTTTGATTGACCAAACAGAGAAAATTGAAATAACCGAAAAGGGTCTTGTCGTTTATCAACCAAACATTAACTAAATGTAAGAAATACATTTGCTGAAAAAGGCCAATTACTGAAACAGCTTTATTTCGTTATTTAGGATATGCGCAGTAAGTTGCGCAGTAACAACTGGAGGATCTGCCCTTAATACCACTCATCATTACATTCTTTATTGGATAAATCATATTCTAGATAATTTTAATCAACAGAATGGGATAGGATTTAAAGAAACCGTATGAATAAATACCCCTCTTGCGATTTCTGTAATTTTGGAGAAAAATGGTATTTGGTAAAAAATATGAAAAAAATGGAATAATTACATTTTTTGAGAAAGCATTTATTTTTAAGTTTTCATGTGCAAAAATGTTAGTAAATATGAATTAGATGGATACAAAATTAAAATTTAGCAAAAATCCATAAACACTTATTTTTTTATGATTTTTTAAGTAAAAGGCGGGGGTAACGCAGGCTAGCTGTAATTTTTGGGGCAAACATTGGTATTTTGGGGATACAGAATTAATATTTAGAAATAAAAAAAAATCATAAAAAATGGATTTCTATGAATATTTAAGTCAAAGGCGGGGAGGGGGCAATTAGGCTGATGATGGGATACTGATGCAATTCAGCATTGAATTCTCTATTGGATAAATCCTATTTAGATTATTTAAATTAACCGATTGGGACATATTAAAGGGAAAAGGGTATAAAGGAATCCCTCTGTACCGATTTCTGTATTTTTGTGTGCAAAAATTTGAATTTTTGATGATTTTTTTACTAAGAGCATGTTATGACATGAGTTACATGGATATAACTAGCGAAATTCAGATAAAAAGCATTGAAAATTTTTTTCCTGTTTTTTTTTTTTTTTTTTTTTTTTTTTTTATGAGAATGGGGGTAAACAAGCGGTGGTATTCTCAATTACGTAATAATAACATTCTTTACTTTCGGGTAAAACACACATACACACACAAAAGCTTTCAAATTATTTATTAGTCAATGATAAGTCAATGATATGATACGATCAAATGTTCTTTTCAGCAAATTCGATCTCGGTCATAATGAACCATTTGTTGCAATTGGTCATGTGATAGTTATCAATTTCTATTATATTGGGATTTTTTTTAATTATGTGAATTTTAAATATGAAATGTTACAAACATAAATAATTTGTTAACAAAAATGATCTGCAGCTGAAAATGAGAAAGTATATGAGTACAATGATCATTAATGGGAGTGTGTAGCTGGGTTGGAGTATTCGTAGACCTCAGGTGAACGAACCTTCAAAAATCAGCAAATCTAAAGAAAACCCTAAAAGACAGAAAGTCTAGACTTTGTATACCATTTGTCTCTCAATTTTGGTTGATTATGTCGTTTGTCTTTATCGGTTGAGTTTGTCATCATAAGGTAGATTTGAAGCAGGCATGCATATATTTACCATCCTGTGTTATGCAACAACTATCAATTCAAATTAAGGTTAAATGATTAAGATCAAAAGCAAGAACCACACGTGGACTGCTGTAATGCTACGAGTTACAAAATTTTAGGAAGGCAGAGGTTTACCACATATTCTGGACAACATACCAGGGGGGATTTAAGGCACATTGTACATGTAGAACAAAAGAAAACCACAACTAACAAACACCCCCGCACCCCCCACCCCCCACCCCACCCCCAAAAAAAATCCGGACCCTACAGGTCTTTTCAAATTAACGAACGTATAATATGATATTGAAATTTTAACATACTAGAATTCTGTTCTGAGATCCTGATTTATCCAATTAATTATTGGCACTATATAAAACTCACAATATTTAGAAAAAAATCCATGTCTTTTTGTCAACAGATTGATATCAGACAGGTTTGGCGCTATAAAGGATTTTTTCAACCTTTGCAGAAACAGTTGAAGATGTTTATATAGATAGAATATGGATATATTTATTATTGTCGTGGCTCAACCATGGTTCTTTTCCAAATACTTTCTTTGCGGAAAATTTTCGATTATTTTCAAAATGAATTCCATGTTTTATTACTTTCATTTAATTTCATTTTTGATCTATTTTGTCTATCGTGTGTGCAGTGCGCTTGGTGATATTAATTGTAAAAGTGCATCCGTCCATTCGTTAAAAAACATAATTTGATATTTCAATACAGATTGTTTAAAGAAATATTTAAAAGTAAATTGTCTATTATATGCAATGTAAGTCATTTTATTCAAATAAAAATATTGTTGAATTTTTACACAAAAAGCAGACCCCACAGCCAATATTGAAAAACTGTTGCATTGTCACATTTTTTTCCTAAACGTGGCAGTGTTGAATCTAGAGGGGGGGGGGGGGCATGGCCAAATTGACCCCCTAAAATCCAAAATGGCCCCCTTCAGAAGGGAGTCTGGGCCCAAATGGCTAAGTATTTGTGTTGGATGACCCCCTCCACCAAGAGCTGTGGGCCCATCGGGCCCCATTGAAGGGCAAGCTACATTCAACACTGACGTGGGTATACAATGGGTAGAGATAGAGACTTTCAATCATGATCACGGCTTCGAAGTCTTTCTGTCATAGACAAAACGTTTGCGTAAAAAATATGGAAAAAATATTTATGAATGATCAATATTGGAAGTGCATCTGATGGTTTTTTTCTGTCTGTGCTCATACAAAAAAACAAGAGTGTCATGGTCATTGTGGCGTATATTGTATACTCCGCCCCTCCCTAGAGACAAAGTTTTAAGGGGGCATAACTCAGGCAAAAATTAATGAATCATAAAATCCTTCCTTCATGCACATCTACCAATTAAGGTGATAACATTGACCATGTTTCAAAAAGATCCAGCAAGAAACTTAGGAGGAGTTGCGCTCACAAGAAAAGTGGACGGACGGATGGACAGACGGAGATTATGCCAATATACGACTGCCTCCGGCAGCATAAAAAAAACAGGACAACATGAATAGGTGAACCAATACCAGGAATATTTATCATGTATAATATTCAATCCCATTCATTCAATAAAATAATATTAAATGAACATTATCCAATAAATATTTTTAAAAATTGTTTGTTAGTACCGATATTCCTATATAAATCCCGACTAGAGGACCCCACCCCTCACACTCTTCGACTAAATAAATATTTATAAATTTGTATATAAAAAGATATAAACATCACAAAAAAGTAAGTTCCATATTTTTATGTTCAATTTAATTTTATATTCAGTAAACTAGATCTAACATTTTCTAACCAAATCGCGTCTAAAAAGTTCAAAGCAATAATTCTTTTTTTCAAAAAATGGAAAATACCATTTTTCAGCAAAATTCCATTTTCTTGCCAAAAAATTACATACATCGCATAAAAGAGATTCTTCATCATTTTTCTGTGAAGTCTTATCACATTCTATCACTCAAAATAATTTATAATAATGATTAATTGAACTTATGATCTAAATTAGAATTTATCAAATAAAGATATGCATGCTATATTGGTAAAATATCCCCCCTGCCTCTAAAATGCCCCCCCCCCAATCTTTTAAAAAAATCATAAAAAATCAGTTTTTGTTGGTTTTTGCTGAATTTTGTTTTTATATCCATCTACTTTATATTTGCTTACATTTCTGCACATGAAAACTTCATAAAAATCATCAATTTTTCAAAAAATAGAAAATTCCAATTTTCTCCATTTTTTAGCAAAATATCCATTTTTTGACCCAAAATTACTCAAATCGCAACGGAGGGATTGTTTTATATTTTTTTCTGTGGAAAGGTGGGTACTTCCTGAGTACAATGGCGTAGGTTTCATTTCTGTTCTAATTTTGTCCAGGTTGCCCCTGTTTCAGTCTTAGTTTGACTGGACTATTAAAACTGTTTGTTATTTTAATTGTTTCTTCATAGTAATGACTTTTAACATGTGGAAGTTTGAACCGACGAGGACAAGGGAAGCTGCAAATACATTCATTATTTAAATGTTCTCTTGTAAAATAGCGTTCAATAAGGTCGTTGGATTTTCATATCAAGTGTCAATATGACGTTGAAATGCTCACAATACGACAATATCGTTTATTAGTCTGTTTTCCAAACAAGATTCCCAGTAGTGCTTTGACCGAAGGATCCACCATTAAGAACTCTAAATCATTTTGAAATAAATTGGATCAAAACTGACACATGGATAGGCGCATGTATGGAAGAAAGAACGGTTGCATACATGACATACGGATGGCAATGACGATTTTCTCGAAGGCCTCAAGCTAATCCGAGTCTTCTCTGATGAAGATTCGCTCTTTGATATGTGGATGTCGCTATTTAAATCGTCCCTTGACTGCCAGAAGTGGCTATCAGCAGTTAAAATTTGACTGCTGATAGCCACTTCTTGCTGTCAAGGGACGAAATAGAGACATCCAAATAACAAAGATCGAATATTCATCAGAGAAGACTCCGATTAGCCTAAAGTCATTGGAGATATTAAAAGCATACATATTGTATAATAGATAGTACTACCATGTACATATGTATGTCCGAATCTACTCGTATATCTAAATGCTGAATGGTATTACAGGTTATTATACTGAGAGGCAAAAATAAGTATACACTTTTTGTTTTTCGATATCTCTCTTAGTTTCCATCATATCGACTCAAAATTTTGTACAATTTATTCCTACTTATAAACCAATTTAACAATGTTGTTAAATTTCATAGGAATTTGCTTTATTACACATACTCTTTCTACATGCCGATTTTGCCAATTTTGCACGTGCGACCTAGTGGAGCATCAACTATTGCTGTTAATTCATATTTAATTTCTTTATTATTTGTCACAACAAACCACAACGTTAAAATTTCTCTAACACTATAACACACTATTCATTGGCTAGTAGAATTCGATCAATATGCCCCTTTTTGCCATTAAGGCCCATTTTTCTATGACACAGCATAATACGACAGAAACGTGACATTATAAACAATGTGTACACTTAGCTGTGTAACATGGGAACTTTCTGTGCAAATTCTATCAAAACCCATCTATACATTTAGAAGGAGTTATGCCAGATAACTTGTTTGCATCAAGCCCCCTTTTTCCATGACGCATTGTTATATGTCAAATCACTAACAATGCACGCATTGTCCTAGGTGACTAGGCACTTTCTGTGAAAAAAGTTTCCAAATCTCTTCATAGATGTAGGGATTGTGTCAATGGGATTTCTTGCATTAATTGATTGATTAAATCCCCCTTTTCGATGACGGTGTGCCCTATGAAAAGACCTTCGCAACGGAAGGAAGTACGTATAGACGGTAGGCCAAGAAGTTTACATCAACAAACGACAACGTTTCGGTGGCGTTTAAAAATCGTGATAACCTATAAATCGTTTTCTCAGAAAACGTTGAAGAACTAGGGTGTATACTTTTTTTGCCTCTCAGTATATATGGGAATTTATCTGAACGGGAGGAAAATATAAAATATTTTTGTATTGCATACTTTCCTCCCGTTCAAAAACATAGGGACAATATCAAAGTATATAAAAAAGACTGTATATCCTGGGTTCAGCAACGAGCATGCACTAACCCCATGCACCGCCATTATGTGAAGACAAACAGGTCGTATATCATCTTATTAGCAATAACTATATGTACTAATGGTTCAATCCATTACTCACGCTCTTACCCACTAATTTCTTACGACATCTCTGATTTAGTGCTTACTATACGAGATGAGTGGTAAACAAACAGTAATAGGAAGAGAAAACGAATTCAAACAATAGATCTACTACACTCGTACACAGACTTCCCGAAAGTTCAGAAAAAGTGTCAGTCATTCGGTCTGACAAGGTCTAAAAATTTGCCAATCAAAGGACCTACTCAACTGAGACAAAAACAAATGTTACTAGAAATAGTAAATTTACAATTAAATTAATCATCAAATGCAAAGAAATCCTTGATGGAAAGACGATGTTCTTTATGAACTATCAATTTGTTGTTGGTTTGGCCTGAAATGAGTGAAATGAAACCTGCAGGACTGTCAGACAGTCGGACTGACAGAAAGCTGAAAAGCATCAGTCCGATTGAAAAACTGTGAGACATGTCTGAGGACTGTTGAATTCGGGAAGACTGCTCGTACATAATAATTGCTTCCTTGTACTTTCGTAAGAACCAGTTTTGCTGGTAATTATAATTATGATTTCGAACTGTGTTTTGGGGTAGTCAAAATACCGGTAATCTATTACACATTTATTAAATACTGTGATAGAAAATCAGAAAATCGCATTTTCTTGGTGCAAACTTTTATTTGTAGCTTTGCACAACGAGAACTGAAATTTATTCCGTAAAACCTACAATGTGACAAGATGGCAACAAAAAACTGATAAGGTTGTCTTAGATTCACTGAATTCGTAAAAATCGGAGTAAATATTCCACATTATTTCACACCTGCGTCTTTATGTGTTTATGGTATTACGTGATAATTAGAATTTCGAGCTTTCCAACCACAGCAATTAATATTGGTGTTAAATCACGGGTGGGCATCAGGGGAGCTACCTCGAAAATGTGTTAACGTAAATTTGTTCCCACGCCACATCCGGTAACTGTCGAGGTAGTGGAAATCCCCGTATTTTGACAAACGGACAAAGATGAGCTCTCGCTTTTATTTGTTTTTTTCTTTCAAAGAGCGCATTACTTAAAAATCTGGCGATGCAGTGCAATGCTACTATGTTTTAGCAATGCATGAAGACCGAAAACCTCATTAAATAGTGGAAAATACGAGCAGGACGACATTAATTCTAGGGCTGGTGGATTGCATTTTCGCCCTGTGTTGAGATATCGGCAGGCATCTCGCAGGCAGATATTGTACCTTATTTTCAGTTTCTGACCACTATCACACGTTTGATACAACACGTAGTCAAATTGACTACAGTGACGCAAAAATTTCAGATGTTCTGGTCTCCTGAACAGATTACCTGCCGAAAAACTCATTCGTGTTGTTCCCAGACCATCGAGGTAGCGGTAATCTAGCGAGATAGTTCCCACGCGTTTACATAGGCAAAACAAAAGCAGTTTGTTATTTGGTTGATTAGAATTTCGTGGTGTTCTGATTTTAAGCTTTGATATAGGTGACAACATGGACACATAAAGTCTTCTCGTTGGAGACAAAGTTCTGGCTTTCTTCAATAATGGTTATTTAAATGGAGTCCTTGCTTTTATTGTACTGTTTTATTTTCGTTTCATCTTATGTTTAGACGGGTTGCTTCCACCAGTTTTGTACAGACAGGGTGTACTGCTCTTTAACGGTTTTGAAAGTTTAACAGAATGTTATTTTGAATGGCTATACGTAGGATATCTGCACTTTCTGTACGATAAGGTGATCCCCTTTCTTGTCCTGCCTTTTAAGACGCCCATCTGCAAAAAAAACCCCAAATAAACTAAAATTAATAAAACAGTATTTTTATGCAGCAAAAATCATCAAGTTTAAAAACAAGCTGCAAAACCTTTGCCACTATACCATTCCATTCTCAGCAGCATAACGGTACATATACTCAGCGTCAGTGAAAGGTTACCAGTAAATCTGGCCCTGGTTTGTCGAAAAACCTGTAATACATACTCATAAGTACAGGCTCAACTTCAATAGAATACTCTCCAACGTTGAAGGGTATTCGATTTAGTTCACGTGGATTTCGTGTTATTTGAGTACGCTGCTCATATTTGAGTCTAAGAACGTACTTAATTTGTTTCGAGAAACCGGGGCTTGGTATGTCTAGCACATGATCATTTTCGTGTCTTTCTGATTAGAGAATTATTATATAGATACAGTTTCAATAGCGTAGACCTTTGTCAATGGTTTTCCGTCAGAAATATGAATGAAAGATTTGTATTTGTGTTCATATTTTCATATTACTCTGTGACGTAGGTCTTCCCTTTTCGAATTCTATTTTTACCGATATTGTTACGGCATAGAATAGCACATCTTCGCAAGCCAAGGGTGACATCTACGACGTAACGTCGTTTCTGTATTCACCCTTGGCGGATTTAGTCCGATTTTCTTGGTCTCCTGGAAAGCGTTTTCATTGGTTCCAGCGAGGTCTCGCTGGAACAAATCAGATTGTCGACGGATACATTTGTTATGAGTAACCAAATCATGACAACGGGCGGGAAAAAGCATTGCATTTGCAACTCAAAAATGCGAAGATGGGCGATTTTTCCTACGAATTTCACTGCAATAGACAGGAAATCTCTAACTTTAATCGACGAATTATTATACTTTCGACAATTCGACCAAAAAAAAACAGCTAAATTTTACATAATCTGCACGACGTACGACGCGAAAGACAACGCGCGTTAATGACGTCATCAATAATGGACGTAAACAACCAGCAGAACAACCGCTAGGCGGCGCTTCGCGATTTCAAGAAAATCGGACTAAATCCGCCAAGGGTGAATACAAACGTAGGTGGGTTCAACCTTGGCTAGCGAAGATGAGAATAGCAAGGGTCTAAGCTATCGACAACAGTGTCTACTACCGCCTGAAGCATTATAACCAATCATTTAGGAATACCAGTAGTTTCTATAGAAAATGTCAAATTCGTGTTCTACCTAAAAGTTTGACCATCGATTCAAATTTGTTTGATTGGTGGACAGATTCCAATACTTTTGGTGACGTTTTAGACGGAAATCTTCAGGGAAAAGACTGGCACGCAACCTGTGCAAATGACGACTTTTGCTTCAGATTTTCAGAACTGTAGGGATTATCAGGGATCACCAGTCGCTGTTCGATCATTTTATGTGTCCTAACACTTTCAGTTAAGTTCTGGTAACTGAGTGACAAACTCTTGGTAAAAAGGATGCTAACGCGGCTTACAACATGTTCTCTTTGTATTGGTACTTAAATGTAATTTTTGTTGTTTCCCACCTGGGTTTCATTTTGGGATTTATGTTGTGATTGCAGCAGTTTCTGCTCATTGTTTTCACAAGTCATTGTTTCACAAGTTCACAAGTTCTGCTATAATTAGATATTGCACGTGCATCACAGTTCTGTGACTAGCGGAACTGATTTTCGCAAAGTTCTAGCCATAAGGTCGCTGCCCAGAATCATTAAAGTGTATCAACACATCAATATATCAGACGGCTAGATGTTTGGGACCCGTGGGAACTATCTCGCTAAATTACCGCTACCTCGATGGTCTGGGAACAACACGAATGAGTTTTTGGGCAGTCAATCTGTTCAGGAGACAAGAACATCTTATGTTTTGCGTCATTGTAGTCAATTTGACTACGTGTTGCGTCAAAACATGTGATAGTGGTCAGAGACTGAAAATAAAGTACAATATCTGCCTCGAGATGCATGCCGATATGTCAACACAGGGCGAAAATGCAATCCACCAGTCCTGGAATTAATGTCGTCCTGCTCGTATTTTCCACTTTTTAATGGGGTTTTCGGTCTTCATGCATTGCTAAAACATGGTAGCATTGCACTGCATCGCCAGATTTTTAAGTAACGCGCTCTTTGAAAGAATAAACAAATAAAAGCGAGAGCTTACCTTTGACCGTTTGTTAAAATACGGGGATTTCCACTACCTCGACAGTTACCGGATGTGGCGTGGGAACAAATTTACGTTAACACATTTTCGAGGTAGCTCCCCTGATGCCCACCCGTGTAAATGTAACCACAGACACGCAAAAATGACTTAACGTGAAAAAGATTTACATGCTAGTAATGTTTATGTCAAAATTCAAATTTGGATCGATTGTCGCATGGAGATTTTGCTTTTGCAGTCTGACTTGGGGTTGTATTTTGATTTCGTTTTGGTCAATTTTTTATAAAAGAATATTGTTACATGTACTTTAGGACCAGACGGCATTTTTGAAAATAAACAATATCATCGACAAGAAAATCGTCGCTTTTCAACGTGCAGCTTGTTTTGAAGCTGCAGTTACGAGATTTTTGGTGAAAAGCAGCGAAACGAGCATCAACCACCTTTTTATTACTCTCCAAAGCCGAGGTCTATTGATTAAACCATCAAATATGACCTCTGCCGTTTTTGATACACCGACAGCCTATTTGGTTGTCATAATATAATAAAAGCACATCATTTAAATTATCGAATCAAAATTATTCAGTTTTGTCTTGTATGATTACGTATACATTACGTCGCTTCTATTTTTGGCTGAAGCCGGTAATTTGAAGCGTCAGCCAATGAAAATGTGTATCAGATTTTTCAAATGTTTTGCTGTTTACAGCAAACAATTGGATATCGAAATCCCGCAAAGGCCCCGAGATTAGACGTGAAATGACCCCGTGGGAACAGAGTATCATTTTATTGTAATATAATGAAGAGAAAATGTGATTTGTTTTAAGAGAGTACCTTTTTATGTGCCCTCTCTCGCATATTACTATTAACCACAGACCCATTATAGACATCTGTTTAATTGGTCTCGTGTTACAGACATCAAATACGTGTTTTCTACCAACAGATTCCTATCGCTATTTCTACATATGTTGCTGCAAAAATGTAATACCCTGGCATAATTTTGGTCGAGGCAATGAAAGAGAATGTACCAATGAATAATATTGGTATGTCATGTCGGACCTTTTTACGAAAATTTACATAACTGTATTATGCATTATTCATTTGACAAAAGACTACCCCTACTGCATGCTGTATCGTACACTGCCCTGTTTCGGTGACTGACCTAAATCGGTGACCCTATCTTTTAGTGTGTGATTTCCAAAATACATAGTTGCATCATGTCAACAGGTTGAGTAATCGTCTATGAAAACAAAAATCTGGTCATTTCAGTCGTCGACAGAATTGAAGAAATTCCATTAAAAGCCTGTATTTCATGCTTGATTTCTTTTTCCGTATAAATTTTACAATGACTTGGCAAATGCCCTTTTTAACATTCATAGAAGTGACCCACAAATGTCATATTATCAAATTTGAAACTAAAGTGATCACAGCCTGCAATTTTGAAATGAAATTTGATGTAGACTTTGCATAGAAAATGTTTATGGGAAAGAAAGTAAAGGGTCACTGATTCTGGTCATACTTTTTCCATGTGCTAAAAATGTAAGGGTCAACGAAATGCAAGCTCTTTCGCTAGTTTGGTGATTTTTGAAAGCAACGTTGTTAGGATTAAGGGAAAATAAGACAGACTAAAGATACGGTATGTATCATTTTTAACTTGTGATCATGAAAGTTAGTGATGATGTAGGGAAAAGTTTTTAGGGTCACCGAAACTGATCAGTCAACGATATATTGTTGATAAATAGATTTGAAATTATAAATTGATATGTTTGCATTCGTTTACAAATATCGAAAACCGGGCCTTATACCAAGTCTTCAGCAGATCATTTCTAAATTCTAGTATCTTTACTACACACTGAAAAATATTGCAATTTTATGATTTGTAATTCAAAATGCAGTAAAGCTTTCAATAGTTTTAGAGACAATAATTGGACTAATTTCGTATTTCGTGCCCACCAATTTACAAATTATGGCGGTTAAGTGGTCGAAAAAAATCCCCTGGCACGCGCAATGACAAAATAATGACAACGATACTGTTAACATTTGATGCCCTGACCCTTATTCTGTCTGCCGACTTATGAGTGAAATATGCATGTGAAATATTTGCAATACAATTGATAACAATCCTTTTTACGTTATCAACGAAAAGGATAGAAAATATTGAACAAGATAAAATGATCCTAGTTTTTGGGAAGCAAATTTTGCAAAATTTGCTTCTCTTTAAAGCCGCCTTTCTCTGCACTTTACCTTTCTCTGCATACCGCACAACATCTTCTGGTCCTCCTCACTATAAATAGTTCTATCAAAATCAAATATTGATGAGGTAACAGGCATTCAAATATTCAATATGTAAGTCGGAAGTTATGAGTAGATATTGAATTGTGTGACTGAAAAGGAAACACTCAATTAATCATGTCTCCAAGAGAAGAAAAGACTGGCGTAGTAATTTGCTTTATTATGGTTCAAAGATCAGTCCAATGGCCTTCTTTGTAAATGGGTCAGTCAAGTGTACTGTGAAAATTCAAAGCTATAAATAGATGCATGGAATCAAAGTAGTCAAGGTATTCAAATGGATAATCAAAGTACCTAATTAAAGTACTCTACGAATCAAAGTATTCAAGGTATTTAATGGATAATCAAAGTACCTAATCAAATTATTCTACGAATCAAAGTATTCAAGGTTTTCAAATGGATAATCAAAGTACCTAATCAAAGTACTCTACTTCTGGACAGGCCTACAGTATTAACAGATTTGCCCCCCAACAGTACTTTCAGTACTTTGATTATCCTATTATACATACGGGTTATCTAATAAAAATCATTAAATAATACGCATTCTTTTCATTTGGGATAGATACTCTTCCTATAGAATTTATCACTATACAAATAGAACGATAATTCACGGAGATCGCAACAATAGCTGAGAAATCGGATCACGAGAAGTCTTACGCTGGGGACAGAGAGCAACCGTTTAGTAGTAAACGGTAACCGATGTTAGGACAATCGGTTTTGTGTCATATCTGCTTATAATACCTTAACTGTCATCAAGTTTGAAGACTTATTAGATAACAAAAGACAATATATCTACCTAACTTATTAGATAACAAAAGACAATATTTTTACCTTTACGAAACAGTATTATGAAGGAATGAATTATTCCAGTTTTTAAGCAATGACATTAATCATTTGAAATGATATTGAAATGATACAGTTAACTTGGCGGAGAAAAGTCAAGTCTGATTAATTAACCCTTCCCAAAACAAGACCTGGTTTTGACGTCCTTAATAGAATAGGCTTGGGAAAACATTGAAACAAAAGAAGACACTGCTGATAACCAGCAGTTTCTCCTTTTGTCTCAATATTTTCTATGCCATATTTTACACAAATTCTATTTTTAATAACATCCATTTTGTCATTTCTGGCAGTATTTGAGATGGATCAGCCTAATATTTTGCCGTTTGGGAAAGGGTTGATTAAGTAGATCTATTGGTGTGTTTAATAACTTTTTCTGGGAATTCAAAGAAAAGTATAGCTTCATCACTAAAGGAACTTCGAATAAACTACAAATACATAGAACAAAGAAAAGGGAATGACCTTTACAATGTTATGAATAACCAGAAAAATTGGGTCAAAAGCTTATTCCTAATTTGTTGAACGATAAAACATTTCACTTTGAGCAGATACGAAATTGCACAGTCCATAATGTTGCATGAGATAATGGCAAATTCACCATTTCATTGAAAGCATAAAGTCCAGCTTCATTAAATAAACTGTAAGTACGGCATCAAACGCGCATGCATGGTAGTTCAGATGTTTTAGAATAATGAGACTAGCGATTTGATTTATCCGAAGAATATCTTTAACATAGTTCAACAAATAGTCTTAGACATACATTTTAACACTCGTCCAGGCCATACTTGGTTTTGACGTCCCTTTCAGAACACATGGGAAAATATTGAGACAAAAGAAGAAAATGATGTTTTGCCTCAGTGTTTTCTGGCCTTTATTCCACACAAATTATTTCTTTATGGACATTAATTATATCGTTTTCAGCAGCTTCAAATCGAACTACCCTAACTTTTGACGGTTACGGAAAGCGTCAAGTATGGTGCAATCACTGCATTGGCCATGCAGGCATAAGTATATAATTATTTTGTACAACTTTTGTGTATTCATTTACTCTAACATACGTAGTGCATGTAATACTGCATAATCGAGCAAGCAAGGAATGCGTGTGCACAATTAAACTGTTGACAATATTTGTAAACAAGAAGCTGTAACATGGTAAACACGGGTAATCAGTTAGATAATCGGGGAAATACACATTCTAGAAAATTATATTAAAGACACGTGTTTCGTGTTTGCTTTCAGGGAGACCATCTTTTGTAAGATTATGTTAGCTTGAGTCCACTGATAGGGAATCAATTTCGATAAGGCTACAGGGATTGTATTTTAGAAAATGTTATAAATGGTGGATTATTTTTTGCTGAATCAAACACTTGTCTGTTTGACCGAAATCTATGCACTGGAAATAACTTAAGAATTTGAATGACACAACTTAATCCTTTCCCAAACAAGACCTTGTTTTGACGTCCCTAATAGAAACTGCTTGGGAAAACATTGAAACAAAAGAAGAAACTGCTGATAACCAGCATTTTCGCCTTTTATCTCAATATTTTCTATGCCATATTTTACACAAATCTTATCTGAGATAACATCCATTTTGTCATTTGTAGCTGTTTTCGAAGTGGATAACCGTAAAATTTTGTCGTTTGGGAAAGGGTTAAAGTACGTGTAATTATGGAACGCCTCGACTGCCTCATGTTGTTCATATCTGATTCGTTATGTCTGAAAGTCAGGTTGTAATGAATGCTTGACAAGTCGTTATGTGCATTTCGAGTTCGTCTTGATCAAAATACATTCCGTCTTGTGCAAATATTAGTCTGTGGTGCCGATATGTCAATTCGTCATGTGCACTTAATAGTTTGTTATGTACATTTTGAAATTTGTCTTGTAGGGAAATCAATTCGTCTTGTGCGCTTATTAATTTGTTATGTGCAAAGGACAGTTCGTGATGTAGTCAACACTAATTATATTTCGTTATGTGCATTAGTAGCTTGTCTTGTATAAATGTCATTATGTCTTGTGCAAATATTAGTTTGTGATGTATATTTTCTAATTTGTTATGTGCAATAAACAATTTGTTATGTACATCTTATATTTTATCCTGTGTTGAAATCAATTTGTCTAGTGCACATGCTGATGTGTTATGTGCAAAGAACAGTTCGTGATGTAATCAAAACCATTTTTCCTGCAGACTTTCCAGTTCGTTATTTGCAAATCGTATTTTGTTATGTGTGTTTGTAGTTCGTCTTGTACAAAAGTCATTTCGTCTTGTGCAAATATTAGTTTGTGATGTCCATGTTTTACTTCGTTATGTGCAGTTGATAGTTTGTTGTGTGCATTTTATGTTTGTCATGTGAGGAAATCAATTCGTGTTTTGCTCATACTAAAGTGTTATGTGCAATGAGCAGTTCGTGATGTAGTCAAAATAATTTGTCGTGTAAACTTTTTAGTTCATTATTTGCACTTCATATTTTGCTATGTGTGTTTGTAGTTTGTCCTGTACGAAAGTCATTTCGTCTTGTGCAAAGTTGAGTTTGTGATGCCTATGTTTTAATTCGTTATGTGCAATTAATATAATCTAGTTTGTTATGAACATTTTTTATTTTGTCCTGTGGTGAAATCAATTTGGCTAGTGCGTATAGTTTTCCATGTCAATGTTTTAAGTCGTTATGTGCAAACGTCAAGTCGTTATGCGGTCCTTTCCCGCGAGGCGATATTTTATACCAGCACCGGTGATTTCGGTCGGCCTACTACATGAGTTGTCGTTACTGTGGGATGATATGCTTGTATTACATATTTCATTTCACATGGAGCGGCTTTAGCTTATTATCACAAATTACACGCCTGGGCTTTTTTTAAATTAACAATTCAGTAGTATTTTCTTGTGCACATGTTATATCTGTGAACTATGATACAAGTCTGTTAAAATGTGCGAAATATGAACACAATTTGAATAAAGATCAGTGTCAGGCCAAAAGAAATCCGTAATACAAACTTCCGCGGATTTTCCACTGTCGGAAAACCATTGATTTCGAAAATAGAAAAAGTGAATGTTAAGGCACATAAAATATTGAGAAAAGAAGAGAAATTTCTGATTATCATCAAATTCTTCTTCTGTCTCAATGTTTTCCCAAACAATGTAGGGACATCAAATACAGGTCTTGTTAAGAAAGGGGTTTAATAACAAAATTTGAATAATTCGTCTTTCCAATGCACCGGAAAAATGTATGGTTACTATTTTTAACCCTTTTCCAAACAACAAAATATGGACCTATCCAAATTTAAAAGTCTTGCCAATTGTCAGAATGAAATTCGTTCAAGATATAGAAAATATAATTGATGCTGGTAACGGGTTGTCAAAGAATTTGGCATTTCATACCCAACTAATATTGGTCAGTACAAATATATCAAAAACAAACAAACTAAAAAGGGTCCAATTTAAATGTGTTTCAAAGGGGGAAACCCATAAATAATACGAAAAAAAAAAATAAATACAGTACTTGTAAGATCAGAAATTATTGATTTAGCAGATGTTCCCTTTTCCCCCTCAAAAGGATTCCGACTTTGCTTTTATCAGGATGGAGATTGTGCATGATAGGGTGGGTAAAACTACGGACAAATTTGCTTCGCTTTGAACAGGTCAGATAGTTTAAATAACTGTATCATTTCTGCGTCAATTATCAAACGGTTTGTTGCACGTATACCGCCTTACTGAGCTCTTTCCTCTGATGTATGACTTACACGAATCATTCTTGTACTTTTTGGGACAAGTATGCTGAATTTTCAATGACGTCATACTTATGAGGAAATAACTCAGTTAGGCGGAGTAAATACAACAAACTGCGTGAAAATTGACTCATAAATAAGAAAGTTACATGTATTGCACAGTTTCTTACCTGAAGCGAGGCAAATTTGTCCGTAGTCGTTATCATTTCGTTTTCTGGTCGGTTTGGATCAATTTTACAAAAAGTAAAATGATGCATATATCTTAGAAACGGCTCAGTAGGCCTTCGGCGGGGTACATGCGGGGTACATGCAACAAACCTTTTGAAAATAGGTGCAGAAATTAAAAAAAAAGTTATTGGAAAATATTTGAACAGAATCGAGATTATTTTTTGTCCGTAGTTGTTTTCCATCCCATGAAGCACAATCTCCACCGTGATTATGTTGACATCAAAACGAAGAATTGGCTGGGAAAGGTTTAACATAATAAAACATCATTTCAAATTTATGGCCAATTTGAAGCATGTTTTAGACTATAAGATATGTAGATCTTCTAAAGAAAACAAGATGTGTTGGTGAAACGCAAATGTCATTTTTTAAAATGTTAAGTTTTTTGTAGAGTAAAGGGTAGATAAGGGTTAACGGATGACCTTGCAGAAGGTCAAATTGCATGGAACACATAGATATCATTGAAAGGATGTTGCATACAAAATTATAGCTTTTTTATAAAATACTTTTAGAGAAACGGCAAAGGTTTTTGGTTAAGTTTTCGGACAGACGGACGGACGGACAGACAGACGGACGGACAGACAGACGTACATGAGTAAAACAATATGCTCCCGATCGCTCGAAACGGGGGCATAACATGTTTGGTTTAGAATGGAAAATATTTAAGGGAAAATAAATTGTGAACAAAGTCGGCATGTAAATTTTTCTTTTATCTCAAAACTTTGCTAATGTTTTATAGTGGAATCATCCAAATTGTATACTCCACATTTGCACTGCAAAAGGAGTTAATTTTGTATTAAAAAGATGATAGTTTACTTTAAAATTTCCGATTTCTAAATAAGCAAAGAGTGTAGAATCTGATGATTTGGGCTCTTACGGGACCAGATCTGGTTCTAGTAAAGAAAAAAAAGTAAAGGTGGTTTATAGTCTCAAATTTACGAACTAGGTTCATATTCGCGCGACTTTCACACTTAAATCCACGATAATCGAGCTTCAAGTCGGCTGTTTACAGTCGGCGCCCGCGGCAGCCACAGTACATCGGCTTTCAACTCTCAGGAGCAACGTGGGGTAACTTTTTTGCTCAGAAAAATTCCCGTGACCTCGGCGGGATTTGAACCCAGGACCTCTCGATCCCTAAGCCCGCGTCCTACCCACTAGACCACGGCGCCCCACGGTTCAGGCAAATGACCGGTGCTGGTATAAAATATCGCCTCGCGAGAAAGGACCGCATAACGACTTAACGTTTGCACATAACGACTTAAAACATTGACAGGGAGAACCATACTCACTTGACGAACTGATTTCCCCACAAGACAAAATACAAAATGTACATAACACATTACTAACTGCACATAACGAATTAAAACATAGACATCACTAACTAATGTTTTCACAAGACGAAATGACTTTTGAACAAAACAAACTACAGACACACATAACAAAATACGAAATGCACATAACGAACTAAAAAGTCCACACGACAAATTATTTTGACTACATCACGAACTGCTCTTTGCACATAACACATTAATATGCGTAAAAGACGAATTGGTTTCCCAACAGGACAAAATATGAAATGCACATATCAAATTATCAACTGCACATAACGAATTAGAATATAGACATCACAAAATAACGTTTGCACAAGACGGAATGACTATTGTACAAGACAAACTAAATATACACATAACAAAATACGAAATGCACATAACGAATTAAAAAGTCCACACGACAAATTGTTTTGACTACATCACGAACTGTTTCTTGCACATAACAAATTAATAAGCGCACAAGACGAATTGGTTTTCCCACAGGGCAAAATATGAAATGCACATAACAAACTATTAAGTGCACATAACGAATTGACATATTGACACCACAGGCTAATATTTGCACAAGACGGAATGACTTTTGATCAAGACGAACTAGAAATGCACAGAACGACTTGTCGAGTTTACATAACAACCTGACTTTCTGACATAACGAATCAGATATGAACAACATGAGGCAGACGAGGCGTTCCATATGTATTCGTTATGACAATTGTATTTTCTATTGTACCATGGCCTAGGTCTAGGTCAAATTCCACGGTAATATGTCTTCATGTCATTACTTTGGGTGATACGACTCCAATCACAACTTTTTGGCCGAAATATCTGTAGCCTTTATAATCGCCCTTATTGTTTGTTTAGAATGGATTTGGTTTTATAATGCTGCGGTTTGATTAAAGAAACTGCACAAAAAGCGTCTTCAAATATCATTAACCTACTCTTCTTTCTCAATATGACAGACATCACATTTCAATGCAGTCATTCACATGCATGATCTTTAATTAAAGCTAAATAATAATGTCTGAATTCAAATTATTAACCCATTACCATTCAATGACTCTTGTTGACTCCTTTCGCGTAAATTGCTTTGGAAAACATCGTGGAAAATGAAGAAATTGCTTGTGACAAGCAATTTCTTCATTTTCACTATGTTTTCTTCTAAAAAAGACCAAATTATGTATACATGTAATTTCAATCATTAGAAATCATTAGAAATTGTCATCTTTGAATTTGATCCAGCAAAAAAGTATGTTGTTTGGTAAAGGGTTATATTAAGTCTGACTTATGAATAATATATATATGAATATCACACATATGAATAAATTAGGAGTTATGACCGTTTCCAAGAAAAGACTTCGATTGGACATCGACAATCCTGAAGATTTTGGAAAGCTTTGAGAGAGCAACAAATTATATAAATATTGTCCAATTTCATTCACATTAAATTAATCTAGTTTATTTTGAAAAAGAATCAAACCAATATTCCATTTTTCAATGAAAGTAGCGAAATGGTGCACATTCAAATGAAATATTCTTCTCCGATCCGCGATTAGGCTTATCAGTGGCTTATCTGCAAAGATGCATTATACCGTGGTTGATGGGTATTTTAATGGCTTAAAGGGTGTGATATCTAATAGATATGTTTCCTATCTCTCAATTAGCCCTTCACCTCTTCAATGGAATTTTTCAAATGTCTTTCGTGACCCCCGAATTGTATTCAGATTTATACATGGACACAACGTAATGTAGGTCCCGATAAATGACCTGGCAGGGCATCTCTAGCTAATAGCTAGAGATGCTCTGTTATGTCATTTATCGTGACCTATACAGTGATGTAAAACCCATGGACAAGTATGCTTCTGGATATATAATTATGAACATCAGGCCTGATGAACATGCTGTAACCACAGATAAATCTATAACTTTTGAATATCCACATATCAAGAATAAATGGTGTGCCATTGGGAATATTTGCTGGATTCCTCAGATTTGATGATACCAATTACAATTAGCTATAGTTTAGATGACCAATATTCCGACAACCAGCATCACATATGAGCATTTGTTAATAGAGTGATGTATTCTTAATTTTTAGTTCATCGTTAAAATGATGTTTGGAAAAGAGAAAGAAAAAAAAAAAAAACATGACAAATATTAAAAAGTAACACCATTTTCTGCGTTAGTATCATTGCAAGTTATGTATTCATTTACAGTCGACACTCGCTATGTCGACATCGGATAAGTCGAATTTCTGCTTAAGTCGAAATGAATGTTTTGTCCCGTCCTCTTCATCAGATTCTAAAAAGTTTAAACAAAATCACCATAAAATAAATATAGCCATTGAAATTAAGTAGGAAAAGGATAGAAATTGCTCGTCTCGAGCAATTTCTTTCCTTTTCCCGCTAAATTTCAATTATGAATGCTTTTGATGAACAACTGAATGGTCAAATGCCATTTAAATCGAAACAAAACAAAATTGGATTTGTCGAACCCCGGATATGTCGATGTATTTTGACGGCCCCTGTGACTTCGACACAAAGAGTGTTGACTGTATTTATATCTCTGGTGCAGAAGTAAACTTTATCATCTAGAATAAGTATGTAGAAATGTACCCATTGATAAGCATCAATATGTTAGATATTAGAAATTCGTTCCTACGGTTGTCGAAGGAATAGTTCTATGTGATCGCCACCCTCGCTAAATCGTACGTATTTTCATGGTTTACATAGACAGACACAAATTCAAATGAGTCAGGATCTGGAAAAACGTCTCTCAAAGCATTTGAGAACAACATGGTTCCAGATCAGCCTGCGTATACACGCAGTCTGACCAGGAACCATGCTGCTCTCCAATAGCTTCCGCATGGTTTGTAGTTACCATTTGAGAGTAACATGGATGCTGGCTAGACTACACCAAGTTACAGCCTGATCTTGAAACCGGGCTTTCTCAAATGCTTTAAGGGACGTTTTTCCAGATCCCGGCTCAAATATATTCTCATCGCACACATTCAAGTTTTAGAGAAAAGACACGACTTACTGCCATATGTAAACAGTTGTTTGAACTGAAAAAGTCGCTCTACTGTTTCAAAGAACATCTCTGTTTCTGCCATCAACACATAGAAGTACTGATGTTGGATTAGATCAGATAGTGACAGTGCTTAACTTTGCAGAACAATCACGAGGAATCACTAGTCTACAACCCTTCTTAGTGCTGGAGGTTTACACTGTATTACGAAAATACCTTGAAATGAAGTTCTCGCAAATACGGGGCATATTTATTATACTTTTATTGCTAAATAAATATTGCATGCAAAGATTACACACGGATTTACGTGGTGGGATAATTTTCCAAGTGTGTTTTTCTACTTTCATATAGATGCAATCCATTCATATCTTTAACATTTTTTTCATAAAATCACATCAGTCCCATGAAAAAGAAATGGATATGAAAATACCATTCACACATTTTGGCTTTTCTTGTGTATTGCATTTTATGTCCTTGTTATTTTTTAAATTACAAAATGCATCACCATTAGTCAATGCTATCAAATCAAGAAAATCAAGTTTTGTTTCTAATAGTTCGAAAATCTTATTATGCATCTTCTTTTTTAAAATACTCAAATCTCCAAATGGGAAACTTTTGTCTCTACCAATGTTTTGTGTTCAGCTATGTGAGCAGCTGGATGCTCGGTGAGGATGTACTGGTATGAGAAATGACAGGATTCCATGGTTATTCACGGTAATGTGCTCCAGCCGTCGCGATGATTATGACCATAACTGTTGAAAGAGGAGCTAAACCCCAAATCAATCAATCAACAAACCGGGAAACTTACATGCATATTATAGAGACGTAATGTCTAGCGATTTCAAGTAAGCGTTTTGTTCCAGCTGGATTTAAGGAAAGGGGGATCTGACATTACCTGGAATACAAAAGAGATATGCATAATTTATTTGCAACAGCCTGTCGTAGATAAGTCTTTGTAGATGCCGTTTTTCTACAGATACGTTGTAGAAAAATGTTCGGATACTTTTTGTCATAGTCGGCCAGGATTAATGTGAAACTTTATTCATAGCCCTTACTTTTGAATAGTTTAGCACACCCCTACATTTTACTGACTAAAGGTACTCAATTCTGATGAATTCTATACCGTTAGCGGTTTACATAGCCAATCCAGGCAGTGGCAGTAAAATAATAGAGTGAGCAAGCTACATCGATGGAAATTCCTGTGTCAAATTAAAAATGGAAACTTATTTTTACGTGGTCGAGTTTCAAAATGATTGAAGATGCCATCTGAGAGGAATGGTGTACTTAGAATTATTGCATAAAATTTGTGTTTTTGGGCCGTTATTGACATTGAATAACGGGACGAAACCGGTCCGATATCGTGAAAACCGGTCTATATTCAGTGCGATATCGGACCGGCTTTGCACTCAAATATCCTCGATTTTACCCTGCAAAATAAACAATTGTCTCTTTTCCCGCAAAATTCTCAACGTCTTACGTTAAATAAGCGACGTTCGCCTTTTGGCGCCAAATAATGACGTAACGTCGTTTTACCGACGTCACGCATAACAAAAAATTCTCGGAAGATTTATCAGAACAAAACAACAATGGCGGACATTTTCTTATCTCACCTCGGTTCATTTTTTGCACATATGAAGGGGTTTGGGGTAAGTTATCATTGGAATTTCATGCTTTTTATGCAATAATTTCGGTCTCGGTCGATAACGTATTTTTTGGGCCTCTGAGAATGTTAACGACCTCAAAAAGGTGAATTAACCCTATATTATTTAACCCTTTCCCAAACGGCTAAATTTTAGGGGGATCTGCTTCAAAAACTGCCACAAATGACAAAATGGAAGTTATTAAAGATATAATCTGTGTAAAATATGGCATAGAAAATATTGACACAAAAGAAGAAACTGCTGGTTATCAGAAGTTTCTTCTTTTGTTTCAATGTTTTCCCAAACCATTTTTATCAGGGACGTCAAAACCAGGTCTTGTTTGGGAAAGGGTTAATTTACACATAGAAAATGCTATATAATATTTATCATCTTTACTTAGTATATTTTTATTACATCTGCGTAATATTTTGCTATAGAACTACCTTATTGAATAGATACAGATATTAGGAAAATCATTGTGTAGTACTTTCCCCAAGCCAACAAAATATCCAGATATCAGCCAAGGTATACAAATATACAGCAGCCAAATGTTACATAGAATGAAATACAGTGCCATCCATGCTCGTAAAACTCTCCCTATCTTTGGCATTTTTCAGCAATTATCTATTCAAGCGCAGATAAAGTGTCATTCTATAAGATACGGATCCTGCTATATTTTACGTGATTGTCTTGAATGTTTGCAGAATTATCTGATTTCAACCCACCTCCGCGAACAGTATTCTGTCTGTTACGTTTATTGTGTTTCGGTTATCGAAACCAATTTTGATTTTATGGCATTCCTTTTAGATGCTCATATAAAAGCGTAAATTATGTTCCCTCAAGTGACGTATAACGCATGAAAGGATACGCATGCAGCGTATCCATGTAATGAAATAGAAAATTTCTTGTAAATTAATATATTAAATGAATGATTTTTACTTGAAGAGTAGATACTTGATTTATTCTTCATTGGCTTTGATATTCCTGCCATATTCTATATCAGTGCACGACATCTTGAATTAGACATAACTGTGTAAATATGCATTAATCGATTTCAAATTCTATCCTGGTATATTTGTTCGAACAAGCAAAATATTACATACTTGGTAACTACATAGAGTTGTATACTACAAGAATAACAATTGAAATGTGCGAAAAAAATGGATGGTCCATAAAATCTACACATCAGTCTTGGACTGAGCCTACATTGCCTAGTCTGCAGTCATGTGTGTTGTTTTTAAACTAAACGGTGGTAACTTTGGGTGTACCCGGCTAATATCATATTTTTAAGTAGATTCTATCACTTACACAGTGGTTGAGCATAAGGACTTGGTTCTATACCACGAAAAGGGAGTGCAACCTTCTTCCGAATTCTTATACCCGATAAGGGCTACTTGACGATATACAAGCCAACAACAACATGTAGCTCTACCGGAAGTGTGATTACACACATCAAAGACTTTCACCAACCGGAACTCGTTTATGGTACTATTTTTGTATGACATTCAGAAGTGGGCGTGGTTATCTATCGATTATATGCAGGAAATCTGAATGTAGAAATTCGTCTGTAGATACGACATATCAGTGTGAATTTCTACGACTGATAAATCACCTGATAGCCTCACGAGCATCTTTGTGTGTAAAAACTGTCTGATGATTTATGTTCAACAAATGTTTCACAGATTCACGCTACGCTGTTACATTCGGTGCATATTGCATACGCATGCTGTTACACTGCTGTTTCTTAGTTTTCTTGGTGTATCATTTCTCATTTTACTCGTTTGATTTCGAAGAAGTGGTCACAGCAATAAAGTATTTCGCCCAAAATGCTGTTTCTCTCGTAAGTCCAACTTTAGATAATGATATGAAGGAAAGCAACGATGTGCTCATTTCGGAACTTGAAACTATGTCGATGTGGCATTTATCAATACGTGTACGCACTTTTTATTAATATGTTATTCTTGTATCAAATGTTTTCGTACATATTCATTTCCGTGTTCAAGAAATGTCAATTAAGGTTTTGTACTGCATATTATGTTCTCGCTAAAACGACATCTCAGAAGTTCTAAAGTGGCATATATATTTTTGTGTTAGGTTTAAACAAAATGACGCATACAGCATTTAAAATGTTGTAATTTCTGTCTCAAATTTACAAGCGTGTTTTTCGCTTATCAGCAACGACTTAAAACTGATAGCATTTGTCCGCATTAGAATAACCAATCTTGGCATCAAGACATACTTCAAAAACATGGAAAGGGAATGTGATGTCTCTATAAGGGATATTAATTGAGCAAAATAAATACATGATATTCTAAATTAATTATTTTGGTGTTTTCTAAATTTAGTGTATTCAAATACATGTAGAAAATATTGACTAGAAGCAAATACAGAAAAGATATGAGGCCTTCGTCACAAGTATTGCCCACAGACATGAATTTCCGAAATCAACAGTAAAATTCCTCCAAAAGATGCATGTCAATGTCTGGAATTATTCGACTGTTCATGAGAATACACACAGCGTCTGTTTTTCTTGCTAGACTAATTGTTTGGTTAAACACCCCAGTAATTGTTGTCCAAGACAAGCATAGATCCATCTACCGGCTCAAATTCGTTCAAGTTCGTTCAAGTGCTTGACATAGTTGTGAATAACAAGCCTGACAGATTGATGTTTATTTCACGCATGTTTTCCTTCCGCTTCTAGTTTACGGACCAGATTTCAGCGCTTGTTTATATTATGTTACAGGAGACTAAATGCCAATGGATTTTGCAGACTGACGTAGAACGTCGTTAGTGATCGCTTCAACGTGGGGCTTGTGGAAACGCGGAGATTTATATTGCAAAACAGTTGCAACAAGGTTTTTATGGCAATAAATTGTGACTAGTTGAGCAGTTTAACGATTATGTGGGATTGCTTGAGTAAGATTCCCTGTATACTGTTCAGGAAACTTGCTGTTGTTTGGGATCTAAATGGCGTAACTGTTACATTTTGAGCTGTACTTTTGACGTGCTTTTCTAGGGGCCCTCAGAATACACGAATTCTTTCATCGCACCGTTCAGCAAACTATTTCTTATATCTATTTTTTCTAATAATACACACTCGTGTCATTGCAATTATTGAATACAGCATCAACACTATCAGTCATGCAATTGAATGCATAAAGATATGATTGTGCTGCATTGGAAGCTAACAGGAATTGTTTTTGAGAAAACTCGACATGAAGTTATAGACTATTACATGATAGCTATGTACGTTAATCGTAATTTAAATATTTTGAATGTCACACATTTTAAGATTAAACCATTTCCATATATGCCAAAATCATTTGGTTTGAAAAGTTTCCAGTTGACAAAAGTTATTGTAAAAAGCACTTGAGAATATAATATAACCTAGGTACATGTATTTGTTTTCATTTGCTGACAGTGTATTTTCTACTGTGGCCGTAAAACGTGTTCTATTTGTAGAAAGGTCGGCCGAACTGGTCAGACCAAAGAAGTAACTGAAATAGTATCTTACTTTGAACTGTTTTCCTAAACGATACCATCTTTACTTGTCGTATTTATTGCAATACATTGTAGCTGACAATTAATCTATATGATATAAAGTTTGTATGAAACAAAGAGTCAATCTGAGAGAATATGAGTTGTTCTAAGCATTGTTCTTGCTTTCGATACATTTACAAAACGGTTTTCGCATGGAACTTCTAAGCTAGATCTTGTTTGAGAGAGAAGTGTTAGGAAGGCGTGGGAGCCAGATTTCTCTGGCACTTTCCATTTTTACCGATAGCTTAATCCAAAAGACTTATCACAATCAATTAATTTTACTATCTTTTAATGCAGTTTAGATACACAAGTATAGGCAGGTTGTCTTCAATCGAAATAGAATTATAAAGTCATTAAGTTGAACATCATTTCAAGAGAAACCTCTCAAGATTAGCAATATAAATGCACACATCGTAATTTTATTTGAGTATTTGCAAAGTGTTTGATGTTTTGATTTACTACAGAAAATAATATGTTGTAGATTTGAAAGTGTGATTCAAAGTGTGATTCAAAGCAGGAAAATGGAAATGCAGAAAATACTATTAACCACGTTTATTTCCTTTTCAATGCGGATTCTTTGAAGGCTGTAAACTAGACTGGCTATTTTGAACGCACTGGCGATAAACGTTTTATCACGAAAGTACAAAGACGACATGTAATTTAAGGTCCTGCAATAAATACGAACTCTGGGATAAGGAACCCATGACATTGGAATCCACCGAAGAGCCACCAGTCGGTGAAGAAATCAGTACTCTGATTGTTGCTACATTGAACGACATGGTCTCAGATGCCGAAAGGACACAGGGACGGTATTAACCAACAAGTTTTAATTCTTAGAACTTACACAACAATCATAAACCATACGTCTCGTCCAATCAAATGCCTTATAATGTTTTTTATATTCAGACAATATTTCGATTTAGAAATATTGTTTAATACGGTCCCTGGTCCCAGCTTATATTAAAGTGTCACTTTGCAACGAAATTGACTAGTTAAAAGAATATATAAAAAACGGTTGTACATAGATCATCTCAAACGTTTTCTGGGACCATATGACTTTAACAGTGTTTCTATGCATTTAATTACTTGCAAGGAAATGGAGTCATGAGCATTAAATCGTCGGAAAATATCATGTAAACACTATTCCACAAATTGTATACGTCCGACAAGTCTTTTTGTGTCGGTGTACCGCCATACACAGGTCTCCATCTGACAACAAGTAGTTCGACTGAAAGTGTGCTTATATACAGATCAGTAACTCGCATCAGTGGATTGTCATTTAACGAATCTGCATATTGATCATTTTACTCGTTTCTACGTACAGAAACTTTGCGAGAAAAGAATGATTTCATTTTTTAACCGGAACTTATTTCATGTACTACGGCTCGGAAGCATTTAATTCATTGTGGTTTGTCTTCATACATTTTAACGAATTCTCCACAATTTGCTCAAAAGAAAGAACTCTGTAAGTTTACCGTGTACATCGAAAACAATGCTATGATAGAAGTGAATACATCTCATATGTTATGTTCCAAAACTGAGCCAAGGTAAACGCTTTATTTGTTTTTATCCCCCGTATCGTTTATCAATTAACGTAAAGCATAGGAATAAGGAAAGGCTTGCCAAGTTTAGGATAGACCGCCTTTCTGCTATTATAAATAATCACTCAAAGGACTTGCAAAAACAATACAAACTATCTGAGAACCGCTTTCATCTTATCACATACAATTAAACCAGATTAACCCGCTCCCAACAAGCCATAGATTGACAAGCCCTATAGTTTAGGTGTATCTAAATGTGAGGCTTGCGAAAAAAAAAACTTGAAGTAAAAAAGGTAATGCCGATATATCTAGCGTTTTCTGCCTTTTGTTCAATATATTCTATGATGTATTATGTACACACAAATACCATCTTTCACATTAGCCTACCGATTTTGTCGCCCATGTCAAATTGGACCACTCTACATATCCTCCTTCTGGAAAGAATTAATATATAAAAGAAGATAAATAAAAACGTGAATAACGTAAAAATGCACCGATTTCCATATTATAGATCTAGTCATTGACTTTTGAATGTGTTTCAGTGAAGACGTGCATGCTGTTTCAGACAGTATTATACACCATTCTGTATTGGCAACATTTACATCGTTGCCTGCAACACCATCGAATGTGTCGAATGTGTAAGGACCAATATTCCATAATATAAGATTTTCTATAAAAAATCTAAACCATTACCTGGTTGTGACATCCAATGGGCCATAGTAGAAAAGCTTGCAATATCACCATAGCTGTGAACCACTATGTTCCTGTCCCAATACTTACCATGTTTTGACATGGAAAATCATTTGCCCTTCCAAGCATTTATTCTGTCGCCTGTTTCACATTTCTATTAAGACAACCTAAATAATTTGTAGTTAGGGAAAGTATTAAACAGGGAACTGTATTCAAGTATTCTGATACTTGCACCTAGGCAAGGTAAAACCTGTTTTATTTATTGAAGCACATTGGGTAAGATGGTGAACAACATCAGTGTATGGCTATAAAACCATCCACAGCACACTGTGTTTATTATGTAGCATGCTGCTCTATCTCTGAGATTTAAATGGTTAGATACGTTCGACAGAAAATGATCATCTAGAATTTTTCAAAAAAAGATGAATATATACTTGCCCGAACAGTTAAAGGGACCAAGACAAGAAAATCTATGCATCAGAACAACACATGGGCAGCCAGACCATACGTAATTTCGTGGCGCATCGTATCATCTTGGCACAAAAAGGAAAATAGCCATAGCGAGTAGATTCTATATATAAATTTTGTTTTACTTTCTTTCGAGAACCAGGATTTCATAGCTGCTACTATAAACGTAAACGACAAGGTAGGTCACAAATACTTATTTGATGCCAATATTTGGCGACCAGACGATCTAACCGTACAGGTCGACCAATTCATACGATATTTCTTTCTTGAGTATAGTTTTGATCTGTTGATATTTCAACTGATTGACCTACGTCTCGATAAAAGTTGCATGTACCAAATATTACAGATCTCTAATTTGAACATTTGGGTTTTATTAAGAAATAGATACCTTGAACAACAATTTTAAATGCATGATTTGAGTCAAATGACAAATCCTTTAGAAACGACTGAAACCAGTCTATATACATAAAATACGTTCGAACAAAAGACACCAAATGTCTACGTTTTGGGATTACATGATTGTGAACAATATTAACTTGTTCTATTGACACAGATGTTCAATTTTATCTCTCATCAGAACAGATGTTATATACAGTTTACCACTGTTTTAGAACCCCCTTACATATTTGTGTTTCTGGCCATTCACCTGTCTTTATGTATTCATTCCATTATTAACCCTTTCCCAAACGACAAAATTTTAGGGTGATCCACTTCAAAAATTGCCAAAAATGAAAAAAAAGTAAGTTATAAAAGATAGAATTTGTGTAAAATATGACATGGGAAATATCGAGACAAAAGGAGAAACTGCTGAAAAAATGTAATTTATAAAAGATAGAATTTGTGTAAAATATGACATGGAAAATATTGAGACAAAAGGAGAAACTGCTGGTTTTCAGCAGTTTCTTCTTTTGTTTCAATGTTTTCCCAAGCCTTCTCTATCAGGGACGTCAAAGCCAGGTCTTGTTTGGAAAGGGTTAAACAAGTCTTGTGAAATCATAGATGTATTAATTACCGTCTGCACGCCTTTTTTAACGCCAACTTGTCCCTTTCTTAGATGGACAATGTTACAGAGCAAACTGAAAGCTGCCATAACATTACAGAATAAAAAACAAATGTTGTCATAACCGAAAATATAAAATCCAGTGCACATAAACCTTTGAAGGGAAATGATATAGCAATGGATATCAGTAGACCCTATGTATGACTTTTCTTCTTTTCTTCCCCGCAATGTCTAATTTGTCTGTTTCTATACTTTCATTATAATTATAAATATTGGGCTGTCTTAACCAGATCTTGTCTTGAAAAGGAAAGAGTTGTAATTAGAAGAGGACTGTTTTAATATTTCACATTGCAAATGACATTAATTTTCAAACATTTTTTTTAATTATTCGTTTATAATCATGTCTTACAAGCTGGTATGAAATGCATATTTCAATTTAGTTTAAGAGAACCATATTCACACTTCTCCTTGACCAATTTGTAACTAACGATTGTGATTTGTATTAATCCTTCAATATTTAAATTAGAAACTGAAAAAGTTCTTTGTAAAATATTTCAAATGTAGATTTATGTGTTATTAATGTCTTTCTAGCTGATGAGGAATGCCAGTCCCAAAAAACATTTAGGTTAAGAAGATGTAAATAAAGATAAACAAACTCCTAATTATAATCAATCCACACATTATACCAGGCTTCTTATGTTTCTGGGCGAACTTTCAACTCAGCTGTTTTGAACATTTCAAAGATTGTTTATAAAATATACAACACAAGACAAGATTTAAAACATCAACCTGGCAACTTTAATTTGGCATCAATTAAGATTATAATGCAAAATACACTTACTTGCGTTGTAGAAAAGACAGGGATATGTTCACTAACGTACATTTGAAACATGACTTATGTCCAGTTGAACAAAGCGTTGTTGTTAGAAGTCTTTAAAACAGAATTTCTAAGCATTTCTTAAAAGAACCAATGGTTTAAGATTGTCGTATATCTGTCTATGTTTTGGGCCTGCTGCTTTGCTTTGTCACCGAAGGTTTGTCATTCGTTGAAGGGCATGTTGTCACAGGCTGCAGTAGAAAAAATAAATCACAGTGGACGACTACAAGTTCCATATCATTGGTATAAGCGTTTTAAGTTTGGTCTTATCATGGTACTTTGGTGTGAATTGACAAACGTTTCGTATAGAACGTTTGGTTTCAGTAGCAAGTTCGTTGCAATTTTGCTAACGTTTTAGTGCACATTAACGTAATCTTGAACAAGCTAATTACGTTATCATGGTGCATGTGCGTAAAATACTTTGCCATTCTAGAACTTCAAAAGTATTCAAATCAAAAGATTTAATCTATACTAATCCAAAGAGCCAACGCAACACGAACTTTAAATTACAATATTTTGATTATTAAAATGTGAATTCGTTGATATTGACTTCATTTTGACCGCTTACCATTATGAGATCACCATGAAAAAAACCAAATGGGTCTAAATGGATTCCGTAACGCAAATAACGTTACAAACGTAATGCCGGGGTGTGTTTCAAAAATGAAACTAAGATCTGTATCTCATGTGTCATCCTGTAACATTGAACACAGCACAACACCTCTGTGACATCAAACGTAACTAACGTCGACAAACGTTTATAGGAATACTCTGTCAGTCTTAAATTAAGGTTAGCCCCATTTGACGCAAGGTCTGTAGTTGGACTGGGCGTTGACGTAAACGCATGTCAAGCAGGTTCCATATTTGCTAAGGTGGTCAGATTACCACTTTTGAGCGTTGCAGCACTGGAGACAGACTCGTGTGTGCATATGTAGTAAATTGGGACCCACATAAGGACGTCGAGGTCGGAACCCATGCATGTTTACGTAACCTGTGACGTGTCTGTGCACTTATACGCGGTTCAGAGCAGTTGCAGCAGCCTTTTTGTTGTTAGCCGAAAGAGGTCTCTGAGATTTTGGGTTCTCAACCTGCTGCCCTGTACCTTGGTAGTTACACGACTTCTGAATGCTCTTGGAATGTCATAAACATTACCGGAAACGTCAAAACAAACGTAAACAAGGAAAGTTTATGACATTGAAAAAAATCAAAAAATGGAATTATTAACCCAAATGGAACTTTTAACACATTCGGACATGATTAATGAGTAAGATTAATTGAACATACCAGTTTGCTGAAACTTCCGCTATAGTCATGCTATCGTAGACCACGCAAAGTCCAATAGCCGGGTAACCACAGTCAGCCGGGAGCAATCCATTCACCTGTGCCTTTCGGGACAATGCTAAATTGCGGCATTTCTGTCTATCGCCAGACAGAATTGTTTACATAATCTTATCGGGTTATCTTGTGACTTTCCAAAAATGCACGTGCGCTGGTTTATTGCACACACTGTTGCACGTACAGCGCGGATGTAGGGTTTTGAACCAAGGACTGTTTTCAGCGAAGCATAACGGTTCTTGCATTCTTTTTATGTGGACAATAAAATCACTATATAGAATAATGAAATATGAAGTTTCGTTGTTTTATCATATCTCATCAAAAAGTTACAACAAAAAATCTTGTTGCGATGGCAGTTTGGGTTAGTATATATGGACTTTCCGATCTTTGAATTATTTGTTGTGTAAAATTGTTTTCTTTCTTTCAATTGTTTTTAAAATCATCGCGAACGTACATTTTTATGAAGGCGAAGGTGCAAGAATTGATTGTATTTCCATACCATACACAATACACCGAAACATAGCAACAGAGACATAAAATTGAATCTAATATAAACATCTACAAATGTTCATATTTATACGAACCCATATAAATCTGTGTGATGTTTTAACCCTTTCCCAAACAAGACCTGGTTTTGACGTCCCTGATAGAAAAGGCTTGGGAAAACATTGAAACAAAAGAAGAAACTGCTGATAACCAGCAGTTTCTCCTTTTGTCTCAAAATTTTCAGAGCTATATTCTACACAATTTCTATCTTTAATAACATCCATTTTGTCATTTGTGGCATTTTTTAAAGTGGATCACCCTAATATTTTGCCGTTTTGGAAAGGGTTAATGCTTAATTTGTTTCAAGGAATGCCACATCACAATCGTATTATAAGAAACTCCGATTTTTCTCCGCGTCATTTCAAATACATTGATCCACAAAAGAAATTCCCACTTTTTAAGTAGATTAGGTATAATTTGATTTCTCCATGTCCAACTGTCAGTTCTTCTGTTCGTTGAATATCGTTCTATGTTATTTAACTCAACAACGGTCGCGAATCTTTACTTTTAAAAATGTACATGGCCCAACAATGAGTCGAATCATTTTTGTGTAAGTCACGGATTTATTTCTAGAACTTCACATTTTTCCAAACGAATTGTTCCATTTGTTCAACAACGGACGTCCAAAGTATCAGAACCAAACCTTGTCAGATTTCCCCCGTTTATTTTTATTGTATTTTTATTTTAGTCTAAAAAGAAAATTTTCCCAAAAATCAGTCAAAGAATGGGTTTTAGAAATAATAATGCACGGGTCGCCGAAACTAGGGAGATAATGCAATTTTCATGTCTACAAATTGCAGTTAAATGAGACGATATGAAACGAACCGAGTTTCCAGAGGCACGTGGATGCAATAAAATTTATTAGCATTTAACCTTGTAGTTTGATAGAATCAATGTCGAGGCATTTTGGAGTCATAATATTTTCAAAATTGAATGGATACGGTCTTTGATGTCGGTGATATCCATCGGATCTGGTTTATATTTCGTGGTATTTATTTGATTTGTTTTATTGTAGATAGGCACAAACCAGTACGGATGAAACGGATTACACTTCCGAGTGCAGATGGTGCTGATTTGGGAGAGAGGTTTAATCTACATAATAACTCAATATAATTAAAGCAGGACTGTATGCCTACAAGTACAAAAACATTTTAGTTTCCGTTATACTCAAAGATACACCATACCGTTTATTTACTGTATATTTTGTAATTCGTTTTGATCTATGTCATTCGTGTAATCTCGGACATCGTGAGAGTCCAACATATTCGAACATCATGTTTATGATTATGGTATTATAGATTCACTATTAAACGAGAATAATTTCAGTTGTTTTGATAAAGCAGTTCAACTGTAATTATTCTCGTTTAATATTGAATCTATTATAATTCACAGGCGGCAATCATGTGACTTTGTTATGATATATTTTCCTCACTTATGTAAACAAAAAACACTCGGTAAGAACACATTTCCGCAAATTTCAAATCAAATACTTAACTCTCAGTATTGAGATACGTACCATTAGATGCGTCGTAATCTCCGGTTTATTTTGATACCAAGATCATCCCTCAAATCCATGTCAAAGCTGAGAACATTCGTGCAAAGTGCAAACATTTCTTAAGAAAATATATCACGACATTTAAAAATACTTTGCACGAATGTTCTCAGCTTTGACAGGGATTTGAGAGAAGATCTTGGTACCAAAATAGACCAGAGAGTATGACGTTTCGAATGGCAGGTATCTCAATATTGAGTGTTAAGTATTTAATTCAAAATTTGAGAAAATGTGTTCTTACCGAGTGTTTTTGTTTACATAAGTGAGGAAAATATATCATAACAAAATCACGTGATTGCCGCCTGTGTAATTAGGGACATTGTATTATGTATAATTAATTATTTACTTACACTTATGTCTATTTTCAGGACCAAAAGGCCCCAAAGGTGATAAAGGGGAGCTGGTAAGAGATTCTTTTTTATTCATAATGTGTTATAGGGCTACTCGCAGCACATGTACAATAATTAAAAAGAAACGAAGACAATAGTTTTCTCTTTCTCCAAGTACGTACGTGTACAGAAATGACATTTTTTGCTAGCATTTTCTTTTACTTTTGACTGATAGGCTAAAATGCATTGTTTGAGAAAGGGTTAAAATGTTTCTTTTAGATAGCTGAAAACAGCTACAGCAAATACAACAACTGAACTTTGTTTAATTTTGTTAATGACTTTTATTTGTAGGCCTACCTACTGCTCATATATTTTCAAATCGAAATATTTATTATTGCAGCTTTTCAATTTTGATTTGCTGAGTTAAATTGTATCATTTTTGTTTGTAGATAGATGCTTTTTAAAATTATTGTGACACGTCAAGCTAAAGGGAAGCTTTGAGAAGAATGAAACGTATCGAAATGGTCAGACTGGCGTACTGTGTAAACTGATTAGGATAAAAACATTTACAGTCGACACTCGTTATCTCGACATCGGATAAGTCGAAATTCCGCTTAAGTCGAAGTGAAAGTCATGTCCCGTCCTCAACATATGGATATCAACATGCATTCCGAAACGAATACAGCCATTGAAATGTAGTAGGAAAAGGATAGAAATTGCTCGTTTCGAGCAATTTCTTTCCTTTTCCTACTACATTTCAATCATGGACACATATGATGCCCATCAAAAATGGTTAGATATCGTTTCCATCGAAAATAATCAAAATCGGATTAGTCGAACTACGGATATGTCGAAGTATTTTGACGGCCCCTCTGATTTCGACACAACGAGTGTAGTTGGCGTCTGTCTAGTCTGATAAAGTCGTTTCTCAAAAATAGTTTTACACACTTCTCATACGTTTCCTTTAAGTGTGACGTGTCATAATTGCCTAGTCGCAGATTGAAAAAAGAACTTATTCATTTTGATTTGCCCTTTTCAAAGCATGTTTAATGAATTATGGTTGGACTCAGGAATGTTATCCATAATGGCAACGATGAATCCAGATGTGTTAGTACACACGCAGAGTTTGGTCAGGATTCTTCACCACCCGAAATAGCTACAAAAGAGCATAACTTGTCCTGGCATGACTGTCGGAGACATAAGCTGGTCTGAACAACGTGTGGGCTAAAGTGTTATAAGGCCATTTTCAACTTTCCAGCTCAATTGTAATTTGATTATGAAGGTTCTTGTTTATATCTTGATATATCGAAGTAACAACAATCAGTTTAAGAAAATTTTAGTAAAGAAACAGACTTCTCCAAACCAACCTTCCTTGATTTGTTTTTCAACATGATGTCATTAGGAAATGTAAGGCCAAGTAAAATTGTGTATGGTTCAGACACATATTGAATAAATAGGGTCGGTCGGCCCTTTAATTTATCATTCCCTTTTCCTTTATTTTTCTACTTTAGTTTTGTTGTTGTTGTTATTTCTTTAAATTTGTTTTCTTTTTGGACAAACCAGATTAGGCATGAGGTGCGAGATTTCTTGAGAAGTTTTGGGATAAAGCATTCTTCTGAGCAAGATTTTTAAGACGATCACTGGGAGCCGCCATTGCTCTATACTTCTTTCGGAACACCTCGGTGAATTCTGTAAAATCTATATGGGAGAAAATTGACCGAGTTATTCCGAATGTCCAATGATTCATAAACGGCGGAGTTCTGAATGCTCCGTACTTCATACAAATGACGTCATTTGTATGAAGTATGGAATATTCGGAACACCTCGCTCATAATCTCGGTCTTAAAAACGCTGTATCAAAAACATCTTAAGAACTCTTAAAATATCTCGCCCTAAAGAACGCGGCTATGGTCTCATTTAGGGACGGTCGGGTAATCTGAATCAAGTACGAGGGACGGTCGGAAAGTAGTTGGACTTTTGACTAGTTCTCTTAAACTATTCAACTTTTTAACAAAATTCTTTTTACACTGTTTGAACAAATTGTCCGTCTATGTCTATGCGTTTTTACCATCTTCGTAGCAGCTTTATTATTCCCACTATTAACCATGACGTAGACCCACTGTATTAGGTACAGTGCAACAGCCGGTATCAAAGGCGCCCTGGTCTCAAATTTCTCCCCAGCAAGCATTTTTTAGTTCTAGACACAAATAAAAGTCACATGGGGAGAGGTCTAGGTTATAAGAAGGGTAAAACAACTATTGTTATGTGTAATAAATGATAATCTCCACTGTAGATGTGATAGTATGGGAGCGTGTGTAATCGTGAAAAAGAAAACAGTTTTCTTTGCTAATCTGGGACGCGTTTAATTCAGCATTTATTCTTAGATTTTTCTGAATTACTTCAGAGTTGTACTTGGCAATGACAGTTTTTAACCATTTGACATGAAACGAGTAACTATCAATCCTCATGAATCCCCAAAAGCAACAAACATGCCTACCATCCGAAGGTAACAGCTGAATCTCTTCAGGTGTGGGGAACCAGCTCGTTTCCATGACTGCTGTGACTGAGTTTTTATCCCAAGTTCGAAATTATGAACCCGTATTTAATCTCCAGTAATAATGTGGTTTAAAAACTTAACTCCTTCACGATTAAAAACTAGAATGCTCTTTTGTTTTGGTTACCCTTGTTGTTCCTCTTACAAATAGCATATGCTACATAAAACACCTATCACATATAAGTGGACAGAATATTGTATTTGTACAACTATCTTTGAAAATAAACCGACCATATTATTGGCAAATGGATGTAGATTCCACTAATGTATAATGTGTTTAATATGTAGTTGCAAATGGAGAGACAGCAGCACGAAAAGTCCAGCTACTTTCCGACCGTCCCTCGTATACTTTTTATTTTGGCCTAACTCGTTTATGAAAAATATAACTTATCTCACCTACATTTGATAGCTTTGATTACATTGAAAATGGAAGTATAATGGATAATTTGCTAGCAATTTCTTAAGGCCTGCAGCACGACTGACTTTGGGAAAGAATTTAAGACAAAGATCCTAATTTGTACGTTCTAATGACAATAATTTGTTGTTTCCCTCTTTTAGTTTTAAAAAGTTTGAATGTAGCAATTAGATAAGACACAAGACGTAATGTTCCTTTTGTGGGTTCTTTCAAACAAACAAACAGAAACACTTTAAAATTCGAAAGCATAGAATACGTATTTAGGGTTGCTGGTCCTCATTTACAAAACGTACAAGAATAAAAATTGGATAAATGAGAAGTTTCTATTGACATATGTTATAATTATTATCTTTGTTTCGGGTGATATCGGTGAGACGAGTTTCAGTATAAACGTCCAAGTGCGATGTTGCTTGCTTTAAACATAATTATGTGACATAATATTTCATCCTTCATAACCTATATAAAGAATTTGGAAACTCGCATTGATGCACTTGAGACCAACGTGGATAAACCCTTTCCCATAAAAGACCAGGGGCCAGTATTATCAATTGTCGTACGATTATTTTTTGCGTAATTACTTGTACAACAAACCTGATTGGTCCAAGGATGGGTTGCAACAACGGCTCAAAATTGCTCAAAGAATAGATTTTCTTTAAATTCTGTGAATTGATAGGGTTACATAATATCTTTAATTTGTATGTGTAAAAAATCTGATCAGGCCTTACTTTTGGAGAAAATGGCTAACAAAGTGGGTGGGGTAAATTGACATGACGAGCATTTTTTTACTTTGAAGTTAAATAACTTTTTATGTGTAGATCAAATCGAATTGAAATTTTGCATGTAATTTCAATGTACTAAGGACAGAAGGTTTTTGGAATCATTAATCATGTATATCAGTATTTTGACTTTCTGTATTCGTCCTTCTGTCAATCTCAGATTTTGCTTATTTTTGATGTACTTACTGTACGAAACTATCTCTACAATCTTTTATTTTGTATGAATTGACATGATATTTTGTGAACATAATCCTATTTAATGTAACTAAATATGTATAAACTTTGAGTTAAATCCGTTACGTAGAACCAAAATTATTAGACCTTGACATTCAAAGGTTATTCTAAAATTTCAAATTTTAAGATTTTGAGCTAAAATTTATCACGAAAATTGGAATGTGAAGTTAATTTTAAACCAAAAAGTTTATTTTCATAATATCCTAGGTGTAATTATTTAGTTCAGTGGAATATTCACGATTGGTACTGACTTTTACGCACATAAAAACAATGATATTTGAAGGGGGAAGTAGACAATTTCCTTTTCAATAGTCATTATTGTTCTGTATGTCAAGGTCAAGGTCTACTGTGAAATTTGCATTGAACAAACGTAGAACAGCAAAATATTATACCTGTGATTTTATTTATTGAAATATACTTAATAAGCCCATTTTTTTATATCAAGATATAGCTGATAATTATAAAAAGTCATTTTTAGAATGACCTTTGAAGGTCAAGGTCAAATAACTTTGTTTCTGTGTGATGCATTGAATCAAAAGTTTACACATGTTTAGTTACGTCATATAGAATCATGTTCGCAAAATATCATGACAATTCATACAAAGGTAAAAGCTGTAGAGATAGTTTCGTAAAGTTAGTACATCAAAAATAAGCAAAATCTGAGATTGACAGAAGGACGAATACAGAAAATCATTAAACTTATATACATGAACAATGATGCCAAATATCTTCTGTCATTAGTACATTGAAAGTACATGCAAAATTTCAATTCGATCTGATCTATACAGAAAAAGTTATTTAACTTCAAATTAAAAAATTGCTCCTCATGTCAATTTACCCCACCCACTTTGATAGCCATTATCTCCAAAAATAAACACTCATCAGATTTTTTACACGTACAAATTAAAGATATTATATAACCATATCAATTCACAGAATTTAAAGAAAATCTATTTTTGAACCCTTTTTTCAACCCATCCTTTGATTTCTCGTGCAACCAGGTCATGAGATGTCTTGTTACACGGTTTACACAAAAACGTGATAATACGGGCCTCTGGTTTTGACGACCTTAATAGACGAGGCTTGGGAAAACATTAAGGCAAAAGAAGAAAGTTCTGATTATTAGCACTTTCTCCTTTTGTTTCAATATTTTCTGGGCTGTATTGTGCACAAATCCAAAATCAATAAACACCCATTTTGGCACCTGTAGCAGCTTTCAAATTGGGCCATCCTAAAATTTCGCTGTTTGGAAAAGGATTAAAGTCGGCCTGTTTATGTTACAGAATCAGAATAATAGATCTACGTTTTTCTCTTTTTTTTCTCTCATTAAGGGGGAATGCTCCAGTTTTACGGAACACTCGGACTTTACTGTAGTAATTTAAATGTTTCGTACCAATATGGTTCGCTACCAGATTTTAAATAATATAACACATCATTACAATTTACCATTTTCGACGGTAAAAGTGTATTTATTATGCGAAACTGATTTGCTCAAGATGGAAATCGATTATTTAGAGCAAGACAGTCGTAAGTGTGGATGCAGTTACCACTGTTTTGCGTCATTTTATTCGTGTGTAGCTGTCAGACATTTAGATATATGTTGGTGTCTTCTGCTGTGGTTCCAGTGTCATACTAAAGCACATTCTACCCAATCTGAGCTCAAATTCAAACAGAAAATCCATGTTCCCTCTTAGTACTCGTGAGAGAAGCCAATAAAATCAGAATAAAACACAAGAGGCACTCAGACCGGTTGTTCACCAAGGGCAATAATGTAAATCAGGTGGTTTTTATTATGTTTGTGCCCTTTTAAATAATGCGGCAATTACGTTTATTGATGTTTAATATGTTTAATGGGTTAATTTTGATTGCTAGAAAATTGTATTATTGTTAGTATCATGTCTGTGTTGTAGAACACAAAAAACTTACATTTCCCCTAAATTCTAGTAAAATTGCCATCTTTTTTTATTGATATCAATGCCCCAGATGTCCGGCGAATGAAGAGTATGACATTTCCGTTCTTTGGTGCCTATTCGTGTATCAAATGCTAGAAAGACTTTTTTAATGCAAGTGATACTTCGCATTCTCTTCAAAAGAGAAACAAAATTGGACTCGCTGCATCCAAAAATCCCAAAGGCATAAAGCCTTGTTAGTAGATATATAATTATATACATGTATGTAATTTGTTTAAATTACGAGAACCCTCAAAAATCAAATATTATTTTGGTCAGATGAATAACGTCATTGATGCTTTCTATTTATTTTCTTTATTAAGTGTTAGTCATATAAAACACAAGGTATGCATATACTCTTGGCACTTATGGGAAAATAAGAGAGCAACAATAATAAGCTGATGTTTTAGACAGAACCACTAATAGAAAGAAGCATACGATTATCCTTTTAAACGAAAAATGACTTTAGAGAGAATAGTCTTAATATATTTAAATTCAAATGTAGAGCTGCATTATCCATTTTTCAATTGTACGAAAATACGTCTTTGAATGGTAAAGATAATCAATGACATTGTTTTAATTTGTTTGAGCCATATCCAAAGTATTAGTAGGAAGCTGGTATAACATTATTTAGCACAATAAGGTTAAAAGAACCATGATTTTCAAACAGTTTAATTGCAGTATTCATATGAACACAAACGACATTTTAATTGCCACAATCGTTTAGAAATGTTTTTTCCGTAATGATTCTTGATAGATAAAGAAAAATTATCTTTAAACAAAACCGCAAAGAATGTTGTTTTTCCCAATTGAATTGTTACCATTTTCATACAAAAAGAAGCGTTTTTCCTGTTCTAGATCTATTTTCTGATATTTTCCTTTCTTATTTGTGTTCAAGCGATTAATATTTTGAACAGTGATCGAGGAAATAATGGGAAACATATAATATTTTATATGTTATAAACGTTATTTGCCGATATTTTTTCTGAATGGTTTGGTATACCTTTAATGTCATTACTTCCATGTAATCCAAAAGGCATTTGGCCGAGTACCATGATGTTACGTTAATTAGCTCACCGCATGAAGGAATTTAAAGAAGCTTTTATCTCCGGCAGCTTTCATTTACGTTTCCAGGTGAATTAATGTAATTCTTATGATTATTGTCTTCGTATCTATTACATTTAGGAATAGCTGGGATTGTTATGTATTTTTCAACCCTTTCTTTAACGAAAAAAAACCATGGTCTTTGACTTTCCTACTAATGTAGACTACGACAAACACAGAGAAAAGCTGAGAATGCTGATTGCCAGAAAAGTATTATTATCTTCCTTTTTGCTTTCCATGCTTTCCTATAATTATATACATGTATATTTCAATGACATTGATTCAGTCGGATATGTCATTTTAGAAACTTCTTATGGCTTAATTATAACTGCTAGGAATATGATCCTGCATCCATCTGCATTTGAAATATTGATGTACATAGATGTGAAAAGTATTGTAATACTATCTGAATGGCAGAAATGCCCGAGGCTCAAAACCTTTTGATATCTCCTCGTACTCATATACGTAGAGTGAACTGAAATTCTAAATACACTGCATAAAAGTCACATTTCCACATTTCTGTCTAGATAAGACGATGCTGGTAATAAAGTATCTCATTAAATATTTTTCCATAAACTAGTATATTTATTACAGGTAATTATGAGAACACATTCTGTCATTATCTTTTTCCATTCCATTAATTATGTGGATAATCCCACCACTAATCGCCATTTAGCGATTCTTCATCTGTAAATCACTGCTTTTCAACAAAATCTCGTAACTGCAGCTTAAAATAAGCTACACTTACGAGGTTTTCGTTGAAAATCGACGAAATGTCATAGTTGGGAGGTCGGAGAATATTCTCTATCATATCACTTAAAAAAATGTTTCGCAGAACTGAAACGCAAATAAAAAAGAATTTCAAACATCGATGAACTTCAGAACAAATGATATGTACAAGTTCTGTTATTCGTTGATTGGATTATAATTTATTTGAAAATAATATTTCTGCTTTTTGATCGGGTGGACACACGATAACTTATAATTATGTGGCATTTTATTATTTTTTTTTTTTTTACTTGCACAAAAAACATAATTTTCATTTATTTTTAAGGGATTGAAAGGCGACTCTGGGTTTCCGGTAATTCCAAATACTTTGTGCATATATAAAGCTAAATATATAGACACATGTAAATTAGCTTTAAATAAATTACTTCCAAGACTTGAAGCCATATACAGATTCTTCGCCCTAATGCTTTCTCATATTGCTTTTTTGTATTCTGCTCCTTGCTCTGATGTCTTTAAAAGTATTTGAACATTTAAGCAGAAATATGGAATATAAAATCAGACATCGAAACCTTCCTGTGCTTTAATGTAACCCGATCAGTACTCATGCTGCTCTTTATAATTCTCAACCCTTTCCCGAAAGGCAAAACGTTAGACTGTTCCAACTTAAAAGGTATTGTAGACGCCAAATGGATGTAGCAGAGAACATACTGATGTAAAAGGAGAAAATGCTGATTCTTTTGCCTCAATGTTTTCCCAAGTCGTGAAATGTACTCAAAAATAATGTAAGAGGGGACAACAAGAGTATTGATTGACTGGATGGTCTGAAGCAGTGTTGTTTTCAAACAGCGCAAGACGTGTTTCTCCATATCTCAGCTTGTTTTAGTTAAGAATTTGAAGGTTGCTTAATGTCTTAAAGCTTCTAGAATTGTCCATTGTTGTTTCTCCAACTTTTAACCATCTCTATCTTTACCCTATTAACACATACTTTATATAACTTACAACATATTCGAAATATATGCTTTATACTAGTTGAACATTTCCCATGTTAACCCTGTGACCCCAGATTTATGAGAAAGAAGCACGCCTGTCAGCGAATTTTCGAAACGATGTCCTAAAGTAAGACCAATACTAATGAAAACAAATTCATTTAGAATATTCGATCTGGTTAACGTAAAAACATACTATACATGGCGTAGTATTAACGAGCGCCAAAAATAATGAAACTTAGTCTGGTTTATCTGCCCCTAATACCGCGTCATTTGGCCAGGCATTCACTAACAATGGCGGCATCAAGTGGGTAGATTTCACTACAAAGGCAAAGAGCAAAATCCTTTAATTTTGAGAGCAAAGATACGACATTTATAAAATAGATAGTTTTCGATATATGTTTGACACTAGAAGTAACAGTTTTAAACGATCACCACACTAATTAAATTATGAACATATAAACTATATTTTGACAATTTGAATATATGTATATCAACTGTCTGATTAGCTCAGTGGTAGAGCGTCAGACTTGCATTCCAGAAATCCACGGTTCGAATCCCAGTTCGAATATATCTGTTTGTTCCCCTATATTTATTTTTTTTTTTTACATTTTTATACCAAATGTTTCTAGAGATTTCAAAGACGCAATGAAAACACAATTACCAATTATTATTTTTATTGTGTCTTTGCAATTTCTAGAATAGTTTAGTTTGAGAAAATGTAAAATAAGTCTCGTAGGAAAACAACATGTACCATGGTGGGATTCGTACTCTGGACCTCTGGAACACAAGTCGGACGCTCTACCACTGAGATAATCAGACATATGGTCAGAGGGGAATCCAAATTGTCAAAATATAATTTACATGTTCATAATTTAAACCCGATTTCTTTCGGGTTAGCGTGATGATTGTTTAAAACTGTTATTGCTAGTGTTAAAGTTATACCGAAAACTATCTATTTCATAAATGTGTCATCTTTGCTCTCAAAATTAAAGGATCTTGCTCTTCATCTTTGTAGTGAAATCACCCCACTGGAGGCCGGCGGCCATTGCTATTGAGTGCCTGACGTACTAAAATACATAGTACGACAGGAACCAGACTAAATGAAACTAAGCTTGGCGTGTGATTTGTATGACAAACCATACTCGCATAATAAGTTACGTACATTCAAATATAATGTTATGTTTATATTCTACATTTCAAAAACATTACATAGATCGATATCTGTTAAAATATAGTTACTAAGCATTAGAATACCTATATAACAGTTCTGTTATGACGTCACTTTATATAATTACAGGGACGTCGAGGATTACGTGGTTATCCCGGATTTCCGGTTTGTCTTTTGAATGGTTACCGTCGTTTTTTAAGTCAACATCACCATTGTTTAACACAATAATACTACTAGTAAATGAGCAGTTCTTGAGAGGAAACACATTTCGGTGTTCGTTGAAAATATGAAATCTTGTTTAGGTTTTCGACAACTCTCTCAAAAAATGTTCATACTCAAGACTGTTCTAATGTATTTGACTAAATAAATGTAGATGTTGTAGAAATTGTTCTATTACCTCTTTTCATCGACTGAAATGTTCTATTAATTAATGGCATGACTCTGTCGTTTCAGTGACGTCATATTAGCTCGTCCATTTTCTGAAGAACTTCTGAATCTCTTTTTTCTATTGAAGGCAAAATTATCGACTACTTTTCTGAATTCACTTTAACATTCTCATTTCCATTCACTTGCTGCTTTTTTATTTTTATTTTGCTTCTTAGCGTGCACATGCATGTGTATAAATAACATATCACTATTTATTTGTTGAACTCACGTTTACCATGGCTAACAGACAACATAGACCATCATTAACATTTTTGTCTTACACGTTTTAAATGGCGTCATACGTTGGCAAAAGTGATGCTAAATATTGCAGGTAATATGATGCACATAATGTATTTAGAAACCCTATGATATAAGCGAATATGTGATACAGAAGACGTATCACTCATTACAATGTGCCCTGAGCATAGAGTAAAATTCACTCGACAAGGTTATGATGCCTTTTAGAACATCACGTTTCATCTCTCATTTCGCAGCTTTTCTACCAAAACTTTGTAACAACAGCTTTAACAAATCTGTAGTCAACAGGTTTTTTTTAAGAATAACGATGAATTGTTACAGATATAGAAGGGAATATTGTTGCATATAGATTGAAAAACAGGCAGCCAAACCGGTGAACCAATCAATCTGTTTGCATTGTTATAGATGTTGTATCGCTTTACTTACTGTTTCGTTGTTGGTAAACATTCAATTGCTTATTTGCAGTTCTGTCGAGCGCATTGTTAGAATATTCGTGATCGTTTAAATCTTCAGCATTTTATCATTTTTATAAATACTCGTACAAAGAAATGTTAAAGTATTTTTGCAAGTAAGTTTTTACGACTAGAGAAGGGATCACTAACATATAGAAAGTCAAATGATGCACTACACGAAAAGTTTTTAAAATAGACAAAAACATTTAATAGATATTAATTTCAAGATTTGAATGTCTTCATTGAAGTTTAATTAACGTGTATTCAATTGCTGGTATTGGCATAACATAGCAGTCGTCTTGAACAATTTCCAAAGCTAATATGAGTATTTTTTTATCTTGCAGGGTCCAATTGGCTGGAAAGGACAAACGGTAAGCATATCTTTGTCATGTTTGTTGATGATTAACAGATATAGACAGGTTGTCAATGTTGTTTATCGTCGCTTTTCAACAAAAAGCTCGAAATTGCAGCTTGTTTCAAGCTTCAGTTACGAGAGTTTTGTTGAAAAGCAGCAATATGTAATATTTCATTTCTGGTTGAATCAAACATGAATTTATAAATCTCAAAGGTCAAATGAAATCGTACAACTTTTACCTTTATTTTGAACCATGGTCTCGTCAACTTTTTTTTACTTTTGTTCTTCCATATATAGTGCCTACCACTTGTCTTTATCCTTTTCAGGGTTCTCCAGGTCCTAAAGGTGGTAAAGGTGAAATTGTGAGTATATTCAGATGATTACTTTAACATGCATTAGTGACTTTTAAGGAATACCACTATAACCATTAAGCACTGTAAATAACCTAGTACTGAGAAATGAGTAATTGCGAAATATACCTTACGAAATAAATGAAATACATGCCTGACAAGTAAACGTTTTCCTATAAAATATGAACATACCATATGAAAGAGATTCGCTATGGTGACTTGCATTTTTATTTCAAATCAATGGACGGTTGAAATTTTCATTGGCAAAATAAAAACCAAGTAAGCTTGAAGAGCTCTACATCGTCAGTGGTGGAATTCACAAATCACTCTAAATTTTCATTGGCAAAATAATCAAAGTACTCAAAGTACTGTTGGGAAGCAATTTGTTAATAATGTAGGCCTGTCCAAAAAGTAGAGTACTTTGATTGTCCATTTGAATACCTTGAATACTTTGATTCGTAGAGTACTTTGATTAGGTACTGCGATTATCCATTAAATACCTTTAATACTTTGATTCGTAGAGTACTTTGATTAGGTATTTTGATTATCCATTTGAATACCTTGAATACTTTGATTCCATGCATCTATTTATAGCTTTGAATTTTCATAGTTCAGTAAACTTGACTGATCCATTTACAAGGAATGCCATTGGACTGATCTTTGAACCATAATAAAGGAAATTACTACGCTGGTCTTTTCTTATCTTAGAGACATGATTAATTGAGTGTTTCATTTTCAGTCACACAATTCAATATCTACACATACCTTCAGACTTACATATTGAATATTTGAATGATTGTTACCTCATCAATCTTTGCTTTTGATAGAACTATTTATAGTGAGGAGGACCGGAAGATGTTGTGTGGAATGCAGAGAATGGTAAAGTGCAGAGAAAGACGGCTGTAAAGAGAAGCAAATTTTGCAAAAATTTGCTTCCCAAAAACCAAGTAAGCTTGTAGAGCTCTACATCGTCAGTGGTGGAATTCACAACTCACTCTATTTCTTAGTATACCTGTAAAATTACGCAAGGGTTACACAAAAATCAATCTGGATGGTCGAGACATACGTCTCGTACATTCAGATGGATTGTAATGTAATTATGATTAAGACAATATACAATGTAAAACGGCCTCTGACTTCTATCTCTTTTTTTCAGGGTGAAAGTGGTCAAAAAGGCAGCAAAGGTGAACCAGGTCTTCCGGGCTATGATGGCATCGGTGAAAAAGTAATACTTTTTATTGAACAAGTACAATATTAATTAATTAAGAAAACCAACTGTTCACAGGTTCATACCACAGGGATTGTTAACATTTTTATGCTTCATATAGATATAATTTTAACTAGATATTCTATTTATTTGAAGTATAAAAACCGCCAAAAAGCCCCGTGGTTCATGGTACTTTATAGTAGCTTTTGAATTATGAATTGTACATTTACAATGTATAATTGCATTGAAAATATCTTTTAACTGAACTATATATCAAATGTTCTAAAATCTCACAGGTTTCTGGTCAGAATCTGTTATCTATTCAATAAAAACAACAATATTAAATTATGGATGATTCACATTTTCGTAGAAAAGATTTAAAATGTATTATGATAAGTGTTTCCATGCAGGTTGTCAAATAAATAATCATTTTTCACAAAGGCCAAGGGTCGTGACAATCATTGAAAATTTATATGGATATTTTGGGTATTTCACTATTTCGTCGCTTTTCTTCGAAGACCTCGTAACTGCAGCTTGTTATAAGCTGCAGTTACCAGAGTGTCGAAGGAAAACAGCGATTGTTAGATAGTGTTATTGCGTAATATTAATAGACACTTTAACCAACATATTTCTGTCTTCTCTTGGTCCTAGCATGGAAAGAATGTTTGTTATATTCATTCTCCTTTTTATTGGGCGTATTTCATTGAAAAAAAAACTTGATGTATAAATATCCTTTGATTTACAAATTATACTAAAGATTTTGCATTCCTTTGTTTTACACTACTGTAATGTACATGTATAACTAACTATTGTTTATAGTCTCGTCCTTAGTTTGTACTCCTCTAACTTAAAATATTTAATGTATCTAATCATCTGGAAAGGTATTCGCCTGACTAACGCTAAGCACTACCATTTAACGTCAAGATATTAAAACATTCCCAAAATATTCCAGAAAAGATTGAATATACAGAAAACCTTGTGATAGAACCAGGTAGGGTATTTTTGGGAAAGCATTTAAAATTAAAGAGACAGACTCAGTGTTGGTTATCAGTATTTTCTTCTACCTTTTCAATGTTTTGATATCATCATGTTCTTCTTCCCTTTCACTGTTTCCAACAATCTTTCTGGTCACTCACGAAAACAAGTGGTTTTTGAGGAAACAGATGAATAATATAATTATAACAAATCTCGATGTTACCTGTGATATTTATGGAATTGTGTATTTTATACTGTAAATTTCGAGATGTGCGTTTTTGCTGCGTTAAGTACATAATGATGCATTTATCTTTGCTGGCCATTAGCATTTCCATCTTCCTTTAATGTTTCAATAGTTTTCTCTGATAGGTTCGGGACAGAACGTATTACAAAAATACTAACCTCTACGATATTTAACGCTTTCTAACATTTCTATTTCATATATATAGTCAGGGCAAAAACGTTCAATTCGACTGGAAGACAACGAACGGACGCTACTTCATCTACAGGTTGGTAATTTGATGAGGATTTGTCCTTTAGAATTTTGCAAAATAATTTGCGGGTTCCAATCAGCTGGTGCATACATACAGTCTGATTAGAATCCACATTGTTCTCATATTGCTTCTTCAGAATCTGTACCAAAGGAAAGCAAAAAGGATCTTAGTCAGATTTTACTTAGGCAAAAACCGATCTTCAAATGAACTTATGGTCTCTTTCCAGATCTCCTCCCAATTATATTTTCACAATGTTTGATTAGCCACTTTACATTACCTGTATTTCATATTCCTTTTGTCAAAAAAACATTCATAAGCGATATAGTTATCGATTGGAAATAGTAGGACAAAACGTATGCCACATATTTATGCAATATACATTCAAAAGACTAGTGTATATGTGCACTGAACTCCTGTGCCGATTAGTATACTGTTAGTTCTATTTTGAGTTTTATACGTTTAATTTATTAAAGGTCATATCAAGGCCATTAACAATGTAATAAAAAGCGAGAGTTCTAAATTATCAATTTTGTTGGACTACCTAATCGTCAATTTCTAAATATCTTCAACATAGCAATTTCTGTTGTCTTTTCAAGGAATCAGGGGTGGAAGTGATAACGATAAAGGTTTGGAAAAGTTGTTTGAATTTAGCACGATCAAAACTAGTATTAGTGTATGGTATGACGATCTGATTGATTGCATGAAAGCATGAGACTAGTTATTCATATGTGTAATAAAATAGCGATCAGGACTACCTACAGCTGCTACCAAGTTTGTGTGAGAGAGTTCATGGCGCTAGATGACTCTGGAGGAAGAACGGTGGACAAACACAGCTACTTTTGAAAGTTGATGTACGTGATGCATGTAACCAGGTAATCAACATGTACGAGTACGTACTCAAATTCCTTGTAGAACGAACATTTAACGAATGCTTCGAAACAAAGGTAGTTCCTTATGTCCTACAAATACAAAGTATTCAAAATATATGCTGGGGGATTCCTGTTGAAAGTTCGGCAAAACTGTAAGTTTTGTTTCCAATTTATCTTCTTAACATTCCTTTAATAAAGCATGCAACTAACTGTTTTCTTTGTATCATAGTTTTGCTAATGGCTTGTTTTACTAACATATCATTTAAGGTAAGTATGGAATAGTTAGCGCTTCTGCTCATGTACATTTGCCTGTCATTTTGTTTTCTCAAATTTATTCGTGTTTGAGAAATACTTTTGTTTCGTTGTAACCATGCATGTTGTAATTTCATTTGCATGTTTAGGGTGATCGTGGTCCACCAGGCTTGCCAGGAAATCTCGGTAAAGAATGGGAGGAAAAGATCAACACCATCAAGGTATGATACTTGCAACTGTAAATACCATCATGGTCTTCAGGGATCTGAATATTATTCCAAAATGACAAACACAATAGTAAACTCTTGCACAAGTCAGCTCGTGCTCTTTATATAAACATTTCCATGGAATGCCAGGGTCAAAATCTTTTCTGAATAATCTGACTTTTTAGAAACATCATTGCCATGTCAAAATACTACGGGAATAGAAGGATACTTGTACTTGTGGATAAAAACATTGTCACACATTGATATTATACCCTTCTGAAACTTTCTTTTTCGTTAATTGGAAACGATAGCACGCACCACATGTTTAGGTCCTTATTTATGCATGTTGTTATTTCCTTCATTGTTAATTGGATAGCATAATTTTATTCTGACAAGAAAAATCTTTATATCTTTTCCACTAAAGAGTGTATTGGAATATGCATGCAATATGTTAGTTATGTCCGTATGTATTCTATTTCGACAAATGTAAATAATTATATCTTCAAATTACTGAATAAGCTCAAAAAGTATTACAATTCATTACGTTAAATCTTTACAAATTTTGGAGAAAAAAAATATTATGTAGTAATTCACAATTACTCGCAAATTAAGTAGCGCATACATGTATTGACCATATGTTAACACAAATGTACGCATGTTGACAATAACTTTCAACTTTGTTCCATTTGTAGGGTGAGCCAGGAGAACCAGGTCGACAAGGACCCAGAGGTCCCTCTGGACCACCCGGGGAGCCGGGTCTACCAGGATTTGACGGTCTTCCAGGAGATGTCGGACCTACTGGACCACCGGTATGTTAGTCTATTATGTTTCAAATAGCTTGTCATATACTGAAAGGTCAAATACTGGGATGTGTACTGGGGAGAGTTTCATAAACTTTACTGAAATACAATTTATGAGCCAGCTTCTGGAAAAAAGTCCCTAGGGGCATCTGAGGCCAACATGGATCAAGTCTTATCTAGATCCAAGTTGTTCTGCAATATATTCTTTTATGACCTGGTGTCACTATAGAACGGAGTGTTGGCCCTGATTAGTGTCAACTAAGGCATAAGTTGATGCGGAAACATGGTATTCTCAAATCGTGCACAAGTCCTTAAGACATTTTACTAGATCAGGCCTCAATTATATTTGCTAAATATAACTACTAAATGGCCAGATCTGTAGATTTATATGTATGGACAATCAGCATGTCATTTAAAATACGGTATCTTGCCAATGACTTCTTTTGTGAATAGGCATCTGATTGTCTAAACTACTCTCGATCGAAATGTTGAACAATGTGTTCACTTTACATCGTTCAGTGGCCTCGGACTTCTGAAACAGAATTTCTTGCCTTCGTTACATTCAGTACTTTGACTTATTTTTCAGGGTCCTGCAGGTCCACAAGGTCCGCCGGTAAGTGTCTTTCCAATTAAATTATTAATTAATTGCTAGTCACACCTACTATAAAGGTGGATAATAACACGATCGATATATTACACAGAATTACAGATAGGATTTTGAGATGGCGTTAAAAAGGAAAATATCATTAATTTTTATTGTTAATCAAATCCTATGTTGTGTGTACTCATTGGAATCGTTTTGTAGAGTGGATTCAAATGAGTAACCAAAAAATATGGTCTGGATCCAAATTGATGAATTTAGACCGGTATGTCTTTACCCCTCGTAGGCCTTATGTTGCTCTGACCCCGAGACTAGTCTTTGAATTAGTAGAAGACACTTTGTGAAAGAGATGAATACAAGTTAATACAAGTTTATTACATTTCCCGATTTTATTACATTTCTGGTTGCTACATGAAATGTAATACGAATTTTGTCATTCAAAAAAGTTCTGTAATAATTGTCACATTTCTCGTTTTTATTACATAACAGTGCTTGATATCCTTATTTATAATATATTTTATTTTATTTGGTGTGTCACTTATAGGGTCGGGACGGTCTGCCAGGAGAAAACGTAAGTTGTTTTGACTTTTTATTACCTGTTTGATATAATTGAATTTCTTTTCTCTCTGCTTTATATCCTTTGAAATGAGATAATACTGGTACTTGTCATGTCTTGCATAAATATGGTATGCAATGGATGTAAAAAGGACATTTAAATGACTCAGTCATGATTGCACACCAATATATCATACAGAGAGCATTGGCAAAGACATCTCTAAAGAGTTATCTTGACAGAAAGCATTTTATTCAACTATTCTACACATGAAAGTTGTGTACTGAAATATTATTACTGAAATATCAATTGCAAATTTTGATAGTTTGGTGAAAAGTAGGTACTTCGTTATAGAGCTATTGTGACTTTACTTTTGTGTGTGGTTTAACCCCTTTTACGTTGTTTCCCTTTTATATGTCAAATAAGGAAAGGGAAATGCACACATGATTAACAATTGAAGGAATTGTTTAATGGCAAGATCATGTATAAGAAATATACAATTAGAGTACTCAATGTCATATTGTAATTGTGTTATTTACACAAGTTGTTTTCTTTGAATATATGGAGAATCAATGATAGATAAACATGCATGTTCTTTTGTTCGATGTTTTGAAGAACTATTATAGCATGTTGCATGGTATATCTAAGACATCTTTTTTAAAACAAAACCCTAATGCTAAACCCTTTGATAAGTCATAATTTTAAAATGAAAAACCCTTTACTCAAGCACATGCTTGAATTGTTAACAATATCTGAACAGTCTAACAAAAGACGGGGATTAATCAAAGCGCAATGTGCTCTTGACACATATGTAGTAAATTGACCTTTCATGTTTCATTGCTATGTTTTGGTCTATTTCTTGTGTTATGTACCTTCAAAAGCTCATTTGTATTTGATATCACTCCTGATAGGGTATGCCTGGGTTGGCGGGCGGATATTTCCGCGGTAAGAGCGGAGTGAAACACTCGGAACATAACTCCGGACCTATGCCTGATCTAAATGATAAGTTCCCCGCCGGATTCTTGGTTGGACCCCCGGGTCCACCTGGGCCTAGAGGGTTCAGGGGCAGGATGGTGAGACAGGAACATAGCCATTGCTTCACTGTTTTCTGTTGTTATCTATACTTTAACAAAATTTGTTGCAGTCACGACCGTACTTCAAATCTCATTTGAAATTGATAATACACATAGAAAAACTAAATTATGATAATTTATTAATTCTACCATACATTTTGAGTGATTTTCATAATTGACAATATGCTTAATTTGGAGATAAATATTTTGAAAAGACATAGGTTGCTGACTGCAGCACTAAATTTCAAAGTGACTGCAGCAAGTTTAATTAAAGTTAAAAAGGTTAAGAATAAAGACATTAAGAGTATTTATAAATTTCTTTGGTAAAACAGTCAGGGGACTCTCCCAAAAAGCGTAGGCGATGTAGACTAGAGGTCATTCCACGAGAGCAACATAAAGCCCGTAAACATAAAGACGACGACGATAGAGAAGTCCAGAAGGAGGTCATTGAAGAGATCGTCCCAGATATGACAAACGAACCATTAGAACCAGAGGGTGGAATAGAGGTTCTGGAAAACCCAGAGGTTCCCGACGACGAGATATCTCCTGATGCTTTAGAGTCCATCCCATCACTGCCACTGAAACAGAGACGGAGAAACAAGAGGAAGAAACTCAATAAAGAACAACGCGAGAAGAAGCGTCGTGAGAAGATGTGTAAAGAAGAGTACGATATAGTAGACGAGGATGATGAAGTTGACGATTTTGATTTACAAGACCGAATCAGAAGACATTCAATCAGGGGCCCTGTCGGCCCTGTAGGACCACCGGTAACTGGACAATAATGACCTCATATACTTCAACATAATAGATAATTCTATTTATAGTCGGTGCCTTTTAGATAGACATGTTGCAGTCACTTTGTATTTAGGATATATAAATAGATACATCTAATTTAAGAGGGATTGGTGCCATCTGATATATTTCTACATGTTTCAAAATGTCAGCGTTGTATATTATCAAACGTTACTTTGTTACATTTCATCTATGTGCTTTCATCGGCTCACTTTCTTCTATCTTTTAAGTAATTTAGCTTTGTGAGCACAATAAAACAGTCAACCGTCGGCTTGTTTTAACACTTACTCGAATCTACGCCATAATTTTGGGGTAATTGTTATGACATCAGTCCCTCTTTAAATGAGCATTTAGTTATCACATGTTACATGAATATCCCATACTATAGCTCGGTCATGATATGATGAGACATGTTTACGAAATTTTCCAATGTAAAAAACACAATATTGACCTCAATCATCATCAAACTACTGTGTGTGCTGGTTCAAATCTTAATTGTCTTACAACTTCAAGAAACGAAACAACGCTCGCAAACTTGCAATGCGACAATGAACGTTTTGCTCAGTGTTTCCATTGTGTCAAATTTGTAAACGTGTGCCATAATATCGTGACTGGGCTATGTAATGTTTGTTTTGTAAGTAGACCTGGAATTAGTATTCATCTTATATATTGTATACGCCACTAAAATTAACTCGGGACAACTTAAGTGTCGTGTGCAAAGTCCGCTATAATTCGGCAACGACCTGTGAATGATCAAAGATCAGCGAGTCCACATTGACGGGAGAAGAGGGATTTCGATATATAGAAAAAATTATTCGAACCACATTTTAATTAATTGACATAGTACCATCTGGAGACAGCTGCTGTACTGTCACAGCCATCGCGGACAGCACGCATTGTGTGTCTTCATTCGCTTTTATTCAGTTGGAAATATGCTTCTCTCCCAATTTACGAGGGACGGTCGGAAAGTAGTTGGACTTTTCGTGCTGCTGTCTCTCCATTTGCAACTGTATAAACACATTATATATTGGTGAAATCTACATCCATTTGCCAATAATGTGGTCAGTTTATTTTCAAAGAAAGTTGAATATATGCAATATTCTGTCCACTTATATGTGATAGGGGTTTTATGTACCATAGGCTATTTGTTAGAGGAACAACAAGGGTAACCAAAACAAATGAACAGTCTAGTCATTTTAATCGCGAAGAATTTAAGTTTTTGAACTATATTATCACTGAAGATTGAATAATGGTTCATAATTCCGAACTTGGGATAAAAACTCAGTCACAGCAGTCATAGAAACGAGCTGGTTCCCTACCTCTGAATAGATTAAGCTTTTACATTCGGCTGGTAGTCATGTTTGTTGCTTTTGTGGATTCACGAGGTCTGATAGTTAGTCATTTCATGTCAAATGGCAAAAAATGTCATTGCTAAGTACAATTCTGAAGTAATTCAGAAAAAAACAAAGAATAAATGCTGAAGTAAACGCGTCCCAGATTAGCAAAGAAAAATGTTTTCTTCTTTACGATTACGCACGCTCCCATACCACCGCATCTACAGTGGAGATAATCAAATATTACCCATGACAAAAGTTGTTTTACTCTTCTTATAGCCCAGGCCCCACCCCACACGACTTTTATTTGTGTCTAGAACTAATGAAAATGCTTGCTGAGAAGAAATTTGAGACCAGGGCGCCTTTGATACCGGTGGTTACATAGTACCTAATACAGTGGGTCTACGTCATGGTTAATAGTGGCAATAGTACAGCTCCTACGAAGATGGCAAAAATGCATAGACATAGATGGATAACTTCTTTAAACAGTGTAGAAAGAATTTTGTTAAAAAAATAAACGGTTTTAGAGAACTAGTCAAAAGTCCAACTACTTTCCGACCGTCCCTCGTACATGTATTGGAATGTACAGTAACCTTTCAGTACGACTCGTGGTTCGATGTCGAATTATAGTAGAGCTTCTTAACAAGACATTGCTGAAGTGGGATCATTACTTAAATGCAGATGTCCCGGGTTATTGTTGCTATACTATATAATATCATGTTTTCCCATTTCTACGTCCTCGCCGTGTATGTGTACACATACCTTTACTTTAATCACTATTTTAAAAAAACATAATTATGGCATTGTTTGTTAATTGTATTGAAATAGTTGCTTGCGAATATATAGACATGGATATCTTAGTCCAGGGGGAAACATTGCGATAATTACAAAGGCTAAAATTATTGCGTAAGTGCTTTACTGAAATAAAGACTATCTATTCGACTTCTTTAGTTGTTAATAGATAAATCTCAGTCATTAACTTTAACTATACTTTGTAACCATTTCTTCAAAATAACATTCATATGGCTTTCTAAAAAATGGTAAATTATAGCTTCAAGCATATTGATAATATAAATGGATAATGTATAGATCTATATCAACTATTAAATGCATGTGGTAGATAAACATATAGCAGCATACTTTATAAACTAGAAAATAATTATGCATATATTTTGTATTAACTTACAACTAGTAAAGGGAAACAACTGCCATGTTATCATTAAAAGATGTATTTAGAATTACCTTTCATTTCAGTGCTATTTTGTTACCGTGTGTATTAACTTCACAGGAATCATTTAAGATTACATGGACCTCTTTCACCGCTCTTAACCCATTACCACATTATGACGCCTTTTGACACTCCACAAAATAGCGGCTTTGGAAAACATCGTTGAAAATGAAGAAATTGCATGTGACAAGCAATGTTTTCATTTCCCACAATGTTTTCTACAAAGAAAGAAAAAAGAAAAAAAAGCAGTCACTTGAAATTGTCGTCTGCAAAGTCTTTGAATTTGAACCAGTATAGAATTGTGCCGTTTGGTAATTATTGGTTATTGTCGAGCGCGGACCAGCATGGAAGCACCTTAATTACCATTGCCTTGAACTCGAAATATTCCTACTTTATCAATATCAAGTATAACTATCTCTTTCCCAAACAGCAAAAATTTGTGGTGATTCAATTCAAAAACTGCCACAAATGACAAAATGAAAGTTATTAAAGATATAATTTGTGTAAAATATGGCATAGAAAATATTGAGACAAAAAGAGAAACTGCTGGTTATCAGCAGTTTCTTCTTTTGTTTAAATGTTTTCCCAAACCTATTTTCTTAGGGACGTCAAAACCAGGTCTTGTTTGGGAAAGGGATAGCTGACATAGGTCAGAATGTTTATGCATACAAATCCGACCTTGATCTTCACTATGTATTTGTCATCTTCAACACGACATCTTTTTTAGTACAAATCTTTCTATCAAATAGTAGACGTTGCTATATAAAGCAGTGGGCATTGTCAAAGATCGGTATGCATTGACCTCAAACAACGCCATGCGCTTGCAGTTGTGTCTTTACATTCTATGGAACTCATTTTCAAAAGAACTGTCGACGTAATTGTGATAGTTGGATCATGGAAAATATTGTGCATGATGTCTTTAAGGACGTCAAAATTTGGAATTGTTTCTTAACCTGTTTAACTTGTTGGTTGATAAACAGGGTCCACCAGGGGAGATAGGGCTACCAGGGTCACAAGGGCCTCCAGGACCAGCGGGGCCACAAGGTGAAGAGGGGTTGAAGGGGACGAGAGGCAAGCGAGGAAAGCGCGGTAAGAAGGTAAATTACAATTATGATACAATACAAATCCTGTCTCTTCAAATCATTTTAAATCCTGTCTCTGCAAATCATTTTAAGGAACCTATTCCGTATCAAAAATGATTTCCGTGCACAGTGCACTCTGGTTAAATGGCATTTTTGTTGTACAAGAACAAGATCAGACTTTATAAAGCATTAAAAGGTAATGAATTGTTCGTGAGTGGTGTGCCTTTGTTTCTAAAATTTTAAATGTTTCGTTGACGTTTGATTATTTGATTGTCTAGAGTTACATCACCATTATAGAATTATGACTATGTTGGAAACTCTCATTTTAATGTTTTTGGTTCTCTAAGAAGATATCGTTTTGATTTTTACGATATGCACTTCAGCACTTAATTTGGACTTTAGGAACACAACAAAAATAATGTACTTGTCATGTTTTTTTTTCTTATCCTTTTTCAGGGTAAATGCAAAAAGAGAAAAGGACCGCCCGGGCCTCCGGGCCCAGATGGACCAAAAGGAAGCATGGGCCCTCCAGGACCAGAGGTATAAAACAGTACCCGCTCGTTATCTCTAATCTAGATCAATTCAGTTTTTGCCAGATGTAAATAAATGCAACTTAAGCTATTTTGTTACATTAAAGATAAGTTACACAAAAGACAAATAAGAACAAATGCTCAATTTAACCCTTTCCCAAACAAGACCTGGTTTTGACGTCCCTAAGAGAAGAGGCTTGGGAAAACATTGAGGCAAAAGTAGAAAGTGCTGATAATCAGCACTTTCTCCTTTTGTCTCAATATTTTCTGTGCCATATTTTACATAAATCCTATCTTTTTTATCATCAATTTTGTCGTTTGTGGCAGTTTTTGAATTGGATCATCTTAGAAGTTTGCCGTTTGGGAAAGGGTTAAGCAACTTCTCTCTTTGTCTACTTTATATCCATGGTGGCAGCTCTTTACGAACGAAACAATAAATGAGATAACGAGTGTAAACTGTGTTTCGTTGATTTTCAACGAAAACCATGTAACTGCGCCTTAAAAGAAGCCGCTGTTACGAGGTTTTTGTTGAAAAGCTGTTTTCTTACATGTCACTTGTGTCTGTACTCGTGTTGTTTGTAATCACAGAGCACTTAAACGTTGAAATACTTTTCAATATTTCTAGATCATGGGAGATAGATTAATAAGACAAAATAATTTTCTGAACATGTGTGCATTATCCTTAAATCACACCTTCACTTGTTAGTGTTTTAGAACACCAGTTTAATGCATGGTTACTATAGTTTCTCCCAAGTAATTGGAGTGATTAGTATTTTGTACATGCATGTTAACTATTCACTGTGTGAACCCATTTTAAAATCTACTTTCTAAACTTCACTTTAGAAAGATAAAGTAGACTTAATGAATAGATTTGTTTCGTGAAAGATGTTTGTTTATAATCACAAATTGACACTTTGTGGTATACTACAATGATGTCATATACACGCGTACAATGCTGAATCAGCAATATGTCTGTATTTCCGTAACCATAGGCAAAAAGCAGCTGTTCTTGTTAAAGTTGAAAAGGGTTCAAATTGTTCAAAAGATCTAGAGACTTTGCTTTCAGGATCACTGGTTTATTGATCTTCAAGCAATTTTGAGATAAATGTACCATTTACCATGGCAATGACTAAGTAGGAAAAAAATAATACAAACATTTTTCTTTCAAATATGAAATCATTGTATTGTACCTGAATGACTATAGTAACATTAATACACTACCTAATAGCTAACTTACGTTTTAGGGTCCCGAAGGTGACCCCGGACCTGTCGGAAATGCGGGGACACCTGGTCCAGCAGGCCCTGAAGTGAGTGATGTACATGTTGTCAGTAATGTAAACAGGAAAATGAAGGAAATGCATTTACTATGAGAAGAAGGCTCGTTGGATCATATATTTGGCTATTACACTTATTTTGAATGGCTGTCAATAAAATTGCTCATTTTGAAAAGTAAATTCCAACATAATCTAGATATTTAATGAATGAGAGCGAGTAGATATGTAAGCAGCATAATGTCATTTCCTGCTGTTTCTCTACCTCTTCCTTTTCCAGTTGTCAAATCCTATATTTTGTTCAGCCATCTTACTATTTATGAGAAACAAGGTCAATAGCAACCAGACGAGGCTGGATGTAATAAACTTGTACCCTTTCGACCTGCTTTGTACATTGCAACGTCTTAGCCTTTTCTTGAATTGTTCTGCTGTAGCGGAACACTTTCGGTGTCTTAGCCCTTTCCCAAACAAGACATGGTTTTGACTTCCCGAATAGAAAAGGATTGGGAAAACATTGAAACAAAAGAAGAAACTGCTGATAGCCAGCAGTTTCTCCTTTTGTCTCAATATTTTCTATGCCATATTTTACACAAATTCTATCTTTAATAACTTCCATTTTGTCATCTGTGGCTGTTTTTGAAGTGAACCACCCTAAAATTTTGTCGTTTGGGAAAGGGTTAAACGTGGTGTTTTTAAAGTTCCAGTAGTTACGTGTAACTCGATGTTCAGGTTTTTAACAAGTTTGACAATACGATCCAGTAATTGCTTTTTTAAGAGAGTGGCCGAACAAGAAAATGCCTTTTAAAATGAAGTTCTTCTAGAAAGAATAACATTTGAGATGATTATTGTGAACTTTATTTGAGGATCATTATAGATACCAAGTCACGTCCACAGTCAATAAATATAGTGGCGAGTTTTTTTTTGTGATTTAAAGGCACCACGAAGATGCCGAATATTAATGCGATGTTTGCCATTTGCTCGTCCAATGGGTAATGAATAGAAACGTTTTGTTGACTCATGTATGTCGTAAGTGGCATTCAGACACAAGTCGTGAAAGAGGCGTGTGTCCGGTTGTTTCGCATTTTATTTTCCCGACTTTTTTTTCATGGGGGAAGGTATGTCCTTTAACAACTTCTGATAGTCTGATAGTTTTATCAATATGATCCTGTATTATATGCATTTGAAATATGAACATAAAGATGTGAAGTATTATAATAGTATAGACTATCTGAATGATAGAAATACCCGACGCTCAGAACTTTTTATATTCCCTCGTAAATGTACTTACAATTTCAAAAAAGCATGTTTCCCCCTTGCACTGCATGGATTTACTTAACTGTACAAATACGTTGAGATTAAAAACCAAACTTACTTTTTGTAAACAACAATGCCCATATGTACATTTATGACAGTCTTTTATCTCATGTCTATATCTCCATGTAGGGAAAGCCCGGACCAAAAGGAGAAACTGGAGTACTCGGACCAAAAGGTAATGAAGGTGAAATGGGATCTCCTGGTTTACCCGGACCACCGGTAAGTTTGCTCTTGAGGATTAACCCATTACCACACAGTGACGCCTTTTGACTCCCACACAAGATAAAGGCTTTAGAAAACATTGTGGAAAATGAAGAAATTGCTTGTGACAAGCAATTTCTTCATTTCCCACAATGTTTTCTATACAAAATGACCAAACATGTAAAATTTTATTCACTTGAATTTGTCGTCTGCAACATTTTTGAATTTGGACTAGTTTGAAATTTCGTCGTCTGGTAATGGGCTAAAACCTATCATTATCTGCAAATGATTTCGTCATCTTTGGACGTGATCCGTAGCAACGCAAATTGGCGAGGGTATCCCTCGTCAGTATCCGTTGCCATCGATTGACTGAGGTATCCTGTAGTCAATTTCCCTTGCCAAGGGAGCCACCCGAAGTTACACGAAGTCTTAAGTACACTTGCATCTAATGATGGATGGAATACCTTAAGTTAAAGTCTTGCAACAAGGTCTTGCATTGAACACAATATTACTTATATCAAACGGGTACTATTCCGATTTAGGGCATCAAATATTATGTCATATCCAATTGTCGTCTGCAGCGTGTTCCACTTTATACCAGACCTATCTGACCTATTGTCATCTTGGGTTGCGTGACCTGATCCCATAAAGGTAATTCTTCTATTTGGTACAGACAATCAAACCGACCGGCCTCGTCAAGTTTCCATCTATAATTAATTGCCCGTCAGAATTCACGTCATTCCTTTATGTAAGGGGATAAATATAGAACAGTAGTTTCTTTTAGCTGCTTTGGTATTCCTTATTATGCCGATTTCATTCCAGAACCCCGTACCTACAGCTTGCAAAAGCTGTAGTTACGAGGTTTTTGAATGAAATCTGCGATACCTTAAAATAGTACTTTGGCACATGCTTGAAATGGCGTTTCTGTCAATGACAGGTTTCCTAGTTTGGGGTTGAAACAGAAATAGTGCTACGTTCTTTTGACATGACCCAGTTTGAATATAACTATGCTTACTCTGGAAAAATTTGGAAAAATCTGACGATCTGCGTATTATATTTAGGTTTTCTTGCATTTTATAGCATATTACCACAGTCGTTGTGCTATTTTTGAGTGTTAAATGTATTTTAGGTCTACCTTAAAAGACGCCAATTGCACTTCTCTGTATATATTTTCCAAACTCTATTTGGATGAGCATGTCTGACAGATCTACCCATCATAATACTTTATCGTGTTTTCATTTTTATTTTTTCTTACTTGCATCTGCGTGTTATGAATCAAATAATAGTATTAGTTATGTGTATGCACGTAGTCTGAGCAAGAACCATGTTGCTCTCTCATGGCTTCATCACGACCTGTAACAGCTGTAAGAGAGCAGTATAGATCCACTCAGACACAGGCTAATATATTGAAATATGATGTCTCAAATGTTATAAAGGACCTTCCAGGGACGGTATTCACAAACCATTATCCTTGTCTTATTCCCAGTTTGACTGTCAAAGTACACAGCATCCCATCCGATTGGTCGAGACATACGTCTCGTCCAATCAGATGGTTTGTAATGTTATTCAAAATTAGGCGGTCAATTTAGAATTGTTGGTAAATACGGACCTAGATCCAGGCTCTTTTAGGCCAAGTAGAAAATATGTGAGTTTCAGGTTACGGGTTGGGAAAATGGCGTTGGTCGGTCGCCGGTCGGGATGTGTAGTCGTTGATTCTTGGATTTTCTTTTTAAAAGACAATTTGTCTTTGGTGGTAATAATAGGTTGTTCCACAATTCTGGGATCGGCCTGGTAATATGAACCAAGCATATATTTCATTATTATTTTGAGCCTATTATAGCTCACGATAAATAACCTGGCAGAACATCTCAAGCTCGTTGTGTCGAAGTCAGAGGGACAGCAAAAATACATCGACATATCCGGAGTTCGACTCATCCGATTTTGATTATTTTCGATGAAAACGTTTTCTAACCATTTTTGATGGGTATCACATGTGTCCATTATTGAAATATAGTAGGAAAAGGAAAGAAATTGCTCGATACGAGCAATTTCTATCCTTTTCCTACTAAATTTCAATGGCTGTATTTGTTTCGAAATTATTTTGATTAAACACTTTGATATCCATATGTTGAGGACGGGGCATGACTTTCAATTCGACTTAAGCGGAATTTCGACTTATCCGATGTCGAGATAACGAGTGTCGACTGTACGTGTATTTTCAGGGTGAAGCTGTCGTTCTTGACGGTGCCAGCGGGGAAGGGGTGAGTGTTGTACGTACACTTTTATCATTTTATTTTCTTATTACATTCTGTTGCTTATTAACAAATTAACTATGCGGCTTTGTTGACTCATTGTGTCATTCTTTTAAAATATTTTCACTGTTGAAAATCATGTATTCTAAATTTCATATTTAATTCAAATTGGCCAGATGATATTGTTTTATATTTAAATATAGATCTAAATAGGTATATGGTAAATACCGCCATCAATGAAATGTTCATGATTGTTTTGGAAATATTGATTGGTTCGACTACAACTCGACCATATTCGACACCGATATGTGCACCTTTCTCGACGAAACCTATAAATGTTTCACTGGTGGAAGTTGTCCAAAGATTTTTATGCGTGAAGAATCGTGGCTTACTTAACGTAAAATACACGTAATGTCGCCATTTTGAGATTCATAAAATATCGGCTTTTTTTCGAGTGGCGTCGTTACGTATCCGAACCTATTCGGCCGCGGTCGTAAACATTCGGCGGTGGAGAGTTCCACCGCCGAATGTTTTCGATCGCGCCCGAATAATTCCGACGTCGTGCGAATCTCATTATGGGTGGACTTCCTTAATGTAATGATGATGTACAAAAACTGCAACATATCAGAGTTCCAGCACATGTTTTATCTTTTACTTGATGGTCGGTTTGAAAATATAACGAGATTTGAAATTGATAAAAAAGTACACAGTGTACGTATTTAGCAAGAAAAATGTATTTTGTCTCATGCACTCATTTTTACTTGAATATTAGATTTAGACATGTGAAATTATTCACCATTGGGTTATCTTTTTATTTCCAAGGAGTGTCACAATTTTGGTTTCTCACTATAAAACGACTAACATTGTGTCTTTTTCATCTTTCTTTTCTCTTATTGGGGCATTTCATACATAACAGATAATAAGAAAAAAATATTATTATTATTTTATCTATGTATTGTCATAGAACACATATGACATTTCCAAAGCAGGTTGCTAAATATATGTAGCCATATCATGTGAACCTAATTGGAATCAAACATTAATGATTTCAAAAGGGCAGGCCTTACATATAGGCTAAACCGAGTTCTATTCATATTTAATTTTGAAATCTATATACATGTATCATAAATGAACGTTTATATATAAACATCACATGGATTTCGCATACGTCCGTGCTTGAATTACACGATGTCTTTAATTTTATTACCAATTCAGAATGAGTCATAGCATAATATAGGAATGCAATTACGTAAAGTCTCGTTTTACTCTAGACTGTTTTCTCATTCAAACACTCGCAAAAAGTTTCAAATAATTTTAAGGTTTCTTCATCATTGTTGAAGGAATTGCAGGTGACAATGCCATCGTCACCAAAAACATTAGAATGTGTATATTATAACATAGTAAATATTGCAAGAAATATGATTTTGATTCAGAAGATGTTGATCATCATAAAATAAATGAGGCAGGATCTAGAAAAGGGTCCCTCCAGACTTTTGAGCCCGCTATGGGTTCAGATTATTCCGCGTATACACGCAGTCTGATCAGGACCCATTTTGTTCTCTAATAGCTTTGACATAGTATGTAGCAACCATGTGAGAGTAACATGGATCATGTCAGACTGCACCTAGGCTTAGGATTGTCTTGGAAATATGGCGGTCTCAAATACTATATAAAAGGACCTTTCCCCAGATCCTGGCTCAATTTTACTTGACATAGCTTTATCAATGCTGATTGCCATTATTTACTGGATATGTTTTCTGTTTTCAGCTACCAGGTCCACCTGGACCACCAGGACCTCAGGTAGGTAAATGTCGATGCTTTTCAACAAAAACTCGTAACTGCAGCTTAAACTAGCTGCAGTTGCGAGGTTTCTGTTGAAAGGGGACGATGTGTTATTTTGACCCTTGTCCTACTGATGTAAAATATGAAAACAGTAAATAATACGCTCATATTACATTGATCAGTCAGTATGCCAAGGAATAATTTACATGTATATGACTACATGTATATATTGACACTCAATTTTTCCAAACACGCTTATGGTATAAAGAACATCCCTTAGTCTTACGACTATAACATCATTTTGGTCGAAGAATAAATTCACATTGACTTAAACCTTCTTGACGACTTGAACAAACCATCACAAAATGTTATAATCCCCCCCCCCCCCCAAAAAAAAAGATGAATGAAATCGAATTCGATGACAAATCTTGATGCAGTGTGCTACCGATACATTCAAAATCATCAAAGTCGTCTGTAAATCCTGTTACAATTTCTGATAGATTTTTAACCTGAAAACAATTTCTGCCCAAAATGAGTAATAAAGGTCTATACTCAGTACTGGACTTTTAGATACGACTTGGCTAACCATAGACTCTTCACTTATTTAGGGTGATATGGGACTCCAAGGACCTCCAGGAATAAAGGTATACAGGGCTTTGTGTTTGTTAGCGCTGATTTTACTAACCGAATGCAATAGTAGAACCCTGAAAGCCATTCCTACTAATTTTCAAAACGACACACCCATTTGCACCTTATTTCCCAATAGTTGTTAGGGCCTATGATGCCGGTACCTCGTAGGAATGGAGATTCTAGCTTTCACTAAACCCCCGGTAGTGTTGACCAATGCATGATACTAAATGTTCTTAGTAATATGCCAAAATTTACTGAAGATTCTTGTACGGGCAAAAATACTTGATTTTCTTCATTTTCGCAAATTTATTTGTGGTATTTTGTAATTCGTTTTCTGTTATACATGTATGTATTTTACAATAATTTACAATTACATGTACTTGCTTTTTTTTAAAATTCTGTGTAATGTGAGCTTCTTGAATGAGATGCAAGTATTCTATATTTGGTGGTACTTTTTGCATTTTCGCAAGGTTATTCACATATGTTTCTTCGATTTTTCCATTATGTGCGCATGTGACAGCTATTTTAAATTTAGGTGTCTGTATTGATTCTATATTGTCAGCTTTCAAGTAAGAATTAAAATAATTGTGCTGGAATAAATTGTATTCTCCGTGTTACTGGTAAACGGTTATTTTTAAACATAAACGATCTTTAATAATACATATTTTTGGGCTAAGATTATAAGTGTGTAATTGCTTTGTTCATTCAGGGTGAACCAGGACCAATAGGGGTTAAAGGTGATCCGGTAAGTCTTACACATTTCGTTACCCCTAACATACAATTGAACCACTATTTATTTCTGGAAATAAGAATTGTAATAGAACCGACTTTAATACCTGGAAATAATTTATTCGAGAATTACTATCTTACAGTACGCTTGCAGACATCAAGTTCTTCACCAACGTCTTCATTGTGTACACAATATGTTACTTTATTGTTCGTTATCTAATTTTAGTGACTTTTTAGTGATGATAATAACCATTATTCAATGTCAATAATATTTTTTACTATTTGAAACTTGCAAGTTCAGTCATATCAAGTTTGTCATTTCTGATTTTTGTCAATAGTACCATTGTTGGTTGATTTTCAAATTGCACCATGGCTATACCATTGTATGTCATAATTGATGTACAATTTCGAGATGAGAGTCTCGTGTATATTTGTATGAAAATCAAAAGAAATGGTATTTTTCGCAGGGTATAAAAGGTGACGAGGGTGAATTTGGACCAATGGGGTTACCGGTAAGTAGAACTTGTTGATCACCACAATAACAATACAATGACAATCACGCATCATCGTGCATAGTTCAAGTCGCACAAGTAGTCATAGCACGTGCACCAAAATAAATCATGTCTGTGCATTGTGTAAGCTAATTAGGTGAGGTCTAGAGGAATAGTTTTTAAAATGATAGAAATAATGAACATGTAAAATGGCTTACTAGTTTGTGGTCAATTTGAATAAAGCAAAAGTAGTTATCAAATGCAGGCGTAGATTCATTGAAGTATGGTGATTTAGTATGCCTACATTTGTCATCAAGAAATGGTAACTGGTTTGATTGTTCTCAAATGATACAATTAACATTACCTAAATTGCTGCATGTCAGGACTGAAGATGTTTAGGCTATGGAAATGATGTTGGGCAGTCATAGAATCCGAAACAAAGAAAAACAGCATAGTCACCTGAGGAAGCCAACCTCAATACTTACATCGTACTTTTGTTTAAGTTTCTACTGATATTTTCAAAAAATATTTTGATTATTTAATAACTAAGGAAGAATTCGATTTTACTTTCATATATTTGATAACTAATTGCCAATCTAACTTCACAACTGTTTGCACGTTAAGTGTAGATATAATTGCTGACTTGCATGTTTCATTTCACTCTGGCCGCCACCTACAGGGAGCGATTGGTCCACAGGGCGATCCAGGTCCGAAAGGAGAACTGGGAGAGGAAGGGCCACTGGTGAGACTTTACTTTGTTTGTGTCACTGATAACTGTGTATGCATCTTGCTTCTTTGTAACCTGTTTCAGATTTGCATTCTGGTTCATATCCAATATATTTAATTTATAGATTGCCACAAAGAGTGGCAATTTTGAAAGGGTATGGATAGCATATTGTTCTTCTAAAAGTCTTCCGTTCCCAGTTAGAATGATGCTATCAGAATTTTCAACATTAAAATGTTTATTTTTTCAATACCCGTATAATATTAATTTTTAAAATAAATGTTTTATTGTGTATCAACTTATTACATTAATGTTAAAAAAGTCATCGATAACCTAATGTTCAAGAAGTCGTCTCAACTCTGCACGAATCTCTGTCAGAGCTGCGTATTTTTAGATGAGAATATTCCCTTGGTAACGTCTATTCTACTGCATGTGTCCGTTCCATGTCTCTTTTATGATGCATACTTTTACTTCGTATAAAAAACAATAACCAGTTTCTTAAATACTGAAAACTTGGTATATGGAATGCACACATGAGTCAATTGCATGATGTTCAAACTGAAGTTCTGGTAAAAAGAAAAATCAATCGAGTTTATTGTTTGATTCATATTACTACAGTTGTCGCCATATCGTAAGGCACAATGTTTAAATTTTGTTCAAATGTAATTGGACGGTAAACAAAACATAAACACGTGCCATACGATGTGGCGACAACTGTAGTTGGTGTACTTATACATGTGTATATGGTAAATGAATGTTTTTATTTGGCATGTATTTTATTTTTCAGTTTGCATGGAAGCATGGATCAAAAATGTTAACTTCTTCGACAGTCTATTCTTGGAAAACGGGATTCCAGTAATATAAGGCGATCTCTTATTTCGTGCATATTGTCAAATGTAGCTCCTTGTCAAACACCAGTCACCTTCGACGAATTTGAAATATTTGTATATCTTCACCTAAACAGTTAAGATGCACGATAACATATAAAAAATAGTCGGTTTCCAACTAAAACCTCGTAATTGCAGCTGCAGTTAAGATGTTTTTTTCTTGAAAAGGGACGATATGATGGTGTTCATCATCATTGTCTCTCTTTTTTCCTTTGATGTACAGTCGACACTCGTTGTGTCGAAGTAGGAGGGGCCGTCAAAATACCTCGACATATCCGAAGTTCGATTCATCCGATTTTGTTCGGCTTCGAGATATTTGAAATTTGACCGTTTTTTAATTAAACTTATCAAGTACGAGTATTATTGAAATATAGTAGGAAAAGGAAAGAAATTGCTCGTGTCGAGCAATTTCTATCCTTTTCCTACTATATTTCAATGGCTATATTCAGTTCGAAATTATTTTGTTTTGAAAAAATTATGTCAATAGATGAGAACGGGACCAGATTTGAACTTCGACTTAAGCGAAAATTCGACTTATCCGATGTCGACATAACGAGTGTCGACTGTATTATCATTTAACTTAGAAACTAAAAACCGAGTGTCATCCATGTTGTAAAACTCTGGGACTAATTATAAAATCTGTCATTTGGCAAGGAGCTATCGTTTTATTTCTTAACCCTTTCCCAAACAAAAAAATAGGATGATCCACTTCAAAAACTGTCACAAATGACAAAATTGAAGTTATTAAAGATAGGATTTGAGTAAAATATTGAATAGAAAATATTGAGACAAAATGAGAAACTGCTGGTTATCAGCAGTTTCTTCTTTTGTTTCAATGTTTTCCCAAGTCATTTCTAATAGGGACGTCAAAACCAGGTCTTGTTTGGGAAAGGGTTAAATTAATTTTCTTTTGTATAGATGTTCATATTGAGAAAAAACTAAACATTATGTTTTAATGAAGTAATTATTTTAGAAAACACATCATTGTATTATTTTAAGTACAAATATAAATTATGCTCTTGAGACAAATGATCCATATTGTAAACAAAAAATCTAATCACAGCTTTAATGGGGAATAAAAAGCTTCATTTAGAGTGAAATTATTTTACATTGTTTACACCAATACCTCTCTGGTTTCTAGTGATCGGTGGTGCCAAATGGGTAGTGTAAGACCATTTTATATGAATTTTACTTATGTATCATTAAATGATATTCTTACAGTTCTCATAAAATATGATTTAAAACACAATCTGATAAAAGAGTTATTTTTGTCAAATATTCGGTCATATTTTACTCTTTTCTCTAGTGCGACTGAAGTTGATTATTTTTTAATTCTAATTACAAACCTTCATTTTTTAAATTATACGTTTCACGGAAACAGTTTTGAAATTATGGAACGCTTGCAGATGGAAATGTAAAATCGTATTGTTGTCACATTTCTTGTGAAAGCGAATATCTGAGAAAATTGACTATATTTATCAAATTGAATAATCATTTAGCCTACATGTATTGTACCTGTTGTTTCCCTTTGCATGTTGTTTACATCTATTTAACCACTGACTTGTAAACATGTCATAGAAGAGTTCCTTTAGTTTTTTTTACATTTGTGTTTCATTTTACCTTTACATTATGTTGTTCAAGTATTATTACAAATCTATAAGAATGATTCAAGACCAATGTAATATTGCACAAGTATACAAACATATGTACAAGTTAGTGGTTCCACTTTCAATGTCAATAATTTCTCGTGTTGAAGATTCAACCTGGTCTAAACTATTTCAAACAAATGTTTAAATTTTCTTTAGTGAATTTGATGTCTTAATCGTTTAACAATATGATAATAAGTATATATAATTATTCAAATAGTTTGCCTGTATTTATGGCCATTTTAAATAGCTACTAAGAAAACGTGTTTATAAAAAGACATTTAAATGGTTTCTATAATTCTGGAATTGATTCTGAATTTCAATACAAGTAATTGTGAATAACACAACTATTTTTGTTACATATAATCCCTCTTTGCTTAATTGCTGTGCTCATTATTTGTTCATGTCACTTTGCCGATACTTTCACTTTGAAAATACGTTGTTATGACGGATGAATATCACTTTTTACTACTACTGCTTCTAATAAAGACTTGTTCCTTGTTTAGGGTCCCCCAGGCCCACCCGGACCCACGAGCAGCCTGATCGACGGAGCTTGTCAGTGTTCGAAAGGTGAAAAGGGCGACAGAGGACGAGATGTGAGTACTTCTCATCTATTATATTTTAACTTGCATTTTGTATTTGTGTAAGACGTTTACCATAAGTTTTATTTCTTGTGTTTTAGCGTGTTTGATGTTATAGTAAACTTGATCTCATAAGTTTAGACACTTGAATTGCAATCTTTGAAATTACACGCAATCACCACAATAAACAAAAACAGCAATTGGCGCAATTGGTAGGGCTTTCAAATTCCTCAGTGTATTCCTTGTGACAAGACCTGTAACAGAGTTTGTTTGGTTTGTCAACGATTTGCGACGTCAGTCGAGGTCAAGATCAAATGTAAAGCTTTTTCCGGAACTGGTGCGTCTGGAACATTGTTGTCTTACAAATGTGACCTATCACGCTAAAAGGGACCTTATCCGAACTACAAAAATCCAAATTTTGATAAACTTGTCAGACTCGGTACAGGTCAACCAGATACTGTATGCAAAAAATGAACATATAGTAAGATAGGGAAAACATTCCTGATTTAAAAAAATACATACAAGTGAAAAGTGTCGGCCCTAGTCTGGCTGCGCGGACTGCGCAGACTGACTAGGGTCGATATTTTTCACACTTGCTATAAGGTCCCTTTTCGTGTGACGGGTCACATTAATACATCTTTTTGGGCGTATAAGCAAGCATATTCTGTGCAAATTGATCATTTCAATACAAAGACAAATATATCGATCACCAATCTTGTTGGTCATTATCCAATAACATTTCACAGTATCATGTTTTGTACGTTTCAGGGAAAACGAGGTAAACGTGGTAGAAAAGGTGACAAAGGAGAAATAGTAAGTACATGTACATACTTTCATTTAAGGTTTTTTTACTCATCATTAGATACCAAACACTTTCCGAGGCAATGCAGAATTAACGTTAACGAATGTAACCACTTCTTTCCCTCTACACTTTCATTTGCTTCATATGTTGTGTAATTCTCAGCTGACCACGTATATTTGGGCCACTTCATTGGTTCATACATGTAGTTATATGCATTTGAATAATTTTGCGTACGTATGTCTCTCTGGGGATTCTACATAACTACAAACTAATTTCCTCCACTAGGGTATGCCAGGTCTGGACGCCCCCTGTCCTGTCGGTGAGAACGGATTACCAGTGCCCGGATGTTATTATAAATTGCCAATTAATGAGGTACTTGCACGTGCCTGGTTGTTGTTGTGGATGCAGTCTGTCGTGCATGACATTTTAAGTTTTGTTGTTGATTTCAGGATACATTTTTGTTGTTGTTAATCCTCTCCCAGAAGAAGGCTCTGAGACATAACATAGCACATAGCGCATAGAACTTCTAACGCGTATTTTGTTTCCTCTATATTGGTTGTCTTGAAACATGTGTGATTCTGCTTCATCTATTTTGATATATTTGAACTGCTTCCAAAAGTCTTAGAAGTGTTACCCGGTCTTTAGTTCTTAGCTGTACTGGTCAAAGTCTAAAATATCTGTTAGACTATGGGCGTGAGTAAAGTCTGTATGTACGCATGTCCTGCTCTATTTTCCAAAGTTTTTGCAATACCAGCCACTGCTTTTATAATAGATACGCTCCACATAGAGGTTGTCGCCCTTATACATCGGTGATCGCTGCAATGATGGTATATCATAAACGGCTAGCCTAACATTATATCAAAAGTATGATTTTTACAGAATTATTGCAGTCATGGAGTTATGTTGTGTATAGATAGCCGTTTATTTTTCAATGCAAGTGCAATTATGCAAAATGGAGAACATCGTTTCTCTAGCAATAGCACTAGTATGTGTGGATCTTTTTGGCACATGCTTGGCTTTGTGGTTTTAGCGGCCCACAAGACATGATCTTATTGCTTAGAAAACACATGATTACTCTTTTATTTTGACTAGTTTTCTTCGCAAAGCACTTATATTGTTTATTATTTGTATGGCCTAGCTATTTTAGTTTGTTATGTTGTTTTACATACATATACAGTGATGTTAAAATATGGGATTGTACGTTAACTGCATGTGCATGTATATTGCTAATTCAGGGAGCACCTGGGCTTGATGGTTTACCATGCACAGTTAACCCGAATGGAGAAATTGGATGCACCCAAGTGAATGGAGATATAATTAACCCATAAACAAAGGTAACTTAATGTGAAACGCCATTGCTGACATATACCTACTTTTTTCAAATTTCTGCGTTGCCGAGCCCGGATAGCTCAATCGGTAACGCCGGAATCTGTCAATCCAGGGGTCGTGGGTTCGAACGCCGGCTCGGCAAATATCCATTCTGACATTTTACAGTAGTAATTTGTCTCTCACCAACTGGTGTGAATCAAATATATGAAAGAGCAGGTGGAGGCTTGGGTTGGATGTTGTGGTAATACTGGGGAGAGAAATGTCAGGAATCAAAGGTTATGTGCTCCAGCCACAGCGATATGGCCATAGTAGTTGAAAGACGCGTTCACTCCAACCTATCAGTTAAACTTTGCGTTGTTGTATTGGTTTGCTTTTGCCTTAGATTATTAGTCCCCCACCGGTTACCGGTTGGGGGACTATAGGTTTGCTCGATTCCGTCCGTCCGTCCGTCTATCCGGGCAAACCTCATGGTGTTTATGTGGTTCAATCCGTCTATAATTTATATGAAATAAAGAACAAAACCACTTGAACCATGCCATTTTATGTGGCACCACATAAAGATCAAAGAAAAAAACACTTAATCCTGAAATGTTGGAATGTCCGTCTGTCTTTCTGTCCGTCCCACTTTTGTCCGGGCCATATCTTCTACACCATATGTGCTAGTAACTTCAAACTTGGTACACTTATAGGTCTTATTGAGGAGAAAAAGTCGTGTATAAGAACTGCTACTATGACACGCCCACTTTTTGAGTTATTGCCCTTTGTTGTTTTTACCCTTACATTCTTGTCCGGAACATATCTTCTAAATCAAAAGTGCTAGCAACTTCAAACTTGGTACACTAATAGATCTCGTTAAGGAGAAGTGTCATGTTTAAGAACCGCTACTCTGTAACGCACACTTTTTGAGTTATTGCCATTTGTTGTTTTTATCCTTACATTTTTGTCCGGAACATATCTTCCAAACCAAAAGTGCTAGCAACTTCAAACTTGGCACACTTATAGTTCTCATTAAGGAAAAGTCATGCACAAAACGTGTTACTCTGCCACGCCTTTTTTAAGTTATTACCATTTGTTGTTTTACCCTTACATTTTTCCCGGGCCATATCTCATAAACCATAAGTGCTCCAAACTGTGTACACTGATAGATCTCATTGAGGAGAAGTTAAAAACACAAGAATTGTTACTGTGCCACGCCCACTTTTTGAGTTATTGTCTTTTGTAATGTTTACCCTTACATTTTTGTCTGGACCATATCTCCTTAGCCATAAAAGCTAGCAACTTCAAACTTGGTACACTTATAGATCTCATTAAGGAAAAGTGTCATTTACTGCCACGCCCACTTTTGGAATTATTGCCCTTGGTTGTTTTTACCCTTATTCTTTTGTTCGGGATATATTGTCCAAAACCTAAAGTGCTAGCAACTTCAAACTTTGTATACAGTTATAGATCTAGTAAGTAGGAGATATATTATAAGAAAGGACTTTTTGTTATCCGGTGGGGGACTCCTATATTGCATCGCAATACGACATGCACTTGTTAATTAAACCTTTTCCGAAACAGTCCTAGGTTTTGACGACGCTGTTGGGTATTTGATTAGAAATCATTACAAAGCGTTTTCTTTTTTTCTCTCAAGAATATGATCATTTCTAATTTGTACACCTTCTTATTTCATTTGCATTTGTTATCTCTTCTACAGAAGCTGTCAATAGCAAAGAATTGTGTGCTAAAAAGGAATGAATTGACTGTTTGATAAACCATCGGTGTTGTTAAAAAATCTCGTAACTAGTTACGAGTAGTTACGAGATATTTTAACAACACCTGCGAAATACTATTGTTTGTCCGAAATTACGTCTCGGTTAGCCCAATAAAATCGTTCTCTATTACATGCATGCGATCGTGTTTTTTTATTTTTATTTTTATTTTTTTTTTTTTTTATTTTTTTTTTTTTTTTATTTATTTTTTTTTTTTGAAGGGTAACTGGGATGAGAAACTGTACATTTCAAAATAATGTATGGTTGCATGTGTGTCTTTTTCTTATATAAAATAGGGACGAAAAACTTTGAGCAAAAATAAGAAAAATTTCTAGACTTTCGACATTTTCTTCGCTTACTCTTATTGTAGTTACACATAGGTTAGAAGGCTACGACTCATTGATGTTTTATTAAATGCCTCTTGAAACTTTCTCAGATAATCGAATTCAAGACTCATCAAAAAATGATTTTGCAGATGAAAATAATGGGGTTTATGAGAATTGGATTTGTGTATATCATAGCACAGAAAATCTTCAGGGGAAAATGGAGAAAATGCTAGTTATCAGATTGAATTCTTTTGTCTCATTATTTTTCCAAAATTTGCCTATACGGGCCGACTAAATCAGGAACTCTTTAGTAAAAGGTTAACTGTGTCAAGGTTCTCGGAGCAAAATACGATACTAAAAGTTAAGTTGTTCCAACGTTTATTGTACTTTTTCCTCAATAAACAAGGCTCAACAACTGGCCAAAGAGCACTTAATGTGAGCTGATTATACCACGTGACGAACAGGGACAAACTACTCGAAAAAAATAACATGACTCTTTAACCCATTACCAAACAACAAAAATAGGCTGTTTTAAGTGGAAAGCTGCTGCAGACCAGAAATGTGTGAAGATGGTAAAAGGAAGGAAAATATTGAGACAAAAGGAGAAAATGCTGATGATCAGCATTTTCTTCTTTTGCATCAATGTTTTCCCAAGCCTTTCGTATAAAGGGCGTGAAAACCAGGACATGTAAGGGAAATGGTTGACTGTGTGACATAAACGCGGTAAATCTAACATTTTCAAGCTTAAGTTACAACATTTTGCTCTCTAAACGACGTATGACCTGTTACAAATATGGTGACGTTAGCTAGCATGACCTTGACATTTAGCTTTAATAGTTAGTCTGAGGTCCGCATGCTCACGGTGAGAAGTCACGTGAAACAACAATTTCAGAAAATCGTCAATAATGTTGTTTAAACTCGACCATTTTGAATTCGGTTTCAGCAGAGAAAGTGGGAAAACGCCAGGAATTATCTGGATGTCGTAGATATGTTAAATATTGATTGGTTGGTCGTCAATAACTTATTTATCAGCTGATTTTTAAAGAAAAGAATCATTCACGTTCAGCAAATCCCTGGCGTTTTCGGCCTCTCTGATTTATTCTTTTTAAATCGATTACATGTATGTACTAACAGAATTACTGAACAATATCGAAATTAAGTGTTGTGTCAAGTGATTCCCAGCCGTGATACTGGCAATCGACTTAGCGTCCACATCACGTCCACATCGCGTCCAAATGTATCGTTAGTGGGAGACCAAAACCTTGTAACTACAGCTTGAAAAAAAAACTACTAGGTTTTGTCCCCCACCGACGATATGCTGTAGGCCTATAACTGACCATGTTAGGACGTGTGTCGGACCGCATTTGGTACAAAAACGAATATGGTACATTTGTACCATATTCGACCGAATATGGTACATTTGTACCATATTCGGACCGAATACGGTACAATTTTCGACCGAATATGGTACAAACATTGTACCATATTCGGTTGGAATAAGTTTTTCTATGCTCGTCAAAACGTATTTGGTACATACCAAAAAACTCATAAAATGAAAATGGCCTACGTATATGGTACATATATCATGTATTTCTTAATAAATGAAATAGTCTGCCGATGTGTAAACTTTTTTTCAAACTCAAATACATTGTATTAACCTAATATTGGAAATGACAAAAGTATCATCATCATCATCATCATCATCATCATCATGTACCATATTCGTTTTTGTACCAAATACGGTCCGACAGACGTGTGCTGGTCGCGATGTAGACGTAAAATAGGTTATGCGACCAGGCCTGTAGGCCGCTTGTCCTGAATTATCAGATGGTCAGAACCTTCCAGGACACACGTATTAACACCACCTTCACACCTTTCAATACTAATTCACTTAACACGTCAAATGACCATGGTCATTCTTTCTAGCGGTATTATCACATTATGCGAAATGTCACGGAAAATATTACTTATGTGTAAGTCCCATCTCTCTTGGAGCCCGTTTCACATAAGACTTTTTTTCATAACTTTAGACTAAATTAGTTGTAGCATAAAATCTGAAAATATTAATAAAATCAGAAAAGTGCAGAAACATCTATCTGTGAGTTCAGTTAATTCTAAATCCACGTGTACGAGTAACTTTTACTCGAACTACCATAGATATCTCAAAGCCATTTCAAGCATCTCACAAACTTCGAGATGTAGGACATTTTTCCGTACTTGCATGGTATGGTAGACTATTTCAAATGTACTTAATGGTGTAACTTCAAAAATCTGTCTAGCCTGATCAAACGGCACAAATATACTGAGAGGCAAAAGAAAGTATACACTTTTCTTTTGTCAATATCTCTCTAAATTTTCATCATATTGACTCAAAATTTTGTATAAATTGTTTCTAAGCATAGACCAATAATACAGTGTTAATGAATTGAACCTAAAATTGCTTGACTATCTTAAAGCTTGCTACATGCTGATTTTTACACGTGCGACTTAATGGAGCACCAGATTTTGCAGTAAATCCGTATTTGGTTTCTTTATTCCTCATTACAGTAAATCACAAGCTTAAATTTTCTGAAACATAATAACTCAATTTTTGGTGGCTGGTATAAATCGATCAACATGCCACTTTTTTGCATTAGGGCCCATTTTCCTATGCCGCAGCATAATAGGAAAGAAACGTGGCACTTTAAACACTTAGTCAGGTGACTAGAAACATTTTGTGCAAATTTAATCAAAATTCGTCGATAAATTTAGAAGGGGTTATGTCAGATAACTTGTTTACATCAAGTCCCCTTTTTCCATGACGCATTGTCATATTGAAAAGCACTAACAATTTACGCTTGATTCTATGTGACTAGGCACTTTCTGTGAAAATTCTATCCAAATCCCTTCATAAATTCAGAGTTGTGTCAACGCGAATGCTTGCATTAATTAATTGATTAAGTCCCCTTTTTCGATGGCGCTTTATGATATGAAAAACCTTCGCAACGGAAGGAAGGACAGACAGACGGATAGACAGGGAAGGTTACATCAATAAACGACCACCTTCGGTGGAGTTTAAAAATCGTACATAGTCTATAAATCATTTTCTCAGAAAACGTGGAAGAACTAGGGTGTATACTTATTATTGCCTCTCAGTATATATAGTGTAGTCAGAATCTAGATATACTTTTCACACTGAAAAAGCCCTTTATTCATGGCGTGAACATATTCATGCTTAAATATTAATGATGCCAACATCTTAGCTTTTGACATACAGGAATTAGCTGGTATAATATAACGTTATTACACCAATAATAACAAAACATGTTCAAGAATGGAGACAATATGTTTTTGCACCCCAGGTGACAATGTTCTAGAATATGGACAATTAATTTTCCTAGTCCTTGTGTCTCCTTTTATTAACATCGAAATTGAGATAGGCCTATATTTGCTCCACTATACGTATCGTTTTCTTCGTTGTCTACAAAAAAGCAAATTTTTTTATAAGAACTTCGCAAAAATTTATTGCAGAAATATTAAACAGAGAAATGAGCTTTTTCGCCTTCTGATAAAAGACTGGCGGTTATAGGTACAAGTAGGCTAATGTACATTGTATTATGTTATAGGTTCATGTTTAAAGTGACATTTCACATTTATTTCATTTTTAAAAGGTATGTCTTGATGCAAAGATTGCTTATTCTAATGTGTAGAAATGCTATCGTTTTTTTGAAGTTGTTATTTATAAGCGAAAATTCCGCCTTTAAAGTTGAGATAGAAATGACAAATTCTGTATAAATCTTAACTGTCGTCCACAACAATTTGTTTTTAAATTTTAGCACAAAAATATATTTCTTGTAAACGGTTCAATATTTTGACTTGAAATTTTCAGACTTTTCATAAGAAAATAATTATGCTCTTTCAGATAGAATAAAAGTAAAATTTATGTAAAAATAATTGTGAAATGTCACTTTAATAGATTTCTCTCTTTTGATTTGAGTGACACAAAGAACTTTACGAAGTCCTGTCATGAAATTATCGAAAACTATTCGATAGCATATCAATCCTTGTGGGGGGAAAAGAGAAAATTCTCAATCATCGGCATTCTCTCCTTTTCCGCCAAGGATTTCTAAACAAACATATTGTAGAGTTGTTGAAACCAGAACTTGTTGTGGCCACTTGTGGAAAAGGTTTAAACTGTTTCTCTGTTTGATTTCAGTGAACACAGAGAAAACATCAGTCCCATACAGTCATCTTATAATTCGTCGCTTTTCAACGAAAACCTCGTAACTGCAGCTTGTTGAAGCTGCAGTTACGAGGTTTTCGTTAAAAAGTAGCGAATGACGGTTCCATGGAATCCAAGACAACAAGAAGAGGACCTCATACTAGAACATCTCAACGTGGGACCTTAACAATTTGAACTGTGATGGTGACATTGTTCATTTTCCCTGTCCCAAACAACATAAATGAATTATAGACCAGTCCATTTGAAATAAAATTGTTTACATCTAAGTACATAAATATGAAAGAAAAAAAACGAAACAGGAATGGAACGATGTTATGGCACATGTTTATAAGTGCAACTTTGCATGCGATGGTTGTAATTTTTCAAGCGTTACACATCTGCAAGCAAGAGCGATCCCAGGATATTTTTCCATGGGGGGAGGGGGGGGGGGGGGGGGGGGTCCAAGCCCAAAACTGTGATCTAAATACTTTTCAACGAAAAATTCGTAACTGCAGCTTAAAACAAGCTGCAGTTACAAAGTTTCGTTGAAAAGCAGCGATGTGTAACTATACTTAAGTTATACGGTCAAAATTTATTTTTTCGGCCAATGCCAGGGGAGTCCACCCCCTTCCCCCCGACCCCCTCTAGATCCACCCTTGTCTGCAAGAATCAAATTATTTTTGGATATTATTAGATTATTGGAATATTAAGGATGCTTTAGGTGAAAATCGTAAACATATGTCATTATATCTTGACTGGACTGTAGGGACATCAAAAGCAGTGCTTGTTTGGGATTAGGTTGAAGTCTTGCAAAGTGCCCTGCTGATATGGAAGCTCACAGGCTGCTTTCGTGTTTACACTTTGTGCCTTTTTCAAGAGCCCAAATGATCACAAGATTGTAATATATCAAACAAAAAAGGGTCATTTTCACACACATGGTTCTAGGTCTGGAACAAAAGGCCAATGTGGCATAAAAGACTAACATGGAACCGGTATGCGAAGTTTTCTCTGATTTTCGAGAGTTTATCCGATTCGTGTAGTGCTCAGCACTCTGATTCCAGCATGGATCCTGATCAGACTGTGCACAGGCACAAACTAATCTAAATATTCATTATGAGCCAGGATCTGGAAAAACGTCCCTTATGGCTTTTGAGCCCAATATAGATCCGGATCAGCCTGTGCATACGCACAGTCTGATCAGGATCAATATTGTTCTCTAATAGCTTCCTCGTGACATGTAGTAACTTAAAGACAGCAGCATTGGTGCATTTTGGACTCCATTTGACAACTGGTTGATCTTGAAACTCAATTTTGAAAAATGCTATAAGGAACGTTTTTCCAGATCCCGGCTCATTTATTTTACCTCGATTGGGATGTAAGCTAGAAGCTTATTTTATTCCCCCTCGATTCTGATTCCCTGGAAATACACCAGTATATGCACCGAATGTGTATGCTAATGAGAAAACGGCAAACTAACTTGTATATGATATCCATGGTGTTCTATCATACCACACGGCCTCTTTTTCCAGATCTTGATTTCAAGGCCACTGTCCGAAAAAAGTCGCTGTTTAGTACAAGGGATCGCCAAATCAACTCATTGTATAGGCAATCTGATAAAAAAAATATCGTCGCTTTTCTACGAAAACCTCGTATCTGCAGCTTAAAACAAGCTGCAGATACGAGGTTTTTGCAGAAAAGCGACGATATTGTGTTATATATTTGCAGTAACATCTGACAGGCACCGATAAGGGATCATATCAAATAACATTTTTCTCTTGACCAATCAAATATACTCTTACAAAATTCTGAAAACGATTCAAAACGAAAACCATGCCATGCGGACATAACATTTTAGTGCGGAATCACATTTTTGTCGTGGAAATTCGAGAGATTTTATTGATTATTTTATAAATAACGATATTGGATATATATCGGGGTCATTGAAGATGATTTCTTATCGATGCCTATCTGGTATCAATTATTATTTTATACTTTGATATTGCCCCTATGTATTTGAACGGGAGGAAAGTGTGCAATATTTTTTTATATTGCATACTTTGATATTGCAAGAGACTTTTAACACGCGCAGTCGCCAAGCAACTATAATTCAAGGCATCTCTCCTGCTTCACAAATTTCACTCGTTCTTTTGGCGTAGTAACCCTTGCAAGCTCAGGTCACCCTGCCAAAAGAACTTGTTCGACACAATGTATTCAATGTATAATAACCTATAATGACAGTGATTATAAAGATTTGGTTTTGATCAGAAATCAGATTGTTGTTTAGGGAAGACTCTAGAACATGAAATGTGTTGTAAATGAACAAACCCGTATTTTCCAAATCTGCCAAAGGCGTGCAAAAACACGACCCGCCTTTCCAAAGCTCTGTCTTCGAAGTTAATTAAAATGTTAGTTTTATTAAATTCTAAATTAAAACAAATTCGGAACTAAGAAAAATACAGCTCCGAAACTAATTTGAAAGCCACGAAAAAATCTATGATACCAAAACACCATCATTAATTTTGTATAAGAGAACACTGACAACTGTGTAGGAAACTATAGAACAATGCTGGGAACCAGCATTTATCCATTCCTCTAGAAGTTTTCGGATTTTTAGTTGTAGCGTTAGGAGCAGCAATTGTTTCAGACAAAGCAGGTTAATTCTTTCCAAAACAACTCGTGATTTTGACATCTCTTAGAGAGAAAGCTATCGGAAACCTACAGGGCAACGAAGAAAGTAGTGGAAACCAGTATTTTCTCCTTCTCTCACGAGGTTTTATATCGTCGCTTTTCTGCAAAAAACTCGTATCTGCAGCTTAAAACAAGCTGCAGATACGAGGTTTTTGAAGAAAAGCAGCGATTTGTTTAACTTGTAGACATCCATTTGTTTCGTCGTCTACAATATCTTTAACCCTTTCCCAAGCGACGAAATATCTGGGTGATCCACTTCGAAAATTGCCACAAAATACAAAGTGGTAATTATTAAAGATAGCATTTGTGCAAAACATGGCACAGAAAATATTGAGACAAAAGGAGAAACTGCTGGTTATCAGCAGTTTCTTCTTTTGTTTCAATGTTTTCCCAGGCCCTTTCTATTAGGGACGTCAAAACCAGGTCTTGTTTGGGAAAGGGTTAAATTTCGGACAGCCTGAATTTCTGCCATCTGGAGGAGGGTTAAACGTGGTTTTCTGTATATTCTTGGTTCGAACGACTAGTTTTGTAGGTAAATGATACATATAATAAAGGTGTAAATAGTTCTTATAATTTCATTTATTATATAGATGTACGTTAACTCATTCTCATTTTATTCTCATTTTCATGTATATGTATTATGATTGCCATTTTGGACACCAGTGTGTATAATGAAACTTTATTCCCTATTACGAAATTAATCTAGGCTATGCCTTAGTAAAGTCTTATTACTCTTTTCAGTTTTAATACATCCAATTTTGACACGTTGCTGTTATTGCAATAAAATGCATTTAAAAACGTAATTATTATTGATAAAATGTGTTAGGCATTTAGAATATTCTTAACGATCTGACGCGAAAAATGTTCTGTTTAATTTAAAATAATCCCCGGGCAGTTTTTGTGTCAAAACTTTCCAAAACACCAGTGGGCCTATTTAATTTATTATGCCTGGTTTATATTTGACATGTGATTAAACTGGTGTCCGTAAACACTAGCCGGTAGTGTTGCTCATCTGCACGGTGGATAATCACGTTATACAATATTTTCTAAAAATCTTCAATAATTTTGAAAATACTGGACCGATTTGAATTTGGGTTAAAGCAGAGAATGTGGTCAGATGTCACACATTAGATAAACGTGGTTGATTTTTGAAAAATCAACTGATAAAAAAGTTATTGAAGATAAACCAAAATTTTGGTTTATCTTCAATAACTTTTTGATCAGTTGATTTTTCAAAAATCCAACACATCCAGCTTATTCCTGGCATTTTCCCACCTTCTCTGCTTCAAACCGAATTCAAATTGGTCAAGTATTAAAAAAGATATTGAAGATTATCGGAAATTCTGAGTCACGTGATTATACACCGTGATCTGATGCAGTCAAAAGACCGCTGAAGCAGCGCGGATAGTTGCACGATCGGTGCAAAGATGCTATATACGAATGAGCCAGGATCTGGAAAAACGTCCCTTATAGCATTTGAGACAGCCAGATTTCAATATCAGGTCATGCCCTGATGCAGTCTAGCCAGCATCCATGTTACTCTCAGATGGTTGCTACAGACCATGAGGAAGCTGTTGGAGAACAACAAGGTTCCTGGTCAGACTGCGTGTATACGCAGGCTGATCTGGAACCATGATGTTCTCAAATGCTATAAGGGACGTTTTTCCAGATCCTGGCTCAAATACAATCTTGAGCATTTCTTCGGGATACTGATGATGTCCACGCGAATTGAATCTAATAATGTCATAAAATGTGTTGCCAAGCAATTTGCAGTAGCCATGCAATCGCGCTATCAATGAACACCAGTGGCGAAAGTTAAAAAAAAACGAAAGAGTTTTCAAGGGTGGAATTTGTGTTGTAGTCTATATGTGGCACATTTTCTTGGTCTTTGGTTGGGGGTATATTGCATTGATTTTCTTTGTGTTTAATATCATAAATGCTTTAAGAAAAGAATGTATATATAACAAACACTGCCAGAACTCGTATAAATACAATGTGTAGGTCTATTCATTGGCATCCCTAGCTATACAAAAATTAAACAAATGTTAATGCTATTTCACATGGCTCATTACACATTTATATGTAATACATATTTAAATAAGACTAGGGCCAATTTGCGTGACCCCGTTATCTTGACGGGGGAGATTGGTCGCGAATTAGATTATGTAATCTTAAATAATTGTCAATAAAACTTGTCCCATTTGTCAAAAGGTCTCCATGTTTATAGAGTTGTTCGAATAACTTTATCAATGTAATTATTCGATATTGATTCACCTGTTACAAATTTGACATATAAAACACCCTTAGCTACAGTTGCACGATGGGGCTACACTTGCATATGTAGCAGGCCTGTAGGAACAGGGATGGCTAGGATGGCTACCCCCCCCCCCACAAAGTTGCACAAAAATGCCGGATTTTCGTTATTTTACACTGAAAGTTTATGGAAAATCCAGTATAGCCCCTCAATATTCAGACACTGGGGCTAGTCATTCTATTATGAAATTGCTTCCTACGGGCCTGTGTAGGCCTACATGTATGCATCACAGGCGTCCGTAATTTGAGCCTTGGCACCATCTAGACTATTCTTTATAAAGAATAGTCTAGATGGTACCAAGGCTCAAATTACGGACGCCTGTGGTATGCATAGCATCCTGTCTTGATACACAAAAGAATTATGCTATACATAGCAACAAAGTCATGTAAACTCGAGAGTCATCGAGCTTGCAAAAAATGTTTGGCACGTGGATGGTACTTTGAAAACTTTCTATTTTACGGGGCCAGTCAGTTAATTGCAGTCATGTTAAAGCCCAAATGATGTTAAGGGGGAATGCTCCAGTTTCCTAAATTTTTTCCCAATGATAGAATTTATTTATATTTTGTGTGTTGAAATTACATGTTATTACCAATTGAAAAATAAAATAAAAATGGATGGTCAGCGATCTTGTTTGAATTTTATAGGCATTCGTATCACATACCCCTACATCATAAAATGCATAATTTCTTGCACCTATCCAAGGTCACTAAAATGCTAATAAAATGCTGTATATTCATCGTGTAGTCCCGAAAACGGATTTAAAGTAACGTCTTACATTTAATAAGAACAGAAAACCCAAAATATGTGATATTATAAACGAGTAAATGTATAAAACAGCATGCTCACGTGTTCGGTTAGATCAACGAAGCTGGAGTGATTTATGTCAAAATTTGCATATTTTTGGAAATATTTCAAGTTCTACATAATAGAATTTGATAAAACTACCTCATTGTATTAAGCAACATGTCCTAGTAATAATTCAAAAGGAAAATGTATAGGTCCGCGCACTTATTAGTGAATTACAGCAATTTTTATCAGCTACACATGAATAAAATGACGCAAAACAGTGGTAACTGCATACTCACTTACGACCGTTTTGCTCTAAATAATCGATTTCCATCTCGAGGATATCAGTTTCGAATAATAAATACACTTTTAACCGTCAAGAATGGTATATTGTAATGATGTGTTATATTATTGAAAATATGGTAGCGAAGCATATTGGTACGAAACATTTAATTTACTACAGTAATGACCGAGTGTTCCGAAAAACTGGAGCATTCCCCCTTAAATGTTTTTCAAATCCGAACGATCATAATTCATCACATATCCAAAGGTCAAACAAGCATAATTATATTCTAATCTAAAAAGGCCTAGTATCACCAAATCTAGTGACCAAGCAGGGTTAAAGCATCTAGGCAGCATTTGTGTTCTAAAAAGCAAGCATATTTAGCGGAGCGGTCCCGCAAAATCCATTGCTATTGGTCAGTATAGATTTTGCTCTAAAATGTCATAAGGGCTCTTTTTTTCCATACCAGTTGTCGCCACATCGTATGGCACGTGTTTATGTTTTGTTTAACGTTCAACTACATTTGAACAATATATAAACATTGTGCCATACGATGTGGCGACAACTGTACGTCTACATTCTATCTATTTGGGGACAGATGATTACTACAACCAGCTGTTTATCGACAACAACTTGACTGTCATTGGCAATGACCCAAATAAAATCAGCTGAGATCAGCTGTTTATTTCACTCGTGGTAAATACAAATTGTGTCTTTGTCCGATAACTTTTGTTGATTCAGATAAATAATCTTTGCACAAGTGGTCGAATTAGGTCTTTAAACGATTATATCGGGTAATAGCAATAACCTCTCATGTGTAGAAAGTGTTATTACGTTTTTCCTTTTCCCACAAACAACAAAAATTAGAAGTGGCTGTGTTTGAATCCTTGCTTCTGTTTTCTTGATTCGTCATGATATTAATCAGGCCTTATTTAATGGGATTTCCCCCAATAGTAATTTAGAATTCTTAACGCTATGCAATAATTATGTTAAATTGCTTTCCAATGAATAATTTACTAAAGTCATTTTTTCGTGAAATCGGACTCGAATAGTGTCCAGTGAATCGTTACATTATTTTGTCAAATAACGTTTGATAAGAACTTTGAAGGAAAATAACTGAAAGCAATGTCATCATTTGTATACGAAATGGCTAACAGCTAAGGAAAAGGCTTTGTAATTTTGCATCATTTGATGATATTTAACAAGATACATGTATTTATCTGTATGTTATCATGTACATGTAATCAGTGTATGAAATAAAGCAATAAACCGCCCTTTAATATTTTTAATATTGTAAATGTGCCCGAAATATGGGTTTTAATTTTTGTTTTTCAAACATATGTGTATATATTTTGTACTTGTTAATAAAATCATGTAAAGAAAAACATTTTTATCGTTGGTTTGCTTTCATATTCCAGTACAACAACCCACTGTGGAAGAAGAAGCCGGACTCTAGATAGCAAGAAAGTCATGATAGCATTTGAGACCAACATTTTGTGACCCGTTGCGCTAAAAGGGACCTTATGGGTTTTGTGAAAAATATCGACCCTAGTCAGTCTGCGCAGCCAGACTAGGGCCGATATTTTTCATTTTTATGTAATTTTCTAATTCCAGAATATTTCCCTATCTTACTGTACATGTATATGTTCATTTTTCGCATATGGGATCTGGTTGGCCTGTGCTGAGTCTGACAAGTTTGTCAAACTTTGGGTTTTTGGAGCTCGGATAAGGTCCCTTTTAGCGTGACGGGTCACATTTATTTAGACCAGACTGTGTAAACACGTAGTTTGATCAAGATCAGTTGTTCTCTCGAATGTAGGACACAATCCCTTTCGTACAAAATCCCCTTGGTCATTTTTGCCCCCCGATATTTCAAGGGCGGACATAATCCTCTTTACCAAAATGTACTTACAGACAAAAATGACAGCAAGAGCGGATATGATCCCCTCGATAGAATCATTGAAAAATCGAGAAATTGTTGGTTTACGCGATAGCCCACAGTTGTGTGTGGCACTGCAATATCTGGGGTCAAAAAGCAAGCAAATAATTGCGTTCTTTTGAAAGCCATCTTCCCACGATTTTTACTGGAACTGTAAAAGGTGGACAGGTCAGTTGAATACTTACGCTATTGTCACATACATAATTCACGTCCTTATCACGATCGGAGCACGTCCAAAAATGGTCCGTCGTACAGCATATTATTAGACACGATGTAGATGTGAAATGGACGTGAAATAGTATGTGGCATGGCCTTAATGCATAAAAGAAATTGATGCCAATTTTCGGTGGATGTAAAAGCTATACCTTTACAAGTTGACAAATTCCTACGATATTTTATTTATGTTTTTGTACCTGTTTGCATTCGCACTTGTCAATAGCCTGTGTCCCCTTGGAACTGCACGTGATATCATAGCAGTGACGTTTTGTTTCAAATGGAAAACAACACTCGTGATCATAACCGCATCACGTGATCAACCTTTAGGCCACCACATGTGTTGGTGTAATGTTCAATGGACTGGTGGCGATTAAAATCTTTCACATCGTGTGTGTGTGTAATGTTTGGATTACGGTCCCTTTGGGCTTTATAGATATACACGTAGAACTGGGTATATATGCACCGAGATATGAGAAAACGTCCCTTGTAGCATTTGAGACAGCTATGTTTTAAGATCAGACTGTACCTATGTGTGGCCTGACCTGGATCCATATTACTCTCTTTTGATTGCTACAGACCATAACGAAGCTACTTGAGGACAACATGGTTCCTGATCAGACTGCGTGTATACGCAGGCTGGTCTGGAACAAGTTTGTGCTCAAAAGCCTTAAAGGGTGTTTTCCAGATCCTGGCTTATGTGTATCTATATAGGTCTTCGAATATATAAGCCTACCTCCTAAGTTCTCTAAAGTGGGCATTTAAAGCATAAATATCCGTAAAGATGCATCTGAAAGAAAGGTTCATCTGACATGCAAAGCGAAATACACGTTTCTAGATAAGATTTGTGAGTCTTAGTTGGGGATTGAAGTGTGGATTTCAGGATTGTCATTGCTCGGCTCGGTTTGGTTTATACACCCAATAAGTCTACAAAGAACATCGAAAATTAGTTTTACAGAGCTGCACAGTGTTATTTTGCCAGCAAAGTATCGTAACTAGAACTCCACGAAGCCTGTGGTATTCAATCCATCAATACATAGGCCTACATGCCAAACACTTCGTGCAACTTCAGATGTCATCTGTGGCAACGGACATTAACGAGGGTATCCCTCGTCAATTTCTGTTACAATGGATGACGCCAGAAAATTGACAAGGGTATCCCTCGTCAATTTCCGTTGCAATGTCTGACGCCAGGAAATTGACAAAGGTATACCATCGTCGATTTCCGTTGCCATAGATGACGTCCGAAGTTGCACGAAGTGTTTCGTATCAAATATCAAATGATGCACTAACGTGGCATGATATTCATGTGAAATAAAAACGATCCACATTAAACATGGCAAATGTGTTAAGAGCATAGTACGCGGCGGGTAATCACGTGGCTTAAAATGTTCGATGTTCTTCATTAAGTCTATTAAAATATGGCCGATTTTAAAAGGATTTGAAGCAGAGAAGGTGGGAAATCCTCAGGAATTCGCTAATTGCAAAGGATCTTTTAAAATTCATCTAAGAAGAAGTTATTGGTGGTCAACCAAAATACAAGTCTTTGTTGATCTCTCCGATAAATCGTCGGTGTTATTGCAAAACCTAGTATCTCCAGCTTTCAAAAGCTGGAGATACGAGGTTTTGCAATAACACCGACGAAATTTTCTATTTCGAGCGTTTTCGCAATTTGGTGTCCAAGTCTTATGTTGTAATGTTGACCTTGTTCATTTTGTGCTTACTCAGCAAAGCAACCCAACAAAGGAGAAAGTCATTTTCTCAGGCTATTTGAAGTGACCGATCTCACCGTTTAACAATAGAGTGAGAAAACCCCTTTAGACTTCAATCGCATTGTGAAGCTATTGTTTCTCAATCACCACCAAGAAACGAAATTATTGGTATGTCTTGAATGTTTTTACATACAACAATTTTGGTATTTGCAAAGAATGTTGGATCATCGGAATAAAAGAAATCATGGGGTGTCAGAGGACAGCAAAGCGCGACAATCAAGTGCTGGGTAATGAAAAAGTTCAACATCACCAAAAGGGTTAGAATTCCACTGAAATTACCCTTTCCCGAACGACAGATTAGAGGGTAGTCCAATTTGAAAGCTGCTGCAGACGACAAAAAGGGTGTTGATGAAGATAGTATTTGTGAACAATATAGAGTCTAGGCCTATCTCAGAAAATATTGAGGCAAAAGGAGAAAATGCTGATCATCAGCATTTCTTCTTTTGCCTCAATGTTTTCCCAAACCAGTTCTAACAGGGGCGTCAAATCCATGTCTTGTTCGTGAAAGGGTTAAATGTCAGGGATCTTTTCCTAAAGGTTGATATTATGGTCACAGACGTAGCATTAGCAAAGTTTGAAATCATGAAATGTATCATGTAAAACTTTGTTGTAAAAACATATCGATCATTATTTTTAACATTTTAAAAAAAGAATGAATGCTATAGCGGAAACAAATTTATCCTGGATATATTGCAGTTGCACGTAAAAACTTGTAACAAGAATTTCAAAGTCAAAAAGGGGTTAGAATTCAACTATATGAATAAATGTCAAAGTAAGGAGTCCTAAATTGCTACTCTCCTAAGAACAGAGCACATTATCTCTACATTCCATTTCGATAGAATGAGCTCTGTTCTCGCGGGGTCGTTTCACGTCTAATCTCGGGGCCTTGGCGGGATTTCAGTATCCAATCGTTGGCTATATCCAATCGTTGGCTATACCCAACAAAACAATTTAAAAAGCTGATACAAACTTTCATTGGCTGACGCTTCAAATTACCGGCTTCAGCCAAAAATAGAAGCGACGTAATGTATACGTAACCAAACAAGATCAAACTGAATGATTTTGATTCGATAATTCAAATGTTACCGGCTTCAGCCAAAAATAGAAACGACGTAATGTATACGTAATGATCATGCAAGATAAAACTGAATGATTTTGATTCGATAATTCAAATGATGTGCTATAATTAGATTATGACGACCAAATAGGCTGTTGGCGTACCGAAAACTGCAGAGGTCATATTTGATGGTTTAATCAATATAGACCTCGGCTTTGGAGAGTAAGTCCTTGCGTGGAGGCTTATATTATGGTCATAGAATAACGGCAACGTTTCAGAGCGCTAGCAACAATAGTCCAATCAAAGATGTGACACTTGCACGCCCAGGTGACCGAAAGAGCTCACACATTTTTTCTACGAATAAAAGGGTTTCACGTGACTAGATTGCCTCTGGGCACAGGTTTCACATTTTGTCACATTTAGATAGGTAAACAAAGAGGTTTCCAAACAATCGGATAAGAGGGCTGTCGAAATCTTTCACATTTCATAATTCAATAATAATCCGAAAAAATCTGTATTTAATCCTAGATATGGGATTATGTTAGATTTTAAGAAAGGCGCAAATAAAAAAAAAGATTGCTCGTTACAGATATGAATAATAATAGATCGAACATTTCTAGGGTACCGGATCAAGAAATATTTGGACAAGGATCTGAAGAAGAGCGTCTTACAAAAATTTAGAAATTAGCTCTCAAGTTTAGCTAGAGATCAACACGGGTTCTTACCAGACTGTGCGTATGCACAGGCTGATCTGGATCCAAGTTTGACTCAAATGATTTAATGCCCTTTTCCAGATCGAGGCTCCTTTATAAAGCATTGAGAAATCGAAAAAAATATCCAACTCATCTTTACTTTATTATCAGAAACATACGCGTCCTGTATATTGGTAGAACTCTCCAGTTTGGACCAGTCCCGGAAAGGAGCTTTGCGGACATTTCAGGTCAACCTGGATCGAAATCATCCTGCGAATACAGACACTCTGAACTACCTGTCTGTATGTACATCTCGGTCAAATATTTTATTTTCATGTTGCAGAGTATTCGAAAGACAAAGATATACACCGTAAGTATTGATATGACGGTGTAATATATAATAATGGCTCTAAAATGCGAAGATCTGTCCTGAATGTGATCTGAGTCGCCTTAGAAGTAAAGGAGGGCTCTTTACCCATTTTTAACCGAATGGCTGAAGTGTTGACATGTGACGTTGTCAAATTATCAATATCATTTCACGTTTCATAATCTGGGAAATCCCGAAATATGAAGATTAATCCTTTTCTAAACAAAACCTGGTTTTGACGTCCCTTATTGAAAACATTTTTGAAAACGTTGAGGCAAAAGACGAAAATGCTGATAATCAGCATTTCACCGTTTGCCTAAATATTTTCTGTGCTATATTATTTATATTTTTTTTATTTTTATTGCCATCGATTCTGTAGTCTGCAACAGCTGTGGAATAGATCTAGTCTAGCCTTTTTGCTGTCAGGGAAAGGGTTTAACACGGCCACCAATCCCTCTCATTCATTGCAAAATGCTATGAGCGAAATCTCAGAAGAGGGACTTCCGGCTATGAAGAAACGGGACCCATTTTGTGAATGTAAACACACGTTGTTACTTTAAATCGGTGCTTTTGCCAGTTTTTGGCTGATTCTCAAAAATCGGGGAATGCTATTCGATGGTGAGTATATTTAAACTTCTTTTGGATTATGTCTCCCCGGCATGGTCTCACCGTGTTTTCTTCAAACTGCTTTGTCATGCGATCACAGTGCTGTGTTTTGAAGACATGTCAAAATTGATTGAAAAATTATGGTTTAAATACTACTATAATTCCCTTCTATACAGGCCCCATAAGCTTCAAATGCTTTATCTTATATATATATCCATTAAAATCCAATGACTGATTTTCTGATAGAGAGAAAAAGCTAAAAAAGTAAAACGCTATGAAAAAGAGAGATCAGCTATGAATAAAGGGGACTAGATATGAAGAAGATATAATACGCTATGAATAAGAGCTCGGATATTCAAAGCGTCGGGTTTTGACTTAATTTTGCCTTTTCGCTATAATTTTCGCTCGGAAAGTGATACGAATTTATTGTTAATACTATTTCACATTTGGGATTGTAAGATCAATCTAATTTCCAAATTAGCCTACTTCAAGACTTTTCAGTATACAATGTGGTTATATTTGGAATGATGATATAATTATGTAAATAACATAGGCCTGCACATGCGGACGCCAATGTCATTGATAACTATTTAGGCAAAACTTGGCAAACCGTAGAAGAACCCTAACATTTTAATAATTTTAAGCCTACGCAAGATACATTGCATGTATTTTGAATGAAAACAGGTCTTATTTACATTTTTTTATTGGCCAGTCGAGCTTTTGTCATTGCGTTGTGTCCGTCATGCGTCCGTCGGTTATTTTTTTCTTGTATGCACTCTAGAGGCCACATTTTTGTCCGATCAATCTGAAAGTTGGTCAGAATTAGGTTATTTCCTCTAAGACCCCCCCCCCCACACACACACACACACGGCAGCCTCCGGAAGTCGTCCTTACAGGCAAAAGTCGAAATTTTTAAACGGGGAACGGTTGACCGTAAATCCAATAAAATAACCATCTTACCGGCTATTAACGAATTCATTCAATTTTATCATTTTTGTTCCACTTAAAACTTCGCTTTCTTACTGTATATTGAATGCACGTGCGCTTTATCGCTGTATATTGATTGAATGCACATGCGACGTCATTGTTTTCTCCGCATGTTTTGGGAGCCTCGTTTTTATAATGTCGATTTGTTACTATTTTTAGTAACAATTCTCATGTATGTTCTAAAAATGCATTTCCACGTGATGATAAGTCAGGCCCGTAGTAACAAGTGGGGGCATGGAGGGGCTAAGACCCCCACCCCCAAAAAGGTCTGCCCAAAATGTTGAATTGTCATTATTTTGCACTGAACATTTTTGGGGAAATCAAATTCAGTTCCTCCAAAATTCCGACAATAGCCAGAACAGGGGCTTTAGCCCCCCCTCCCCCCATTAAAAATGTTTCCAGTCCTACGCGCCTGTAAGTTACCGGTCGGCATTAAATACATGTTTAAGCTGCATAACAATAAGTATCGTTCTATCGTCTAGAATTTGATTTTTCAAATGGAAATTTGTAAAAAATATTGGAATTTCTGTCTTCAATTCTTCCTAAACGCATTACCATTCAGTATAGGTGAGTGTCAAGAAAGAATTATGAAGTCCGCGCTTCTTCATAGCTTGCTCCCTCTTATTCATAGCTACTCTCGCTTCTTCATAGCTTACTGCTCTTCTTCATTGCGTACTTGTTTTTCTCATAAATAAACAAAGGTTTTCAAAATCATACGTGCGGAATACTAAAAGAGACCATAAAATAGTAAACTGAACATGTCTCATTCGAAAAATGCATATGATAGCGCCGTAGGAGTCGTTTATGTGTCGTTTATGTGTCGTTTGGTTTGTAAACATAAGTGTGTGCACTCACTTCGAAAGTAAATGCAAGTTTACTCTTTAAGCTAGAACAAAGGGCTTTGGCAATATAACACATCATTCATTACCCCATCGAATAGCATTCCGCGATTTTTGAGATTCAACCCATAACTAGCAAAATAACCGATTTAAAGTAACAACGTGTGTTTACTTACTCAAAATGGGTCCCGTTTCTTCATAGCCGGAAGTCCCTCTTCTGAGATTTCGCTCATAGCATTTTGCATGAATGAGAGGGATTGGTGGCCATGTTTAAGGACAGAGGCTTTACCTGTTTCTCATTGTGCAGGTCACAAACGAGGTCTTTCACTTATCAAACATAATAATAAAAAACATGTGACCTATCACGATAAACGGGACTTTCTTGGAAGTGTGTCAATTATCAATCCTGCACAGTCTGCACAGACTGGCCAGGAGCATAATTTTTCCCTATAGGATAGTTTTCTGGATATACATTGTTTTTTTCCTATCATATAAGGCTAAAATTATATTCACTTTCCGAATTAGATATCTGTTCGGCGACTGCTAAGTCTGACCTATTTCTCGAAATGTGTGTATTATGGGCTTCTAAGAAGGCTCCTTTAGCGTTACGAGACAAAATGTATTATGTTATACTAAATTCCATATTTAGGACATGCCCGTAGGAAGAGGGGGGGGGGGGGGGGGGGGGCTAGGGGCTTAGTATTTTCCGAAGTTGTCCAAAAATGCCGACATTTCTTTATCTTTACACTGAAAAATTAGGGAAAATCCAATTTAGCCCCCCCCCCCAATATTCAGACACTGAGGCATTAGCCATCGCAATATGAAATTGCATCCTACGGGCCGGTTGGAAATCCCATTGATCACATGTAACACGTAATGAAGACAACATGAAACCAGAATATGGAATATGAAACTATAGGCCTACAGACAAACATTTAATTTATAGGCCAAAGCAACTTTGAGTATGGACCAGTCTGTAGGTCAATGGATTTGGAAAAACCAATGTCTAAGATAATTTCAACTTAAAAGAAACCGTAAGCTACATTACAAATTAATGCTACATGCGGTTTATAGTAAAAAGGATAAAACTGATTAGGTTTATCAGTTAAGAGCCTTATACATGACAAACGTTGAAACAAGAGCTGTCAAATGTCATGGCTACATGTACTCGAGAACTAGCGGATTAAGAGCCTTATACATGACAGACACTGAAACAAGAGCTGTCAAATGTCATGGCTACATGTACACGGTGTATAATCACGTGACTCAGAATTTACGATAATCTTCAATATCTTTTTTCATACTTGACCAATTTGAATTCGGGTTGAAACAGAGAAGGCGGGAAAAAGCCAGGAATAAGCTCACTGTGTTGTAAGTTGTACGTTAGGTTTGTGTAGTCATTCAAAGATGGCGACAACAATACAGCATGAGAGGTATGTGTCTTAGTTTTTCATTGATAAATTTCTTAAACGGTCGTATCTTGCCTTGATACTGATATCGTTATACAGGGGAAATGTATACCTATCAACGGTTCTATATATCAAAGTATCAGTGTTGTCCTATCGTACTCAGTCGTTGTGCAAAGACAGCCCAACACGGAAAACTTTTTTCGAAGCGAGAAAGTTGCCCTTTTAAGGATGATTACATAGTAAACAGCGAACTAGGGAACAAACTATTGCTCTTACTTGGATGTTTTTAACATGCTCTTTTCTATGGTTACCGTTATTTTACACAAAAATGTCTAGAATGACCACAAACACCGTGTTTATGAAATGGCCAGACAACGGTGTAGTCAGAGTGAAAATATGCAGACACAACGGTGCAGTATCTGTGTTTTATGTACGGTGTGGTTATATTTTCATAACAAATTGTGAACGGTGTAGACATAATGCAATTGTGAACGGTGTAGACTTGAAGTAATACAGAACTTATCATTTCTGGAATGATAATATTTTGATGTTTAATGATAACGTTTTCACGGCTGAGAATCATGTTTTACAATTACTACCGAAATTCTTCAACAATTATGTTAATAATTTTTTATGTGACTGACTTGTAAATGCTTTGCAGCAAAGAAGGTGACAATATGTCTACTAAATATACTTTAATCAAAATATATCAGAATCTAGTTTCCTTGCTATTTGTCAAAGCAATTCCGTAAGGGTCAAATAGTAGAAATTACCAAGAATCTGCTGGCGTCTGTTTTATTTTTTTCTTTATTTTCAGTTCCATGCTGTTCACCTATTACTACTGTCATTTCGAAGGGAGTTTCGAAAAGGTTGTGAAGCATTCTGAACAGGACCATTCCTGTCAGATATTAAAAGTGCGCAGGAGGGGGGGGAGATCAATGATCAGACGGGTAAAAAAGATTTGAAAACTCTGAACTTTAGCATTATTCCTGATATTATCAAGAAGTCAGACTAGGACATCATCTCTATTTGCGAGCATAGAATACACAAGATAGACCTCATCAACGTAGAAAAAAGGATTTTGGAGTTAACAAGATTCTTTCTATCGATGATATCCCCGGTTTTGAATGCATGAGTCCCGAACATAAAAAAATGACGAAGTTCAACACCCCATAAAGTCGTTCAAAAAGCCCCGACCTTAATTCTTGATATTTCCATTGGACGTGCTAAAACAGATGAAACGGATAGGGTCTCTTCTCTTTCCCCACGAGAACATGAAAACAATGAACAGTTTGTTCCCAGATGTGATTAAGTCATTGAGAAGCGTTGATCAACTTGGTATTTGTTTATTTTTGGTCAATGAAGGTCGGCTCTCGATGGAAAACATTGCATTTCATTTATTTATGGATGTGTGTAAGTTACACTGTCTTGGGAGTACTTCAATGCGTTTTACTCCAATAGTCAAACGATTTTGGCGAATAGAATATTGTCTTTTTCATTGCAAATGGTTACATTTTATGAGTGAGCCCAAAAAATCTTGGTCAGAAAATTGTCAGTCCTGAAGAAGAAGTTCATTACGTATGAAAATTCCAAAATGAATTTTGCAGTTCCAGAATTCTATTTTCAAGACTTATTTACTAAAAGTCGAACAAAACGAAAAAAAGGCCCAAATGTTTATGAAACAAATTTATAATTTATGTTTTGTTATTTATAATTTATGTTTTGTTGATTGAATCCTTTATTTTGGGTAAAATCAGACTTTTCAATGAGGGGTCAATTTGAAAACAAGATACATTTTGATAAATAATTATCATACTCCATGAGTTGAAATCATTTCATTAATTACAATAATTGATTGTAATAACCAATTAAAACAGTTACAAAGAAAAATTCAAAGCCAGAGCCGAAATTTCGAATCTACAAATCAAATGAACGGATGAACAAGAAATTTGCCGTTGCACTTAACATGGCTTCAAAATGACGGTTATCGTATGTCTTATTTGATATTTTGTGATGGTATTCCTTTTGATTATCATTTCCGTCAGATGTTTATTCAATCACAAATAACAAAAATGTCTCCCGAAAATTAAATCAAACATACATTGAACTGTTTAAGGCTTAGGAGAATGAAGAAAAGAGAAAACATATTTTCTTAACTTTTGTTTTCATTTACTTTGAGGATGGCAGCATTTTCATCTGAGTTTTCTAAGACCAAAGTATTTGAGGGAGATAAAACAGATGATCTGCTATCTGTTAGAGCTAGTTCGCCCTATACAACAAACCAAGTCTACACCGTTCACAATTTGTTGTGAAAATAATAACTACACCGTACAGATAACACAGAAACTGCACCGTTGTGTCTGCATATTTTCACTGTGACTACACCGTTGTTTGGCCATTTAGTAAACACAGCGTTTGTGGTCATTCTAGACATTTGTGTGTAAAATAACGGTAACCATAGAAAAGAGCATGTTAAAAACATCCAAGTAAGAGCAATAGTTTGTTCCCTAGTTCGCTGTTTACTATGTAATCATCCTTAAAAGGGCAACTTTCTCGCTTCGAAAAAAGTTTTCCGTGTTGGGCTGTCTTTGCACAACGACTGAGTACGATAGGACAACACTGGTACTTGGCTATATAGCACCGTGAATAGGTATACATTTCTCCTGTACAATGATATCAGTATCAAGACAAGATACGGCCATTTAAGGAAATTATCGACGAAAAACTAAGACACCTACCTCTAACGATTTTCCACCGACGCCATCTTTGATTGACCACTCAAAACTTCCGTACAAACTACACAAATCTAACGTACAACTTACAACACAGTGAAGCTGGACGTGTTGGATTTTTGAAAAATCAACTGATAGAAAAGTTATTGAAGATAAACCAAAATGTCACTTTAACCATTTCCTCTATAGATAAGTGAAGTTTCCATCCCCACCCCATGCCTTCATGGTAATTAAGGAACGGATTTACCGGTATTCTATATCTGCGTAACCCTATACCAAACAGGAAAGTTTGGTTTGAAAGCTGTTGCAGATGACAAAATGCATGTTGAGAAAAAACTTTGTGTAAAAAAATAGCGTGGAAAATATTGAGTTAAAAGGAGAAAATGCTGTTTATCAGCATTTCCTTCTTTTGTCTCAATGTTTTCTCAAGCCTTACAATTAGGGATGTCAAAACCATGCCTTATTTGGAAAAGGGTAAAGCATTTAGATTGGGATTATGGCTTATCACAATGTCAAACATATTTCGTCAAATGACATCACAGTTAAAAGTACATCTAGTGCTAGAAACAGTACGGTAGAAATGTACACCGTAGACCCCCTTCGCAAATTTTAATCGCCTTGGCCCATAACCAGACGGCAAACTTTTAGACTCGTCCAAATTCAAAATGCTGCAGACGACAAATTTCAAGTTAATGAACTTTTAGATTCATGGGTCTTTCTTGGTAGAAAGCAATGTGAGAAAAATAGGAATTGCTTGTCACAGGCAATTTCTTCATTTCCCACAATGCTTTCCAAAAAAATGATCTTGTTGTGCGTCAAAATGCGTTATTCTGTGGTAATGGGTTAAAGTGAAAGAGATAAAAGATTTGTTTTATCATTTATCGACACATAATAGGCAATTCATTTAGTTCAGACAGTTGAAAAGACTTATCTCAAGGTCAAACAAATTACGTAAAATGATGTAAATGTCATATTTAGGCGGTGAGAAGGCCGGTGGTTTATCGACGGTGGATCATCACGTGATACAACAATTTCAGAAAGTCTTCAAAAATTTTGTTAATACAATACATACACAATACGGGATCGATTTGAAGTCGGTTTAAGGGGGAATGCTCCAGTTTTTCGGAATACTCGGTCATTACTGTAGTAAATTAAATGTTTCGTACCAATATGTTTCGCTACTATATTTTCAATGATATAACACATCATTACAATTTACCATTTTCGACGGTAAAAGTGTATTTATTATGCGAAACTGATTTCCTCAAGATGGAAATCGATTATTTAGAGCAAGACAGTCGTAAGTGTGTATGCAGTTACCACTGTTTTGTGTCATTTTATTCATGTGTAGCTGATATAAATTGCTGTAATTCACTAATAAGTGCTCTGACCTATACATTTTCTTTTCGAATTATTACCAGGACATGTTGCTTAATACAATGAGGGAGTTTTATCAAATTCTATTATGTAGAACTTGAAATATTTCCAAAAATATGCAAATTTTGACATAAAACACTCCAGCCTCGTTGATCTAACCGAACACGTGAGCATGCTGTTTTATACATTTACGCGTTTATAAAAGCACATATTTTGGGTTTTCTGTTCTTATCCAATGTAAGACGTTACTTGAAATCCGTTTTCGGGACTAAACGATGAATATACAGCATTTTATTAGCATTTTATTGACCTTGGACAGGTGTAAGAAATTGTGCATTTTTTCGCTGTAGGGGTATGTGATACGAATGCCTATAAAATTCAAACAAGATCGCTGACCATCCATTTTTATTTTATTTTTCAATTGGTAATAACATGTAATTTCAACATACAAAATATAAATAAATTCTATTTTTGGGAAAAAATCTAGGAAACTGGAGCATTCCCCCTTAAAGCAGAGAAGATGAGAAGACGTCACGCATAATTAGATGAATGTGGTGGGGTTTTTTTTATACTGAGATGAAAAAGTTTAGTCAGTATACAGATTTTGGTTAATAATTTTGTCTAAAACGTTTTACAATGCCAAAATTGTTATTCATAACAGTCTTCAACCAATTTAGAACAAGTCGGTGAAATTCAATTGGCATCCATGTTTTACTTAACCTTCCTATCGACAATTCATTCCAAAAGGGGTCAAATTGAAAAGTCTCAGCTTCAGGAGTGACTTTTTGTAGAGTCTAAATTCCTGGTAATTGACATAAAAATCGATCTTTGTATCATTTCTTGGTAGAATAGAAGTCTCTTTGTTGACTGTGAGTGAGAAAACTTCTTTTTAATGGAATTTACAGTAGATTATGGTGACTTATGCACCCACCTTGTTGCGCCTAGCATTTTACTGCGTTTTCAAGAAATCGTTCTATCAGGACCAGTGGCTTGTTTACCAGTGATACAAAGTTGTTTATTATAGACAGACATTAGAAAAAATAACTAACATTCAATATTTGTCAAACAATGCCTGAGATCTGGCTGAGCCAATGCTCGAAAAGCCAACTCTCTGGTAAATGGCTAGACAAGTAAAAGACAGACTTTTTTAACAAAATGTCATTTTTGAACAAATTGGTTACAGTGTAGTCAATTTTCAATGCTTTTGTCAGATTGGACGTGACGTAACTTGATGACGTCACAATTAACGTTTATTCCAGATACGCTGTTTTCAGAGGTACCAATGACCAAAATCTCATGCATGTGCCCATTTTTGAAAACAACTACTCCAATGATTAAAACTGAACGTGCTTGCCAAGTTCAAACTGTAGGAAACCGCCAGAGTTTGTAGGTTAGGTAGATGGTTTCTAACACTGTCATTTTTGGCCAAATTGATTAAGACAGGGTGCTAAAATCATGTAAGTTGGTACCAATTTTATTGTGGATTTTTTGTATCTGGGCTATTGTCTTTGGTTTGCATACATTTATACAGGAAAAAGACTTGCGCCTTAACTGCAGCAAATGCACCTGTCACATTTTGAAATTCTTTTAGCAAAAACCTAAAAACTAAAATTTAGCAACATCATTTGAAGATGTTTGTTAAGCGTTGATTGAACAAATATTAAGTGAAATTTTACACTGATATGTTGTATTTTGGCCGAATAATTGACCATCAAAAATACTGACTAAACTTTTTCTTTTGAGTATATAATCAGCTGATATATTGAAGATCAACAAAGTAATTTGGTTGATTTTGAATAACTTTTTTATGAATTAATTTTAAGAAATCTACCACGTCTAGCTCATTCCTGTGTATTCTCCAAAGTCGATGTCTATTGTCAGGAAGCGGCGAATTGAATCCGAGTCTAAAAACAGAAGCCATATACTGGACAGTCGATTGAGGTTTCCTTGTCATATATTCGATGTTCGACACAAAAACTCGTAACTACAGCTTGTTTAAAGCTGTAGTTACGAGGTTTTTGTTGAAAAGCAGCGACATCGTGATCTGATCATAAACACTTCCACCTTTCCGGAACAATCCTATTGTTATGACATTGGTGATCACGTTTACAATCGTATCGCATACAAGTCTTTATATTTATTTCGCCAATAATGGTCTGAAACAAGCCTCAAATTGAACCAGTCTATTATAGTGTCGCATGAAAATAAATTACAATAATTACTAGCCAACACAAGAAGTTCGGTAAAAAGATAGTAAACCAACTGAAGATTATTTTTGACATACTCAATGTCTTTCTAAGAACAAATACCTAACCCTATTAATTTCAAAACTCCTGGCGACCGGAACTGCCCACACTCGAGCTCAGAAAACTAGACACACAGCTTGTCACCAGCATTTTTGTTTTCCTAGCTTTGTTTCAAAATTGCCACACACCTCTTTCTAGTAGACTTTGAATTTCAGGCATTTTCTAAGAAAACTTTTATTGCAGCTTGCACATAACCTATAGTCAATGGTCGTTCACAGTACCGTAGATGATCTCTCAAGTTATTATTCATAAACAACCAAAATAACGTCTTGGCAAGGATTAATGCCCGTGGCGTAATCTTCTGACAGCGTGATTATTGAATAAGTGGTGTCAGTGTGCTTTCTGAACGTTGACAGCAAAATCTAAATGAAAACATTGACTAATAAAACACGTCTCCTTTTTTTGCTTTTTTGCTAAAGGCGACATTTTCTAAACCTATGCATCAGATGGAATTTTTAAGTCTTTCTTTTAAATCTGATCATTTTTGTAGTACAAACTTTCGCACAAATCATTTCGGGAATGCAGGCCAGGCCATGGCAACAGCATGCTCATTTGGCTATGAACGTTTATGTTAAACCTGTTGTGCTCATAGTCCAGAGGAAGAGCGTCGGCTCCGCAATCAATAGAATCTGAGTTCGATACCCGGTTCTGGAGGTTGTTCTATGGCAAGTTACATGTATTGGTCCATATGTTTGGAGCTGATGCAATACGGACATTCCAAGCCTTTTCTTTGCTACATTCAAAGAGCAATAGATAAACAGATAAATTCTTGTTGATCGACAATAACTTTTTATTAGCTGATTTCTACTATCAGAAATTGGACCAGCATTAGAATGAGTCGGTTACGACATTGGTTAACCCTTTCCCAAACGATAAAATTTTAGAGTAATCCACTTCAAAAACTGCCACAAATGACAACATGGATGTTATTAAAGATAGGATTTGTGTAAAATATTGCATGGAAAATATTGAGACAAAAGGAGAAACTGCTGGTTATCAACAGTTTCTTCTTTTGTTTCAATGTTTTCCAAAGCCTTTCTATTAGGGACGTCAAAACCAGGTCTTGTTTGGGAAAGGGTTAAAAGCACCTCGTCCTTGTACCGAATGAGTCCGACGGGTGATTGAACTCGTAAAACACAATAATAGGATTGAAATTTTAATCCATTTTCTCTCATTTTTGATAATAAGTCGAACGTTGACCTTGTAATACTATCTGTATTTTATATTTGTCTCCTCCTAAATGTATTGAAATTACCACCGCCAATTTCAATCGCGTTGCCTGGCTATAGTTCTTGCGTGGGTCAACAAAATATGTCAGAAAAGACCAAGAAAGGCCTACTGTGACTCAGTACAGGCACGTAGGAGGTAATTCTATATTGGGGTAGCTAAAGTCCGAGTGTCTGAATTTTGGGGGATAAATTGGATTTTCCCTTTAGAAGTGTTTAGTGTGAAATAAGGAAAATTCAGCATATTTGGCCAACTTTTGGGGGCTTAGCCCTTTAGCCCCCCCCCCTCCCCCTCCGTTCCTAAGGGCCAGCGGCGATGATCACCACCAGTTATGCACAGGCTGATCTGGATCCATGTTGGTCTCAAATGCCATGTAAGCGCATTTTCTTGTAAATCCAAACCCATTTAGTTTTGTTTTACCCCTCAATGTGTACCTACTAAGAAGGGTCATCGTACGCAGAAAAGCTGACGGTTAATTATTTTCGCTAATCAACTGATCAACAAACGTTCTGATCCTAATAAAATACAAATTGCTGACCGTTTCTGACACTTGTTGCTAATTTGAGAACCTCCATCGTTTAGGTTTACTTTATTCCTACAGGTTAGCCTACTTTTCTTTTACCTACCCCCCCAACCCACACTGGCCATCCCCGCCCTACCCCAACCCGAAGGCCTTTCAACCAACTTTGGGTGTTAAAAAAGAAAATAGGTTTGTGCAAAATGCATACATGAATAGCACAGACAATATTTCTACAAAAGAAAAGAAACGTCTTGCACCGCGATATTGCGCTTTTCAAACATAGGACTTGTTTTGAGAAAGGATGGAAATTCTACATCCTTTAATAAAGGATTGACTTGTTGAGATTGCGTGCACACATGTACGTTTTTATCAAAATGTCAATTTGAGTCATTTCCTACTTATAAACGGGTGCATTGTTTGCCTTCACTGATGTACAAATTCCACGAAAGTTTCAAATTCTCTTTTCATAAAAAAACGTAACTACAGCTTTAAACAAGTTTTTGTTGAAAAGAATCAAAATCCTCTTTTGGTCTTTTTTTCATAATGTTATTTACATCAATTAATTGACCCATTCCCTAACAGTGCCCAGTTTTGACGTCGCTGAAATAAACGACGTGAAAACATCTTTAACATCTCAGTAAAAGTAGAGCTCTATGCCTACATAAGCCCCCCCCCTCACCCCCTATTGCCCCCCCCCTGTTCCACAAGGGCGGATCTAGGGTTGGGTCAGGGGGGGGGGGCCATGACCCCCTCCCCCTGGAATTGGGCGAAAATTAATTTTTGACTATAGAACTTAACATATTTAACACATTTTAAGCCATCATTTGGGCTTTAACCCCCCCCCCCCCCCCTGGAAAAAATCCTGGATCCGCCCTTGAGACGCACTTACTAAGAAAAGTATTAGAAAATATTAAGGAAACATTGCTGGCAACCAGAATTTTCTCCTTCAGCCTCAATATTTTGTGTGCTATACATGTATAGTACATGGTATTCCTTCTTTAAATCAAAATGCATTTTGTGGTCTTCAGCAGCTTTGAAACATGACCGTCCTAAATTGCCGACCGAAAATGGTTTACATGACAAAATCGGCCGATTGTGTCTCTGCTCGAGGAGTAGCCAGTCATGTGCCTAGCACAGAATTCGTAGGCCTACATATTCGTTTTCATCTTTCTATGTTATATCTGTATAGCCTACATACCAATTTGAGTCATATTCTGCTTATAAATGAAAAGGTTCATTGTCGATGGCAAATTCCACGAATGTTTCTAATTTTCCTGATATCTTAACGTGAAGTTTGATCTAATTCGTGAAGGACTCATTAAATATTTTTATCAATTCATATACAGTAAATATATTGCTCATTTCCAGGTTATATAGGCTATCTAAAATATTTAAGCTCAGAGACATATTTCGACCACGCAAAGAAATAGGCTTGGGAAAACATAGTAGAAAATGAAGAGATTGCTTGTGACAAGCAATTTCTTCATTTCCCACAATGTTTTCTATCCAGAACATGACAAAAAATGTAAAATTTCATTTAAATGAAATTGTTAACTGCAACATAGATCTAGAGCTAGTAATGCTATATTTGAATTTGGATCAGGGTGAGCTTAACCCATTACCAAACGACAAAATTTTAGGGCGGTCCCATTTGAAAGATCCAGCAGACGACAATTTCAAGTGAATGGAATCTTTTTAATTTTTTGGTCTTTTTGGATGGGAAACATTGTGGGAAATGAAGAAATTGCTTGTGACAAGCAATTTCTTCATTTTCCACGATGTTTTCAATGGCCATTATTTTGTGGGGAGTCAAAAAGAGTTATTGTGTGGTAATGGGTTAATATTTGCCGTCTGATAGGCCTAATGTGTTAAAATACTTTGCCTAACGAAATGATTTTAAACTTGTCCTAGATGGAATGGTTAGACCCGTAAGAAGCAATTTCATATTGGGCTGAAGCCCATGTCCGGGCAAGTGTCTGAATATTGGAGGGGCTAAATTGGATTTTCTCTAAATGTTCAGTTTAAAATAAGGGGGAAATGGCATTTTGGCCAACTTTGGATTGGATTAACAGACACACCCCTTCCCCCCCCCCCGGCCCCCCGTCCGTTCCTACGGGCCTGGTGGTTACAGATGAGTAAAATGCTTTCCCAGACAATACCTTTTGTCATCCCTAAAAGGATTTGTTTTGAGGGGTGAGACAATGAGACAAAATATTAATATTACGACAACCACCATATTTTCTCATGATCTAGATCTATGTTATTTTGTAGTCTAATGGCATAGCCTACACTAACCTCATTTTCATTAGCATAATAGGCAGATAATAGGCCTGTGTTCTGTGTTTTATATCAGGGCAGTCCAAGTTTTAGGCCTACTTGGGTAGATGAAAATAAAACAAAAAACGCTGATAAAAAGAGGGGACCTATAAGCTTGGCATATTTATTTTTTTATTCATTTTTATTTATTTATTTATTTTTTTTATTTTATTTTTTTTTTTTTTTTTTTTTTTTTTTTTCAAAAATGTTTTCGGAACATTTTCCATCGGCTAGATCTATCATAGGCTACAAAGGCCCTATTTGGGAAGTTGTGAGAGGTGATCTTATTCTGCAAAAATGAGTTAGATCTAGGCCTAGATCTAACCCTCTTCCCAACAACGGCTGCTTTGACAGCATTTAAACAGCATTTTCTTCTTTTGTCTCAATGTTTTCCCAAGGCTAGTCTCTTATTTTATAATGACATAGATCTATAGGCTAATTTATTTTCTTCTCTTCCCTCTATTTTTCGAAACACATGACTTCCTATTCATGGTCTTTTTATTGAATGAGTGCAATACTAATAATATTTACAGGTCTATCTATTTATCGATTATCGGCACTACGAGAGAATGGAAATTTTCACTTCTCCTTTTCCTATCCCTAACATCGATAAAATCACTCGTGACAAAGTAGACTAACCCAGACCACCCCCTTATGACTATTGACCAATCCTCGAGCAGGTTATAAATAGGACCGCTCACATCGTGTATGTTCGCATAATGATCAGCTGTTCGCTGGTGAAACGTACCGGCTAAGACGCGAGTTTATTATTAAATTAAAATAAAACCACTAAAAATCTGTGTTACGATTGTTTGAATACTTGGAATAATTTAAAAGATTTTCAATTATTTTTTGACAAAAATATCTGGACGTTTGGATTTGTTTTATTCCCGAACAAACAAGTTCGTCTGCTTGGTGATCAATTGAAATTTCCGTTCCGGAGCAGAAAGAAACAACGGACAAAGAAGTGCTAAAAATGGTGCAGAAACTCAAATCAACGTTTGATAAACTGTTGAATAAAGATCAACAACCTGTCATAGAAACAGCATTGGAACAGAAAGACTCTAAAGAAGAATTTGGTAAGTTTTCTTTGTTCATTTGTGTCAATCGGTAACGTGGGGACTGTCTCAAAATGTCCCAATATTTGCATATTATGGATTGGGTTTCACGGTTTATAACTAAATATTTACGCAAACTATGTAATAATATGAATGTGATATCTTCAATTTCTATCAGATCATGTGCTTTGATAACATAAACATGCAGTTTGTCCCGTTTCTTGGTCAAAATAGACCGTTTTTAATTTGACAGCTCACAAGCAGTTTGAGATGGCCAATATTTAAGTCTACACATTCCTGTCAAATGATGAATGGGGGAAATAAAGTGCTTTGGCTATGAATGGGATTGATTTTTTGTGATTCAATTTTTTGTTATTATTGTATGTTTGAAACCTCTTCACAGAAATCTTGGATCGGCTGCAGAAGTCTTCGGCTTCTGAGGCTTTGTAAGTATCTTAGTCTGAGGCTAGTAAAATGGCTCTGTCCCTCAGACTAATGATAATTCAGAAACTGGTCGTTTCGATGAAAAAATCTCTTAACCAATTACCAAACAACAAAATTTTAGCCTACTTAAAACTCAAAGGTGTTGCAGACGACAATTTTCATGGTGGTAAAAATGCTGGCTGTGACTGAGTCTGTGAGCATTTTCTCTTTTCCTCTCAAAGTTTTCAAAACAACTTTTATATCCTCTACACTAGTCAATGTCACAGTCAATGACAATTTCTTCACCTAAAGAGCTTACAATCGTAGCAACCAAATCTGACAGAACTGTTAATAAGAGTTAAAGACTTTCATCTGCGACAAGTTATCCTTTTCTCAAATTTGCTCTATACAGGTAACTTAACCCTTTCCCAAACAAAACAATTTTAGGGTGGTCCAAATTGACAGCTGCTTCAGACAACAAAATGGATGTTAATCAAGGTTGGATTTCTGTAGAATGTAGCATAGAAAACATTGCGGTAAAAGAAGAAACTGCTGATGAGGCAAAAGAAGAAACTGCTGGTTATCAGCAGTTTCTTCTTTTACCGCAATGTTTTCCCATGCCTATTCTAATCTACTAGGGACGTCAAAATCCGATCTTGTTTGGGAAAGGGTTAATTGCAATGATCTCCACTATTGAGCTATTTAAAGTCACCTTGTCTTTGAAAAGGGTAAAAAAAAAATGATTAAAGGTAAGATTGCATCATAGCTAAAATAAAGCAGGTGATTTTCATCATGTTTTGACATGAACTGTGTGAAAAAGGACAGAAAGTGAATGGATTGTAAAAAAACATTGATATCCATCCAGTCCTTCCTAAAACAATTTCTACAATGAATAGAGGTTGTTGTACAACAAAAAAAATATTTCTAAGAATCAAATTTAAAATTGATTTATTATCTGTTTGAAAGTCTTCAATCCAACTTTTCACAATCAATCCAGACTTTTACATTCTTAAAGTGACATTTCAGAATTTTTTGTCATAAATGTTTCTTTTATTTTTTATCTGAAAGAGCATATTTCCTTATGAAAATTCTGAAAATTTCGAGCCAAAATATTGCGCCGTTTACGAGAAATTTATATTTTTGTGTTAAAATTGAACAAATTGTTGTGGACAACAGTTCGGATTTATATGCAATTTATCGATTATGTCTCAACTTTAATTGCATGTTTTTCGCTTATTGGTATCAACTTCAAAAAACCAATAGTATTTATACTCATTAGAATAACCAATCTTGGCATCAAGACCAACTTTAAAAAATTGAAATTGGAATGAAATGTCCCTTTAAATAACCCATTACCAGACAAGGACGGATCCAGGATTTTTTTCCAGGGCCAAGGCCAAAATTAATGATGGCTTTAAATGCGTAAAATTTAAATGTAATGTTATACAAGTTATAAAGTTAAAATTAAATTTTCAGTCAATGCCAGGGGGGTCTGGACCCCCTGACCCCACCCCCTCTAGATCCACCCTTGCTAGACAGCAATTTTTTTAACTGGTCCAAATTCAAAGATATTGCAGAAAACAGTTTTCGCTGAAACAAGACCTTGAAATACATGATTGAACCGCAAAGAGAAAATGCTGATCATCTGACATCAGCATTCCTGTCTACTGTACATAAATTTCATTGTAATTAAAATTCATTTTGTCGTCTGTAGAGCTTTTAAATTACACAAACGTAAAATTACATTGTTTAGGAAAGATTTGAGTGAATGAAATTGTAAATTTTTTGGTCTTTCTGTTTACAATACATTTCGGGAAATGATAAAATTGCCGCTTTCCAATTTCCATGAAGCTTTTATTTTTTGGAGCTATAAAAATAAAATATATAGAAAACGTTAAGAGAAAATGGGGAAATTATGGTTTGCAACTCTCAACAGTCCTTTCAAATTGAACTAAAAATTCACCATTATAGAAAGGCATGTCTCTTGTCTCTTTTTCAGGAAATGAGCCATTACCACCTAACGAATGGTATGGAACCTTTGATGACCCTTCAGAGCAAGAAAAGTGCAAAGAGGTGAGGCAATTTAACCACTGAAATCGCAATCTAAGGAAACATTGGGGCAAAATGATTTCGTCATCAAGTAAAATTGTGATCATGTAAAAGCACTAAGGAAAAATAAAGCAGACTGTAACATTTGCTCAAAACTTTTTGAGAATTTTCTGAGCTTGTGAAAATGATTGAGAATTTTCTGAGCTTGTGAAAATGAATAATTAATATACTCAGTGAAGCAAAGGACCGACATTTTATCTATTTATTGATTAATGAATGATTAATGACGATGGAAACTATTTCCATGCTTTACAGCAATTTTGAGAACTTGCATCAGTTTTCCAATTGACCTTCAAGCCAATTTAACCTTGCCTTGAGCAGTAAAAGATATTGGCTTTAGTCAGGTGAGGTAGGACTAGGATGTCGCAGGAATTATGGTCTTTGTGGCATATGAAGCTTGAAACATGGACCTAACATTTATTTTGTAAGTACTGGTAATTAAATTGTTACCAGTCTATATAAGTAATTACTTAAATGGAGTCTGATCAGACAAGAAGCTGCAGAGACTAATCCACATTCAAACTGATTTTGAATGCAATTATATGGCCCCTAAGTTCAGATCTCATTTCAAGTTAATTTTGCTGATTTCATCAAAATCTAGTTTTAAGAAATTTTAAAGAAATATCTTTTAAGGCAACAAAGTAAAAACTGATCTATCGAATTTTCTCCCAGGAAAACAAGTGATCTCTAGAACTGTGCTATGTTTTTACTGAGCGAGCTGTCTCTGGTTTGATTTCATTATTGGATTATGATACATCACAAGTTGTACAATCAATACAGGGAAACACTCCCAAATCGACAGCAACACTTCCACGCTTTTTAACGAAAACCTTGTAACTGCAGCTTTAAATAAGCTGCAGTTACAAGGTTTTTGTTTAAAATCAACAACTTTCAACTCTCTGGAGAACAAGATTTTCTCAAACTGACAGAAATTCTTGCCTACCTCTGCATTTTTTTTTTCAGCAGAAAAGTAGAATCTCTTACTAAGAATGCAACGCATGGACTCAATTTTCATGTTCCTCCTATCAGAAATGTTGTTGCAAAACATTGAGAGGAAAGGGGAAAATAACATTGATATGATGATGTGTTTGACATAAAATTTCTAAAAATAGAAAGCCCAGGAAAACGATGAGAGAAAAGAAGAAAAGGCAGAGGACCCGCATTTTCTCCGTGAAAATTCCTTAAAGATCCAATGTCATTCCCTAAGACCTGTTAAAAAATATAATCATAAAAGTTTGCTTGATTAGCATTATATTGGACTGTTTATAGACCTCAGATCACATAAAATAAGATGAATACTGAAAATGACATTTATAAATTGATAATCATATATTAATCTAAAAATAATATCAAAATAAAATAAAGGGCCACATTTTAATAATGTATAGTTATTTTCAAAGATGATCTGTAACCTCCCCCCCCCCCCCCCCATGGGTGAGAGTGCATCTTTAAACTTCTTTTGTTATTTTGTTACACTTCTACCTTCTGTTCACTTTGGAACTTTGTCAGTGCAAGTGCAACACCTTTAAAACTAGGCCAATCTAAATTTTGTTGCTGCGGAAAGAATTAATTAAACACAGGGTTCTTAGGTAATGAGCCAATATAAGGATTAAATACAATTACCGCTAGAATTATTTAAGAGAAGCAATTCCTGACAACTGAACCAAAAGAATTTAATGAGAGTATTGATTATTGTTCATTTATGGTAACTTTTAATTACTTTCAGGTCTATAGTTTCCTGTAATTGGGAACGAGCAACAGAGAATAAATATTTGCTAAACTGAGAAATTTTACACAACAGAAGTTTTACCTTTAAGATTAGCTTTCTTAAATAATTGTCTTTCTCTTAACCAGTAAACGTTAATGAAATCATTTACAGGCCTTGATTTTCTCTGGAATCGACAATCCCCTTCTCTAGATTAATTGTATCTTTTCTATTTTCTTTAGACAAAATTTTAATGCAACAGCAACTATTATTCAGAATTCTGACCTATGCACTTTCAATTGCATATCTATGAAAAAGTTTTCAAAATGTACTGGGATGTCGACAAAGGCCCGTTACCATGGTCCAACATGAATAGACAGAGCTACAGATAAGAGGGGGTTATGGCTTTTGATTAAAAACAAAATATTTTACTAAATGTTCATCAAATTTTATGTTATTGGTACTTAATTAGAATTGTTTTGAGATGATTCAAATGAGTACCTACAACATAAGTTTTGGATCTGAAATAACCAATTAAGAATGCATTTACCCCCTTCTTATCTATGTCTCTAACGATAGAATCTTTAGTGTATTTTACTGAGTTTTGTTAACGTTATTGTCATATTTATCACTTCAGGTTGCATTGACGATAGAGGAAGGTTTGAAAATTGCTAGACAGAAAGTGCTGAAGTGTGAAGTGCTCATACCCTGTGGTCTTACACGACGAATAGCTAGAGACATCCTTCTAATGAGTGAGAGCGAGCCTTGCGGCATTCGCGGATGTTGTTTGTCATTACACCTACAAGAAAAATCAAACATTTTGGACCTCGGCAAAGTGCAATGTGACCCTAATACAGTATCAACATTTGAAATACATCTGACAATTCAGGAGGACACAAGAAACTGGGCTGTTGTGAAAAAGATGATGTTCTCCATGACTGGTTGTTTTAAGAATTCTGTGTACAAGTCGTCACCCAAAATGATGGGGCTAGGTTATAAATTAGAGAAGCTTAAGTTGTATAGAACATCATCATAGTCTATTAACCCATTCCCAAACGACAAAATTATGCACTGTTTCTAATTGAAGACGGCAAAACTGATGTTGCTTTATGCACAAAAACTTTATCTCATGGTATTGAAAGCATGTAGAGAAAAAGAGAAAATGCTTGCCATAAGAATTTTCGCATTTTCCCTTAATGCTTTCTAAGTTTATTGTTTCAGTATTCAAAACCTTTGATCTTTTGGGAAAGGGTTAAGTATAATATGTTGAATATCCAAGCAACTTGGGAGTTCAGTTGTAAAAATCTTGCCTTTTTTAAAGACAAATCTTTCTAAGTTCCCAGTGCTTATAGCTATAAATTAATTTTTGCTATAAGAATGTGAAAACTAAAACATTGAATGTATCGTGTATAGAACAGTTAGTTTTTATTAATCCTTTCCCAAACGACAAAATCTTAGGGTGATCCAAATTGAAAGCAGATGCAGGCGACAAAATTGATGATAATAAAGACATGATTTGTGTAAAATATGGCACAGAAAATATTGAGACAAAAGGAGAAACTGCTGGTTATCAGCAGTTTCTTCTTTCGTTTCAATGTTTTCCCAAGCCTGTTCTATAAGGGACGTCAAAACCAGTTCTTGTTTGGGAAAGGGTTAAATTAACAGAGCAATAGATAGGAGAAAATAATAGCTTTCATCAATGCAAAAGCCAATTTTAACTGCTCCTAATACTTTAATTTGGTAGTACATGTACAACTGAATGGTATATATAAATTAAGAAGATTCAAATGCATACCCATGTATGAATTGGAATTGAAATAAGAAGTTAACCCTTTCCCAAACAAGATGTGGTTTTGACGTCCTTTAGAGAAAAGTCTTGAGAAAACATTGAGGCAAAAGAAGAAAATGCTGATAACCAGCATTTTCTCCTTTTGCCTCATTATTTTCTGTGCTGTATTTTACACAAATCCTGTCCTCATTATCTCCCGAATTGTCGTCAGTAGCAGCTTTTGAATTTAAAAACCCTAAAATTATGTCATTTGGGAAAGGGTTAAATTAATAAGGATACCATTACTGCCTCATATCCATTGCTCTGCATTCATACAAATGAACAAAGGAAAGTGAATCTCACTTGTATGTCAGATGTTTCAATAGTTTTACAAAAACTACAGCATAAATTGTGCCAATCTTTACAATCACAAACACTTAATCAGATACATTGTAACAATGCTTTTCAACAAAAACCTCATAACTGCAGCTTGTTTTAAGCTGCAGTTAAGAGGTTGTTGTTGAAAAGCTACAATAAGATCATATTTACCATGAATGCCATGCTGAGCTTGAAATGTTCCTGCTTTATCAGGCAGTATAGACAAAGATCAGCCTGCATATAAATGTAGTCTGATCATAGCCTGCTATACCTACCTGCCTGCCACTTTTTTCGAGTCATAATCTCTGACAGATTTAACTTGCGCAAGTAAAATACTTTGGATGTTTTCAGGTCTTTGATTTAGACATTTTTGTTAGGGATTATTATTCAGCATTATTAATAGACTTACTCTGTCTCATTTTGAATTAACCCATTACCAAACGACAAAATATTTGGTTGGTCCAATTTGAAAGAAGATGCAGACGACATTTCAATGTGATGAAATTTGGAAACTTTATAACTATTTGGGTGGAAAACATTGTGGGAAATGAAGAAATTGCTTGTCACAAGCAATTTCTTCATTTTCCACAATGTTTTTCATTATTTTCATTATTTTGTGGGGAGTCAAAAAGAGTCATTGTGTGGTAATGGGTTAAACAAGCTGGTACAGTAGAATAAGATCAGACTGCACATTGTGTGTATGCTGATCTTTTTCTATGCTTCTTGCCAATGTGATGGGAATATTCTATGTTTTAGCATAACAATGATTAATTATCATGGATGTAAAGGACCTTATGCAATGATTCATCTTGTAGAAAATTAAATGAGATGTTACAAGCTGCTGCGGTCATGACTCAAAAAGGGGGAATTTAGAATAGAATCAATAGAAAACATTTGGTTCAAACATTTCATACTAACAATGGACTGAATCCCCCCCCCCCCTTTGTTTTGATTATTCTAAAAATTAAAAGTTTAGGAAATCATAATGGCAAAACAGGTTAATGTTGATTTTATCATACAAGGATTTTAATTGAATTCCAGTGCTCATTTGCAAGCATCATTGTTTCTACTTTTGCATCAAGTTGAATTTGAAATTCTTCTGGATCATTTGTCTCAATCAATTTCTGGTAGATGCAGCATTTCGCTGCATTTCAACAAAAACCTCGTAACTGCAGCTTAACACAAGCTGCAGTTACGAGGTTTTCATGATTGAAAAGCGACAATTTGTAAATAGTGGGACTAAAATATGTTGTTGAACTTTTTATGATGTATCATTAGTGGGAGTTCAAATGCATGTAACTACAGCTTGAATCAGCCAGAGCTACAAGCTTTTGATCTTTCACTGACGATATATAAGATGTAAATAGACATTGATAACTCAATTTGATGCTTTGTCTATGAATTAAGTTGGTGTATTACATAAAAAATCCAACTTTTATACCATTGTCATGTTGAATTCAGATAAGTTTGATGGTGGTAAACACTTTCAGTTTTGTGTATAGAATTTTAGGCCTTAGTGCACAAATACTGTAAATGCTTGAGATTTTATTTAATTTATGGTATTTTTGCACTAAATCCTTGATTAATTAATAGGTTGTTCAGACTACCAAGTAGATAGTTATTTTGTGCTTTCTTTAAAAAGATTTATTTGTTTAATTTGTGATCAATATCACTTACATTGTAAAACGTTTTATTTGTTATAGCAGGACAAGTGAAGAGGCATCATACCCCAGGCTATATTATGGGTAATTAGGTAGACAATTTCAATGACTACCCACAACATAAATCTTAATTTATCCCTTTCCCAAACAAGACCTGCTTTTGACGTTTCTAATGGAAATGGCTTGGGAAAACATTGAAACAAAAGAAGAAACTGCTGATAACCAGCAGTTTCTCCTTTTGTCTCAACATTTTCTGTGCCATATTTTACACAAATTCTATCTTCCATAACTTCCATTTTGTCATTTGTGGCAGTTTTTGAAGTGGATAACTCTAAATTTTTGCCATTTGGGAAAGGGTTATATTTTAGCTTATGATATTTGGGGGAACAGAGAAAAGGCTTGTTATCAAAATATTCCATCTGTTTTAATAAGCTTTTTTTTTCTTTTTATGCACGAGTCGTCAAATATGGCTTTTACTGGAAAGGGCAACACTCAAATACTTCCCTTTTGCATTGACTCCCTATAAGTGTACATTTATATTTTATGTAGATCTAATGACAATTCCAGTTACAGTGCACTCCACGTATTACGAGTTCGGGTAATACGAGATACCGTCTATAGCGAGTACAGCACAAAGTCCCTGTCATTTCCTTCTATTTTCCCTTTGTTTTATATCGGATAACGCGAGATTGGTTTGAGCGAAAAATCGGCTATAGCGTACATATTTCCTTGGTCCCAACTCTATTTTTCACACATTAACGAGGTTTGGTCACAAAGCGTGTCGTCTGCAAACAACATTGTCTTAGCCCTGGCTGTATTTTTCACACCTATTTACTAGGTCCTAAAGCGTGCCGTCGGCAATCTGACATTTCAAGGTAATTATCGATCAATTATGGGATTAACACACTCTGATCTACCTATTGTCATATCGACAAAGTGTTATTGCAAATCATTGTAACTCCAACTTTAATCAAGCTTGTGTTATGAGCGTTTGCTCCAAAATCGACCATATGCGATGAATTTGGAAAATACGAGAGACACTACTAAAAAGCGGAAAGCTATTTTGAAATTTGAAATCATGAATAAATTAGAAAAGGGATTTTCCATAAGGACAATGAAAAATCATTCGTTTTTTTCAAATGAATATTTTATGATGTACATAACCATTAGTATTTTAGCGCACTTATGAACTGTAAAGTGTAATGTTCGTATTACTCTTAGTGGTGTGTATTAAAATATCAAGAGTTATCTATCTTTATGCTCTCTAAAAAGGAGATTATAAATGTGCCATAGTTCACTTCCGGTGAAAGCGAAAGTAGACATGGGCAAGTGAACATTTTTCAAGCATTCTTTTACAATTCGGCTTTAGCGAGACATGGTTATAACGAGGTATCGAACGATGTCCCGGCGATCTCGTTATACACGGAGTGCACTGTATTTCTAGTCCAACTACAGAGTTCTGTATTATAATTATTGCCATTCAATTTGAATTTAAATGGTCTCATCAAATTCATTCAATTCATCGACATTTTGACAAGAAACCATTATATAGCTAAGGTATAATTGTTACAGTCATTCTGTGGCAGAATATGTGTTAACCCTGTTACCAAACGACAATTTTCTAGACAGATCCAAATTCAAAGATCATGCAAACGACAAATTCAAGTGGACAAAATTTAAGATATTTTGGTCTTTGGGGGTAGAAAACATTATGGGAAATGAAGAAATTGCTTGTCACAAGCAATTTCTTTATTTTCCACATTGTATGCGAAAGCCGTTGTCTTGTGGGGATTCAAAAAGAGTCAATGTGTGGTAATGGGTTAAGACATTTGATAAAATTTACCTAGAAAAGTTTAGCCATTACATGAATTTATGAGTGAATATTCATTTCGTAAACCCATTCCTACACAATGATTCTTTTCAACCCCAAACAAAATAATGACTTTTGGAAAACATTGTGGAAAATGAAGAAATTGCTGGCCAAGCAATTTCTTCCTTTCCAACAATGCTTTCTTCCCAAACCGACCAAAAACATGCAATATTTTGTTTACTTGGTATTATCATCTGCAACATCTTTGAATTAGGACAAATTAAAAACTTTTCCTATTGGGAAAGGGTTAATTATTATGGCTGATGTTTTGTCTTTTCATGAATTGTTTCTTTCACAGTCTGACTGTAACTTTCATTCTAGCTGTTCAATATCACCTCTATAGTTGCTTTTCAACAAAAAACCTCGTAACTGCAGCTTGAAACAAGCTGCAGTTACGATTGTTTTGTTGAAAAGCGACGATATAAACATAATTATTTTGACCATGTGCTCCTTGTGCTTCATTCCATGTCAAAAAAAGTTGCAATATTTCAGAGATTTTGGCAGTTGGGATTGATGTCATTTAATGTGTTAACCCTTTCTCAAACAACAAAATTTCTAAGTGATCCACTTCCAAAACTGCCACAAATGACAAAGTGGAAGTTATTAAAGATCAAATATGTGTAAAATATGGCATAGAAAATATTGGGACAAATGGAGAAACTGCTGGTTATCAGCAGTTTCTTCTTTTGTTTCGATGTGTTCCCATTTATTAAGGCCGTCAAAACCAGGTCTTGTTTGGGAAAGGGTTAAAAATGTATGTGCTCTAAGGTAGAACTTATTTGAACAATCTTTTAACTCTGTTAACTTTGTTTTGATGTATGTAGTACAGACATCTTTTGAAAGAAAAGATGGAAATGATGGTAATCAGTATTTTCTCATTTTCCTTCAATATTTTCTCTGCTGTATCATACAAATTTATTGCATCATTGAGCCATGGTTTTGTCATCTGAAACACCTTTTGATTGAGAGAATCACTTGAGAGAATTCTTCTTTTATTTGGACACTGTTGACACTTATTAGCACCATTGAGATGCTGAAAGTGCTTTATTGAGTAATCGCAACATTGGGCTTTCAAAATACATTGAATAAATAGAGTAGATATCTAGAGCTTAGTGCAAAACTATTGTAACTAAATGTATAAAAATTATATACACTTGCTATAGTTTTGCACTACTAAACTGAACATACAATGGCATTGATCCCTTCTTATCGAACGCTCTGATGTTAAATATATAATCTCAACTAGAGATTAAAATGTGATAAAATTGTTTATTTGAAATGTCACACGTGATTATTATGATGCAATGATCAAAGAAAAAATATATGATAGAAATGATAATAAAAAAAAACATAAATACTACAAGATTAGTTCTTAGTGCTTATTTAATTGTCCATACCCTTTTCTGACCCATGTACATAGTTTGGGCGACCGTTATGAAATCTTTTGAAATCACTGAAAGAAGATCATGCTGGAAACAATCATTTCGTCGGTGTTATTTCAAAACCTCGTAACTCCAGCTTGTTTAAAGATGGAGTTACGAGGTTTTGCAACAATATCGACGATTTTGTCAATGTTTTCCATAATACTGATGTGTCTACCAATTTTCTGGTTTGATGCGTTGTTCACAACTTCCTTAATTTTTAACCCTTTTCCAAACAAGACCTGGTTTTGACGTCCCTAGTAGATATGGCTTGGGAAAATATTAAGACAAATGAAGAAACTGCTGATAACCAGCAATTTCTTCTTTTGTTTCAATATTTTCTGTGCTGTATCACACTCAAATTCTATCTTTTACAGCATCTCCTTTGTAATCAGCAGCATCTTTCAAACTGGATCACCCTAAAATTTGGCTATTCGGGAAAGGGTTAAAACTTTCCCAATCGGCGGAATTTTAGACTGATCTAATCTGAAAGGAGGTACAGATAATAAAGTATCAATGTACTAAATGTTTGAATTGAAACATCGAACATATTGAGACAGTAGAAGAAATCGCTGATTATCAGCATTTTCTAGTTTTGACTCAATATTTCAACAAAGCTTTCCCTTTAGATCGTCAAAACAAGGGCTTGGTTGGAAAGGTTTAATTTGGACCGGTCTAGAAATTAACCCATTACAGTAGAGTGACGCCTTTTGGGGCCCTACAAGATACAGACTTCGGAAAACATTGTAAAAAATGCAGAAATTGCTTGTGACAAACAATTTCTTTATTTCCCTCATTGTTTTCTACCCAAACCGACAAAATATAATTTCATTCTAATGAAATTGTCGTGCCGACTGGTGATGGGTGTTACCATTAGGAAATTGGTTTATTGACTTTCCCTTTCAATGTAAGGATGGTGAGTTGGTTACTTTATATTGCACCATCTTTGTACTTTATTGCCCTTTGATTTTCTCTTTGCTTTCACACATTACCAAACACTCCTTTGTACAAACTGTTATCCCATGTGGTGCAGAGCTCGGGAAAACATTAACCGAAAAGAAACTTTCATGACGCGAAACATACTCGTACATAAGGTTGCTTGCTTACGTGAAATAAGGGTAAATAATGCCAACATTAAACTTGTAATTTTGATCAAGTTTGGGTAGAAAATAGTTACAGAAAAGGAGGAAAATGCTGGTCGTTGGCATGTCTGTCCATACGTCCGTCTGTCGTGTGCGTATCCATCTAGACGTTTGGCCTCTGCTCTAATACAAGGACCGTTTGACCCAGCACCTCGAAATTTTACAGAGATGCTGTACTTGAACTAGGGAGGGACACGAAGTGTTTTAGGCCACAAAGGTCAAATGTCATGGTCATAATTGGTCTTTGTCTCTAGGGCTGACTTCGATTGGAACTATTGCTCAAGCCATTGTGAACCATTATTGGGAACCAGCGCTATTGAATTCCTCCCCGTTCTAGGTCAGCCAACCAGAATCTTTATTTACCTCGACACTGATTGGTTCGCTGTTATCCAAGGAGTTCCGAATGGCGTAATGGCTCGGATGGCCGGACCACACTTTTCCGGTTGTCGGACTATAGGTAGCAGACTGCGGTTTCTGGGACCGAATCACTTTCCGAAAGACACCGATATATTGGAAATTTAAATAACCCTCTCAAACACCAACCTGAAATTAAAAACACATTTTGTTAGCAAGAATGAGTAGTAAAGCTGCATAAAAAACATAGTTATTTACATGCTAACACTAAGAATATGAAAAATTTGACAATAAAAGATATTCGACATGGCCGCGAAAACTAGTGAAAATTGGGCCGTTTTCGTACAAACGCCAACTTACCCTGAAGCCACGCGAGAAATGATAGCCCATTCAAAACTTGTTGTCTCTAAAGCCAAGACAGTGCTTGATCTCATAATGCAATCAAAAATATGTGGTATCCATCTACTTTTTGCACAATTTTTCAAAGTACTCTTACCCTTTGATTTTAGCCTGGAGAGCCGACAAATTTCCCATACCCCACCCACTCCACTTAAACATGTGTTACAGGGTTCCAGTCTAATTAAATAAAGCTAGCATATGTAGTGCGAATTCTGAAAATTGGTCCCTAAATAGAAATTTGTAATGATTTAAGGAAGCTCTGTCTGTTCTTACCCTAAAAAAATCCAGTAAAAACTTACTTTTTCATAATATTTCTAAATTTGCCCCCTACCAGTTCGAATATTCCAATAGAAACTGCATACTGCTACCATAGCTCGATCCATTGCTGTTCGATTGGAGCTATAGCTACGGAAATGACGTCAATAGCTCGCACTCTTGGGCTGACTTCGATTGGGACGATCGCTCAAGCTATTTCAGCCATCGTTCCAATCGAACACCGATAGCCCGGGTTATAGTGACGTCATTTGACCTTTGAACCAAGCCATGGTCGGACCACGCTCTCAGTCGTGGTCCCTTTCATTCCAAGATGGCGTCCAAAGAAGCAAACGAATTGCAAGTCCGGTTGAAAAACCACAAAACACCTTTAATTAATTCCAATATATTCACATGTCTTTGTCAATGCGACTGAAAGTTAATATTCATGGAAATAGTGTTATTTTCTAATTGAAATGTAGCCATTTATCAACGAACGATGGGTCTCATTTAATTGTTGGTAAAACCGTATGGGCGCGGCCATTTTGTTGGCTTGTGCATCACGAGCTATAGGCGTTCGCTTGGTGACATGCGCAGTACACAACTTCCTGTTGTATGACGTCACGGATGGCTCGAGCCATAGTCCCAATCGAAGTCGGCCTTGGTGTTCGATTGGGGAGATATCTAACGATGGCGCGAGCCATAGTCCCAATCGAAGTCGGCCTAGCTCATGATTATGCACTATAGGGGTGACTGTTTGTCTGATTTGCGACAGTTCTAGTTTTCTGTTTTCACGGGCGTCAAAATCATGTGTTGTTTGGAAAATGGTTAACATTGTTTCGTAGATACTTCTGTAGGCCTATAAGGATGTCTAATTGCGAGGATATTGAAATGCACTCGACGTTTAAGGTCACAAACCTCGTGTGTTTAGTCATCGTAATCCTTTCCCAAACGCTGCTGTAGACGACAAAATGGATATTCTAAAAGATGAATTTTGTGTCTAACATAACAGAGAAAATATTTAGGCAAAAGGAGAAGATGCTGATTATCAGCATTTTCTTCTTTTGTCTCAATGTTTTCTACAGAATTTCTATCAGGGACGTCAAAACAAGGTATTGTATTGGAAAGGGTTAATCCGCTGATCTTTTATTGTTCATTGAAAACTGCTATTTCATCTTCTTGCTATTTCATCTGTTGAGCCATTAATAACCCGTAAATATTTTTGTCAAGTGCTTTTGGTCCACCAAAAAAGCAGACGAGAGATTACGGTGATAATTAAATTGACGCTTCCCAAACGGCAATTTTCTACTTATCCAATTTGAAAGCTGCTGCAGACCACGAAATGGATAAATAGTAAAGGTTAAATTTGTGACTAATACAACATAGAAATATTGAGGCAAAGGGAGAAAATGCTGGTGACCAGCATTTTCTTTTTTTGCCTCAATGTTTTCCCAATCCTTTTCTGTTACATGTGTTAGGGACGTCAAAATCAGGTCTTTTTTGGGAGAGAGTAAAAGAACATCCTCCAAGTACAGTCATGTGGAAACTACGTATCGCAAGGTTTAAACCCACTACCAAATGGCAAGTTTTTGGACTGTTCCAATTTGAAAGGTGTTGCAGATGACAATTTCAAATTGATGAATCCTTAAAAATCTTTCCATTTTCGGTAAGAAAACAGTGTGGAGTATTAAGATATTGCTTGTCACAAGCAATTTCTTCATTTTCCACAATGTTTTCCAAAGCCTATTCTTGCGAGGGAAGTCAAAAGGCGTCATAGGGCAGAAATGGGTAAACCTGGACTATAACTGCTTTTGGAGTCCGTAATTTAGAGAAACGAAGAAATATTTGTTTTAAAAATATAGAGAAATAATGAAATGATAATGACCAGCGTATTCTACTTCTCATTCAGCAGTATCTTTGGTATACAAATGTTTTTTTTAAAAGTATGCAACCCACCATTGGTACCAAAGAGCCAGAGGCCAAATTTGAAAAGTGCCAGTAATTCCTAAACTGTGTTACATTTCCATTCCAAATACAAACATTTGGCATTTTGTATGGTTTAGAATTATGAATTAATGCTTACTATGGCTAGAAAGAGGTGTTTTCATCAGGGGCTGTATACCTTAAATAATTTGAAACGCCTGTCGGATTACAGTAGGCCTACTCCAAAAGTGTTATTGTCTGGAATAGAGAGGGAAAGGGTTTCATTCATATTTGACATATAGGCCTAAATTTCGGAGCGAAATCAAACTTTTTGAGGAAATTGAAATTAAAGCACAAGCAAACTTCAGATAAAACGAGATTTAGACTATATTAATCATTATCCAATAAAATACTTGGAATCACGATTTCCATCGTCCATAACTTATTAAGTAAGAATTCACGACAAAGATAGAAAATTCATAGAATAGAAAATAGAAAATTATTAGATCAAAATACAAAAGAGACACAAGGAGAAAAGGCCAAATACCCTACATTTCATAGTAGGCCTATGTGTGGGTGGTAAGGTCTAAAGCCTATTCAGCTTTAGTCATAAAAAGTAGGTCTATGGTATTATCATAATAGGTAAAAAGGTAAACTTGTCCATATGCATTATTAGAACATTGCAGACCTCAATAAGCACGAAAAGTCGTTAAAACTTAATATTGTTATAAACACAAGAAAAAAAACACTAGTAGTAACCACCATTCTTCTTTTCCTTCAATATTTTCTAAGGGGCGGATATGGTGCAGTGGTAACGCGCTGGACTTGAAACACAGGGATCGCTGGTTCGATCCCCCGCTTCTCCGGTCTTTCGGAAGAGACTTTAAACCGAGGTCCCGTCTCCATATGACCTTAGCTGTTGAGTGGGACGTAAAACTCCATACAATCCATTCAATATTTTCTAAACTTAGCTTTTTTGTATTCGGAACGTTAAAAAACATTATGTAAGAAAATGGAAAATAGTCACATTTTAAAATCTATTTATCAAATAACCGAATTCATAGTGTACCTATGCATGTAAGTGGGCGTGAAGGTTCTAGTCTGATTGTCAAGCCGTACAGTCAAAAACAACCATGTTAGTCATTCTGAACTGAGACATGTCAGGAATACACGTTTAGGTGTACTTGTCGAAGTGCATATAACTCAGAAAATGTTGAACGTGGTCATTCATTCAATCGGTTTCGACAAAATTTGTATCTCTTTAGTACAATATTGTCGCTTTTCAACAAAAACCTCGTAACTGCAGCATGGAATAAGCTGCAGTTACGAGGTTTTTTGTTAGAAAGCATCGATATGATATTGGATGCGAGATCTTATAGAAATAACCGAGGGTCCCCGTTATTGAAGGAAAAAACAACGCATTGATGAGCAGATTATCACGTTGTTTCCCAATGAAACCTAAAACGGGGAATACTATACAGTGCAAACAAAAATTTGTGGCAAAGAGTGGCAACATTCATAAACAGGTAAAAAGTAAAGGTGTGATAGGATATTGTCTTCAATATTACTCATTTTGTAACCCACTGTCGTGACTAAAATTAGACCGTTTTTACTAAATATAATATTACATAATACAATGAGTCGAAATTTGATAAAAACAGGTATAGCCTAAGAAAACAAAAGGTTGGCTGGTTGAATGGGGTTTATACTTTTTCCAAACAATCCCATCTTTTGATTTTCCCAATTAGGAAGGGTTTAGGAAACATCGAGACAAAAAAACAACGGTGATGAGCTCTTTTGAATTTGGACCAGTATCAATCATTACCACACGTAATTTCAGGAAGGGTTATGTCGCGAAAACCCTCAGCAAGCTGTTTCACAGAAAGGCTATTCAAAGTTGGCTTTCTGAAACATATCACTGGGTTGTTCCGCTAGCATTTACCCAAACAATATATCACTGAAAAATACTTTAGACCAAATAGGTTATTCTGGTTGTCACCATTTTCATTTTTGACCGCAAAATTTTCCCGAATATTTTCTGTAAAAGACGTCAAAATGAGACATTGTTTGAAGAGGGGGTAAAGATACTTTTGTAGCAAAGATAGTTTTCCATTTCTCGTTAACCCTTTCCCAAACAAGACCTGGTTTTGATGTCCCTAGTAGAAAAGGCTTGGAAAAACATTGAAACAAAAGAAGAAACTGCTGATAACCAGCAGTTTCTCCTTTTGTCTCAATATTTTCTATGCCATATTTTACACAAATCCTATCTTTAGTAACATCCATTTTGTCATTTGTAGCAGTTTTTAAAGTGGATCACCCGAAAATTTTGTCGTTTGGGAAAGGGTTAAATAGAGGCACCTAACCACACGTTCCTGGTATTTCTCCGTATCCACTACCTTGTCATTTTTCGTACAACATTACTGTTAACCCTTTACCAAACAACAAAATTTTAGGGAAGTCCAAATTCAAAGGGGTTGCAGACGACAAAATAAATTATATCAAAAGGAGAAAATATACATGTTATAGCCCAGAAAATATTTAGGCAAAAGGAGAAAGTGCTGGTCACCGGTACTTTCTTCTTTTGCCTTAATGTTTTCCCAAGTATTCCTCAACAGGGACGTCAAAACCAGGTCTTGTTTGGGAAAGGGTTAAATTGTTTGTAAACTTGTCCATTGCTGAAAGAACAAATCGTCGGTGTTATTGCAAAATATCGTAAGTCCAGATTGATTAAAGATGGAGTTACGAGGTTTTGCAATAACACCGACGAAATTACTTTTTGGAAAGCAAATTTGCAAAATTTGCTTTTCTTTCCAGTCGTGCTTCTCTGCACTTTAACATTCTCTGCATACCACACAACATCTCCCGGTCCTCCTCACTATAAATAGTTCTATCAAAAGCAAAGATCAATGACAAGAACAACCTTTCGAATATTCAATATTGAATTCTATAGTTGTACACAAGATATTCAATTGTGTGACCGATGATAAAACATCCAATTAAACATGTGTTAAAAGAGGAGAAACGATCACGTAGTAATTTGCTTTCATTACGGTTCAATAGCCAGTCCAATATCTTTCGTTGAAAATGGGTCAGTCAAGTTTACTGAACTATGAAATATGCGACCCACTTCAAGCGCTAAAAATAGGAACTAGGACACGTCTATTTTTAGAATCTTTCTATGCCCAAATTCTTACACGTTAAATAATGTCCGAAACTAAACAATGATATTCGATAAGCCATGCATTTAATCGCGTTCACAATAATTGATTGATCAACTAAGTGGTTATTTTGAGGTTAATGACATAGACATCTTGTCTAATAGGCCTTGCTAGTATTCGCGTGTAGCTATAGGCATTCCAAAGCGAAAGTAGAAATCTGGGAAACCAGAATATGTGATGGTATGCTCAAAATGCATAGAAATCAGACTAGCAATCCTTTCACCACTTGGTTTAAAAAACGGTGTTAACTATTTAATCTATAGATATCACGGTGGATAACCCATGTGACTTTTGGGAAGCGTTAACACCGAAAAAATCGTCCGCTTCAAGGTATGTTTGGTTTAATTTCTCAGCTTATACTCTGTTGATTTTGACGAGATAAAGTGCACGGAACGCGCATTTGAGAGAGCTATTCCCGTTTGTAACTCTGCTCCGATCCCGTGATTTCTTCAAACATTCAAGCGAAAGTTTTCTTCGGTGCATGTGAATGCTTCCCACTTTCGTTTTGCACTTACAAACACTTTGGCTCGAATGTTTGAAGAAACCACTGGATTTGGATCAGAGTGAGTTAGAGCCGGGAATAGCCCTCTCAAGGGCGCGTTCCGTGCACTTTATCTCATCAAAATCAATAGGGTATAAGCTGAGAAATTAAACAAAACATACCTTGAAACGGACGATTTTTTCGGTGTTAACGCTTCCCTAAAGTCATGTGAGTTACCCACCGTGGATTTAGATCTAGATGAATAGGCCTACATAGAATCAAATCAATTTACATTGTTGGTATGTTAACCATTTCCCAAATAGAAACATTTCAGATTGGTCAAAATAAAAAAAAAGCCGTAGCAGACGACAAAATTGGTACATACCTAGATAAAATTAGAACTATTTGTAGATGATACCAAAGACAATATCGAGGCTAAAGTAGAAAATTCTGATTATCAGCAGTTTCTTCTTTCATCCCAATATTTCCCCCGAACATTTTCTTTTCGGGCTGTCAAACCCGGTCTTATTTGGGAAAGGGATAAAGTAGTGACGGAACACATGTTTTAGCAAGTAAGACATGTAGTTTTCAGAGATCAAATGCTTTCTAATTAGGGTATAGACTCCTTTCATTTATGTTTTAGTCCGTACCCGCAGAACACTTCCGGTAATCCGAGACTTCTCTGATGAAAATTCGCTCGATGATACTTGGATGTCGCTATTTACAACGGAACGCTGTCCCAGTCAAACACAAAAGAAAATTCCGACACAGCGACATAACTTGTGTCGGAATTTTCTTTTGTTTTTGAATTGGACAGCGCTCCGATGTAAATAGCGACATCCAATTATCGAAGAGCGAATTTTCATCAGAGAAGACTCTGATTAACTTCCGGAGGCAAACAATGGGTTTATGGGAAATTAACATTGTATACATGTGAATTGTTACTAAAAATAGTAACAAATCGACATTTTCAAAACGAGGCTCCCACAAAATGCGGAGAAATCGGTGACGACGCACGTGCATTCAATATACAGCGATTAAGCACACGTGCATTCAATATACAGTGATAAAGAGAAGTTTTAAGTGGAACAAAAACTACGAAATTGAATGAATTCGTTAATGGCCGGTAAGATGGTTATTTTATTTGATTTACAGTCAAGAAAATTCGGCATTTTTGGCCAACATTGGAGGGGCTTAGCCCCCCCCCCCCCTAGCCCCCCCGTTCCTACGGGCCTGTACATCAAATAGATTTATGAACCGTGACCTGTCGCACTAGTCTATAATACAAGAAAACCTACTTCAGCACATGACATTGGGTATAGCAGAACATATAGAGTGCTAGAATGCCTTATAGTCGTTTTCGGCTGGGAGAATTCGACATTTTAAATTCCCTATTTGTTTATGTCAAAGGGGGGTAATTCACAAAATTGACAGATTAGACCTTTATTTTAGAGCTTGCTACAAGTGATAAGAGAGATGTTTTGTGGTTTTTTGGCAACCCGGATATGACCAATTCCGTAAAAATAATGAATCGTTTATCGCGCGTATGTGGCATTAGATGAAATTAGCTGTAAATGCATTAAGAGCCGTAACTCTGACATTAAAGGAGATAAGGCAATGAAACTTCGACAAAACGATTGCCGAATGCCATGGAAATATTGTAAAAATAAAATCAGGCTTTTAGTTCGATACTTTTTCAGAAACAAGAAATCTTGCAGCGTAAGGTTTTCTCTTTTGTTCAGTATATTTTGCTGATATGGAACAGACATTATCCTTTCATAATTTGTATTTTGTAACTTTCTAAAGAATCAAATTCAATTAATTACTTTTATCCAACTCCGTGTAATTCATATTGCTAACAACTAGAAAGGCCTTTAGACATAATCAGCAAATTTGCTTTCCAACAGTACTTTCAGTACTTTGATTTTCAAATATAAGCCTAAGATGAAGAATCATCATAATAATACCAAACAAGGATTCGGACGAGTTCTGATCGAGATCCTTTGATCGATGGAGTCTGGACAACGTGACTGGCAGAAAAATGAGATGTTACTAGACAAACTATTGAATTATTACATACGGTCATTTCATGAAAGTCATAATCACGTTTATGTACATTCAATTAACAGTTATGTGACTCCTACCTCAAAATGCGTCACAATTACACCCAAAATCAGCCACCGAAACCAGAAATGGTGAAAACCGCGTGATATTATCACCCACACAGACTATTGACTGGGTTAAACCTTTCACAAATAGGCTTGGTAGAACATTGAGAGAAAAGACGGCTGATCATTTATTAATAATGTTTTCTATACGCCAACAAAATGAATTTTATACCTTTTGATTGAATATTGTTATCCCATATCGTCGGTGTTATTGCAAAACCTCGTAACTCCAACTTGATTAAACCTGGAGAACGAGGTTTTCCAATAACACCGACTATATGCATATGGCATACACTTTCTCGTTTTCGAACGGGTTAACAAAAGTCAAGGGCTTTTGAATAAGCCATGGCAAAGGATAGGTTGACCAACATGCTCTTTCATTACCAGCAGGGATGCAGTAATCTTCAGTGCATTTTTCTAACCATTTTCCAAACAGCAGATTAGTACCAAAAGGTAATGAATGTAGAAAGATTAAATGACTTAAAAATTCTTTTCTCTCGAAGTCGTCGGGTTCCCGGACCGTCATTTTACATCGAGATATCCGGAATTCGATCGAGTTTTGTTAAGTTTCGATTAAAATGAAATCTTACCATTTTTCTTGGTCATACAGTCGTTTATTATTGTAATTGGAACATTGGGAGTGTTAAGACTGAATACTGATAATTTCCCTCGACGTTTTCCAGAGTCATGTCTATTGGAAACCAGTGCTAGTTTTAGGAAAGGGTTAAGTATATATACTGACCAAAAGTCCTAACCGGCCACTTTAAAAATGACTATAACTTTTTTAAAAGTGATTACATTTTAATGAAATTTGATATGTTGATTTTTAAGCATAGTGCCCGTGGATTTCCATGATGATTTACCAATAATTGTCAAATTTTGATGTGTAATAAAGGAAAAGCTCAAAAAGCTCTAATTCAAAATAGAGCTCGAGATAATACACTTTCAACAATTCAAAGTACACAAATCGTTAGCTGCAACCCAGACCAAGAAAAAAATTGGAAAACATTGTCAATTTTGTGTGACTTTTGACTACAGAAGAAGCAGAAAGAATGGGAGGCGTGGTAAAATGGTGTTTAAATTCAACCGGCAAAACATTTTATCAAGCGAATATGCTCAAATATGGTCTTGTATGGAAAGACGATGCAACAAACTGATTTTTTACACATGTTCTACATTTTGTAGCCCGCTGCGAATCATCATTCCATATTTAAAGCATTTTCGAAGAAAAACGTGTTTTAGATGTTGTCTTTAAGTACCGTTTTTCTGCATACATGACCTCTTTCCTTTTCTTTTACGGTCATATGCCGCGCACAATTGTCAAACATTTTCAATTTTTTTCTTGGTCTATGTTGTAGCTAACGATCCATGAGACCAAAAAGACTATATTGACAATATTTTGAGCTCTGTGTGAATTTAGAGCTTTTTGAGCTTTTCTCACGTTGCATTTTTATTTCAATAAATCAACGGTAACTTTTCGCAAAAATCAACTGGAAAGTTGCGTAAAAATTCACATAGCAAATTTCAGGAAAATCCAATCACCACAGAAAAAAATATCTTTGTTTTTTAAGTGGCCGGTTAGAAGTTTTGACTAGTATATTATATGGCCCAACATGCTAAAAGAAGCCTTTAAAACTAAATTTTGAGAAATGGGTCAGACTCATCAGAGGTCAACCAAGTGATGTATTTGGCAAATGAACATTAAAGCTAGATAGAGGAAATAAAATTATTCTGTGTTTGAAAATTATATAAAGAGTAAAGTTTCGATCCTAGTCAAATGTACTCTTTTTTATTTATTTATTTTTTTTATTTATTTATTTATTTATTTATTTATTTTTTTTTTTTTTACAAAACTGGGGGATAATGTGAGTCATTGCAGGGCTAACATACGCAAACGAGGACACGTGGACATTTTACAAGTAGGTCAGGTCGAATGTCAACTGAAACTGACATTTGTCACCAATATAACCCTTATATAGATTTCTATTTCTATTGCTTTAGCAATATTTGCAAAACAGTCCATATTTAAAATCATTTCCAAAACAAGATCAGGTTTTGACGTCATAAAAGACAATGCTTGAGAAAACATTGAGACAAAAGAAGAAAATGCTGATAATCAGCATTTTCTCCTTTTGTCTCAATATTTTCTGTGCTTTATTGTACACATACATGATAGGCTTATCACATCGTTGACAACATCCACTTTGTCACAGACGACAAAATTATTGTTACTTCAAACGGGAAGTTTTTAAGTATTTACAGAAGTTATTTATCTAAAAGGAGAAAGTGTTGATTCACAGCATTTACTTTTTTCTTTAAGAACTAAACGTTCCAAAACGTCTTTTTCAAAACGTCAAAACCAGGTAGACCTACTGTGTTTTGAGAACTTAATAAACAAAGCAGGATCTGTTCGGGAAATGGTTTATCCTAATCGTGCAATTGAAATGTTCCTCGTAGATTTGTTACAACTATTTCAGACCATATTTCTATTACAAAAATAGAATGATCCGTTTGTGGTCTCTATGCGTCGAAAAAGAAAAATACATATAAAATGACGGAAATTAAACATTTTCGTGCTGTTCACGTCAATATTCGTGTCGTGAACAAAGGTTTCGAAGGCATTGTAAACTGAGATTAGTCTGCAAGGAGGTGCAGTCTGATCTTAAACTACGCATCCTGCTCTGTACTCAATTAGGCCTATTGTGACAAAAACTTGAGATTAATTAGGTGTAATGTCTCTTAAATTGGTGTTGATAAAGAATTGCTGTGTACAGTATAGGACAGAAAATATCGAGACAAAAGGAGAAATTGCTAATTATCATCAATTTCTTCTTTTGTCTCAATGTTTCCCCAAGCCTACGCCGAAGGTCTTGTTTAAGAAATGGTTAATGTGATTTGATAAAGTAAATCAAATGCATATGGACAGTCGTGCACATGAAAATGTCCGCCTAGTTGACCCATAGGCGACATATACGCCTGCACAGTATCAATCGCCGATATCTATTGATGGGTTGAAATAAACCATACGAACGATAACGTCACTTTTCTCCTAAAACACCGTTAATACAGCTTTACACTAGCGGTAGTTACGAGAAAAGCAGTGATAAGTTAGAAAAAGTTCACAGATAACTTCTATGCATACAAAGATATGCCTAGATTTATTTTGTCATTTGCACGATACTTCAATCAGTCTTTTCAATCAGTCTCGTTACGTAAAACGTATTCTCTTATAACGCCGCTCAAACGTTTATAGTACACATGTACTAAACGTTTTCACTCTGTTGTTTTTATAAGCGATCTCGTCTAATATCGCATCCTCCAAGAGATTTCGTTATCCAATCGCTTGCTTTAAACTGCACATCACCCGAGAAATCTGATACAAATTTTCATTGGCTGAATTTCAAAGACCCGGCCGTCATTGGCCGAAAATAGAAATAACGTAATGGTGGTGAACATAATGTACATTTTTTTATAGTGGCGAATATTACAGATTATTATTTTCCACCAATGTTTTCACAACACTTTTTGTGATTGATCGTCAAAACCCAAGTCGTGAGGAAGATTCATGTAATTAAATGATAATGAATCATGACCCCTGCTTGGAGGGTACGGAAAGGGCCGCTACTTCAAGTAGGCTATAGATATAAAATCATTAGAAAGAGCAGTATCTAAACATTTTCCTCGATTTTAGATCTACATTCAAAATTGAGAATTGATATTAAAGGGACATTTCATTCCAATTTCAATTTTTTAAAGTATGTCTTGATGCCAAGATTGGTTATTCTAATGAGTATAAATACTATTGGTTTTTTGAAGTTGTTGCCAATAAGCGAGAAACACGCATTTAAAGTTGAGACATAATCGATAAATTGCATATAAATCCGAACTGTTGTCCACAACAATTTGTTCAATTTTAACACAAAAATATAAATTTCTCGTAAACGACGCAATATTTTGGCTCGAAATTTTCAGAATTTTCATAAGGAAATATGCTCTTTCAGATAAAAATAAAAGTAAAATTCATGACAAAAAATTCTGAAATGTCACTTTAAAGTTCAACAATATTTCATTATCTTAAACAACTAAGTATACAGTAGACCGGGGACCAGTTTCATCAATGCAAAATAAGAGGTCTTGATAGACTAGCGATACGCGATTCTTGTCCTAAACGAGACTGCTATCGGTAGGCTCTCATTTTTGTAAAAGCCCTTAGGGGGTTTTACAGGGGAAATATTATAATTATCTCTATATGCAAAAATGTGTTTCTTACAACAAATCATCGTGCGAACTGAAACAATCGTTCTAGAAATATTATATGATTTCTGACCATCCGAGACTTTTAAAGGCACAAACCAGAAAATGCTTAGTTAGTCGAAGATTAAGCGGTCTAAGGGAAGTGCAGTCTAAGGGAAGTAACTCTTGCTACTCGTTTCTTCAATCCAAAAGCAGTTATCTTTCTTAGCGTCAAAATGTTGATTGTACAACTATCTCTTCATTTTGGTGAGGCTGATTGGTTGGGGTTTAACGCCTCTTTTAACTGCCGATGTCACATCACGGCGGCTGGAGCATCTAACTATGGATTCCTGCCATTTCTCATGCCAGCAATACCACAACATCCTTACCGAGTCTCCGACTGCTCGCCCACATCGGTTGATGACGACTATCAGAAAAGGAAAAGCAGGGGCTTGTTTCATCAAAACATTTAAGACGTGTTTTTGACTTATCAATGTCTTAAATATCGCTTAAAATAACAATCGCATAATCCAGGTCTCGATAGATTGGCGATACGCGTTCCTTGTCCAAAATTTGTTGTAAGACGCCGGTAAGTCAAAAATACGTCTTAAATATTTTGATGAAACTGGCCCCAGATCTATGTCTGAACAGAGTGCTTATGGAATTTCCGACTAGCATCCAGATTGGTTTATGTGGGGTCTGATCTGTCAATGTACTAACAGTTGCTACACAGTTCGTGGCAAAACTGTGATAGAATAGAATGTATCTCGATACTGTTACCCTCCACATTTCACCGTAATTAATACCGAATGATATTTGTATTCAAATCTGTCTCAAAATGGCAAAAATTCAGACGGTTCACGTTAGACAGTTGCCACTGAAGATAGGCCGCTGGATAGGATTTGTTTATAACATAGTACAGCAGCGGCGGATCCAAGATTTCTGCGAGGGGGGGTCGTTTTACACACCCCCCCCGACCCGACTGCAGAAAATATTGATATTATGTTTCGGCTTCAGCCCTTTTAAATAGCATAGGTTAAGTTCATTTTCTTTTCATTTAATTGTTTGGGAAAAGGTTAATCTGTTCCTTACTACACATGAAAGAGCATGGAACGCATTTCCAGAAAAGGCTGACCATCAGGTTCAGTCTTTACTTTTCCCTTAACGATTTTCTTAACCCTTTCACACACAATGAAACGTTTCCATGCACACAAGAGAAAATAGAGCTCAAAACACAGAATGATGATAACAGCATTTTCACGATCTTGTAAGAGTTAAGTATATCATGGGTATACCTCACGATAAATGACCTGGCAGAGCAGCTGCAGTCAATGCTAATTCAGATATGCTAGATGCCAGGTCATTTATCGTAAGGTATATACGTTGTTTCTAAGATGTTTTTTTTTATCACTGTCCATTGTGTGGTCTGCTGCCCCATACAAACTTGAAGTCCACATCTTTGTCATTTCGCAAGAGGATATGGGACAGAACCAGCGAATGTCTGGGAAAGGTTCCGTGTAAACTATTTCCCTTCAGGCATTTTTATCTTTTTTTCGTATTTTTTCCAAGCCTTTTTGTTATGGACATTGTACGGGTAACCTAAATGATTTACTCCTTTCCCAGACACAAATTTCGGGTGGCACAGACGACAGCATTCATGATAACAGACGTATGAAATATGCGTTTCCTAGCATGAAAGGTACTGAAAGAAAATGAGAAATTGCTTGTCAGCATTTACCCCTTTCTTGCAGTGCTTAACAATGCTCTAAACCCTTTCCAAAACAAGACCTGATTTGGCGCCCCTAGTAGAATAGGCTTGGGAAAACAAGTGAAAGAAGAAACTGCTGATATGCAGCAGTATCTCCTTTGGCCTCAATATTTTTCTATACAATATTTTACATACTCTCCAAAGGCGAGTTCTATTGATTAACCATGATGCATCAAATATCATAATGGAATGAAGAGAGAATGTGCTCTGTTCTTAAGAGAGTATATTTTACCCAAATCCAGAGGCTTCCAATCTAAATTTTGTTGTCTGCAGCAGTTTTTAAATTGTAGCACCCTGAAATTTTGTCATTTGGGAAAGGGTTAATTAGGAAAGTTAGAACCAGTTCTTGTTCAGGACAGGTTCAAAACAGACTTATATACTGAGAGGCAATAGAAAGTATACACTTTTTGTTTTTCGGTATCTCTCTTAATTTTTATCATATCGACTCAAAATTTTGTACAATTTATTCCTACTCGTTAACCAATAATGCAATGTTGTTTAATTTCACATGAAATTGCTTGATTACACATACTTTTGCTGCATGCCGATTTTGCAAATTTTGCACGTGCGACTTAGTGGAGTATCAGATATTGCTGTTAATTCGTATTCAATTTCTTTATTATTTGCCACAACAAATCACAATGTTAAAATTTATCTAACACTATTTAACACAATATTCAGTGGCTGGTAGAATTTGATCAATATGCCCCTTTTTGCCATTAAGGCCCATTTTTCTATGACGCAACATAATACGAAAGAAACGTGACACAATAAATAAAGTGTACACTTATAGATAGACAACGACCTGTGAATGATCAAAGATCAGCGAGTCTAAATTGACGGGGGAAGAGGGATTTCGAGATATAAAAATATGTGACTCGAACCTGTCTCCCTGTAATAAATCGACGAAGTACTATCTGGATACAGCTACTGAACTCACACGGCATCGTGGACAGCACGCAATACCTGTCATTGTTCGCTTTTATTCAGTGGAAAATGGGCACTCCTCCCTATTTACATGTATTGGAATATACCGTAACCTTTCGTCGCGGCTCACGACTCGATGTCCATTTATAGTCGTGTAGCATAGCAATATTCTGTTCAAATTTTATCACAACCCGTCTATAAATTTAGAAAGAGTTATGCCCGATAACTTGTTTGCATCAAGCCCCCTTTTGCCATGACGCATCGTGATATGGAAAATCATTAACAATGGACGCATGGTCCTAGGTGACTAAGCACTTTCTGTAAGAAAAATATCCAAATCCCTTCATAAATGTAGGGATTGTGTCAATGGGAATTCTTGCATTAATAAATTGATTAAACCCCCCTTTTCGATGACGCTGTGTCCTATGAAAAAATCTTTGCAACAGAAGGACCAGGCCTCCTAGCAGACCAAAACAAAAATAAAGGTTTTTATAAAGGTTCCAATGTGTGAAAATAAAGGCCTTTCAGTGTAAAATGCGACAAAATAAAGAGTAAATAAAGGCCAATTTCGTCGGAAAAAACACGATCATAACCAAACTCATTTTTATGCAACCCTCTATAAGGGGGGTTTGGGGGTCTCCCCCCAAGAAAATTTTGAAAATTTAGGTCAGATTTGGTGGCTTTTGAAGATATCTGCATTGTAAGACAATACTTAAAAGAAGGGAAAATACAGAACTAAGTACATTTCTTGCTTAAAGCTTGGACGGCAACCAGTCAGAGGAAATATAAAGGTTTTGAGAGAGAATTACAGGTTATTTTGGCTTTTTAAAGGTTTTCTGGAAAAATGTAAAGGTTTTAAAGGTTTGCTCTGAAATTAAAGGTTTTTAAAGGTTTTAAAGGTTTCACTAGGAGGCCTGAAGGACGTATAGAAGATAGGCCAAGAAGTCTACATCAACAAACAACAACGTTTCGGTGGCGTTAAAAATCGTAATAATCTATAAATTGTTTTCTCAGAAAACGTTGAAGAACTAGGGTGTATACTTATTTTGCCTCTCAGTATAGTATTCTTCAGCCTTGGTCAAGTACACCTCATCTATACTAGAGGAAAGAAGAAACGCAACAACTATTTTTTGTTATTTCTCTTAATTCGTTTATGTTATTGGGTCAAAGTTGCTACTGATTATTACAGGGCACTATACCTTGATTTTGATCTTAGAGTTTACGTTAGAACCATTCTTACCTGTGAGATAACGTCAAAATAGACGTTTAGACGTTTCTCACGTGCAAACCTTTAAATATCCAAACTTTACATATAACTCTTATAATTCGTGTAGATGCACGTCGACTCGACAAAAGGCAACAGTTTTTGTTCGGATTTAGTCCCTCATATCATTTAGAGACCTATTCAAAGACGTCGTCCAGTAGCAATTGTGAAGTTTACGAATTGAACATCTAAACCCGCAGTTGCTGCCGACTTTGGTGTACATCAGTTGACAAAATATTGCTCGAGAAAACGTCTTAGAACCAACGGAACACCTGACCGTCGCCCAAAGAGCGGTCGTCAACATCTAACGTCACGACGTCAGGACCATGACGTTTGCTTATTTTACCTACGGAAACAAATTGTCTTATCGAAAAAACTGTTGATACTATTCATGGACAGTACTGCAAATCAAATTTCAGCCAGGAATCGTTAACGGCAGTTTGGATTGCGTGCAAGAACGCATTTAACGTAGACTCCAAATCGCTCTCATTTAAACGCAAATTGATGGCACGTACAATCTGTGACCTTGGTGAAATTTAGACACTAGAAAGTCAAATGATGAAGTTTTACTGTGCATTGAAAAAGGTACTCGAATTAGGGTGATTTTGAGAAAACAAAAAACAAAACGTATGATCAAATTAATTTTTGTTGCGTTTCTTTTTTCCTTTAGTATATTTTTCCTTACCATTTATTTATTTCGAAAACATTTTGAATGAAAGGAAATGCCAAAGATTGCTCCGGCATAATGTATTGGCTGAGCCAATGCATAATGCCAGTCCAGGGTTGCCACGAGTCAGAGAAAATAAAATTCCTTGACAATTCCTGACATTTCCCCGACAAAATTGGAAAATTCCCTGACATTTTTCATCATGGTATTTTCGCGGTAACTCGCAGTCTTAAGACAATTTTCAAAGGTGATGTTGAAATCATTTATTATATAGCACTGCATCTTTTTTTCAAAATTCCCTGACATTTGCCAATATTTTCAAATTTCCCTGTCAGTTCACAAAATTCCCTGACAATTCCCTGACCTTGAAAAAATTTAAATTTCCCTGACTTTTCCCTGACGCGTGGCAACCCTGCAGTCTTTGCCAGAGCAGTCTTTGAGGGGAACCAAACAAATTTGGCTGATTATTAACCCCTTTGAGTTAACCAAACGGCAAAATTTCAAAATTTTCATTTCAAAAGCTGCTGCAGACGACAAATGGACCTTGTTTAAGATAGAATCTGTGAACAAGAAAGCACAGAAAATATTGAGACAAAAGGAGAAACTGCTGGTTATCAGCAGTTTCTTCTTTTGTTTAAATGTTTTCCCAAGTATTTTATATTAAGGACATCAAAATGTGTCTTGTTTGGCACATGATTAAATCCCGGTATACTTTATTACTGGTATTACATCTCCTACAATATTTAGACTATCCATTTGAAAGGTACTGCAAATTGCAATTTTACCGAATGTTATAGAAATGTATGTATTGTAGCATGGGGAACAATGAGAGAAAAGAAGGAAATGCTGTTTAAGTTTGTCCACATTTTTCTTTTTTCTTATTGCTTTTAAACCCTTTCGGACTTTGTATTTTGTTTGCAGAAGGGATGAAAAGGGATCAGTCTTCAATTTGTAGTGTTAAGAATACTCATGAGAAAAAAAAATTTTTTACAACCAATTTTTATTTAGACATAAAATGACATGACACAATGAAATAAATGATAAAATTTGTCCACATACACTCCATTAAAAATTTGCTACTACATTTATTAGATGTTTGATGAGTCTTTGTTTCCTTATGGGATGATATTAAGATACAAATGATAAATGTCCGATAGTACTCTATGCTGTCTTGTATTTCAATGAAGTAATGTTGATCCCTGCTGTAAGTGTGGAAACAAGTTAGGGCTTCTGAGATCCTTTCTTTCCGATGAGAGATTTGTGAATGTGAGGAATGACACCTGAAAGTAAATGAAAACATTTGTTAAACATTTTCATACAAGCCTTTACCTTACCAGGCAACAAAAATATGGACAAATTCAATTTGAAAGGTGTTGCAGACGAGAATTTAACCTTAATGAAATTTTATAAATCTACATTTTGGCTTAGAAATCATTGTGGAAAATAAAGAAATTGTTTGTCACAAGCAATTTCTTCATTTTTCACAATGTTTTCCCAAGCCTTTTCTTGTGCGGGAGACAAACGTCACTGTGCAGTAACTTCTCCAAACAACAATTCTTGACTGCAAGTGTTCAGATTCAAAAGCTGCTACTAATTAAGAAAGGAAATTGCAAGCCAAAACCAACAATTCCAATGCAATAACTTTCAATTTTGACAACACTGGAAAGAGGTTTAGAAAACCTTACAGGAAAAGAAGATTTTAGATAATGCAGATTATTGAAGTCCAGCATTTCTTTTTTCCTATCAACATTCTCTCTACTTGTATTAAAGTTTTACTTGACATTTTATTCCTGTTGAAGCCTTTTTCTATTTTCAACTTCTCAGTGTCCTTAATTTCTATCTTTATTAATCCTTTCCCAAGCTTTAACCCTTTCCCAAGCTCGACTTGTTTTTGACATTTCTTAGATGAAATTGTGATGAAAGAGGACAAGGCTCATCAATTGCATTTTGCCATTATTCTCCATGATTAATTTAACATTAATAATTAAATATTTGACATCCAGTTTGTATCTTCAGCAAACTTTCAAGTTGAACTGCCAGTCTGGTCCAAATGTTTGCCACTTGGGAAAAAGTTAACTTTTCATTTCTCAAAAACTTATTGTTATTCAATTTAACCCTTATCATGCTAAGCGCGACCACAGGTCGCGCTGCCCTACCCCATTCGCCACCGCTAAGCGCGACTCTAGGTCGCGCTACACGGGTTACCTAGATATGAGCCTCATATTCACGAACTGATGATGTTTTATGCAAGTTTTGAGCTAAATTTAGTAGGACACTCTCAGTAAAGGTCAATTCTGTAAAAATATCAGCCAACCAAACTCCTTAGACGTCATAATGATGCACTTTATATTCAAAAGTGAAATTGGGAAAACTCTAATCCAAAATGGCGGCACTCAGAAGGCAAACATGTTGATAAAGTTTTGCGTGAATTTTTGATGATAGTGACTTTTAAACGAAAAGTGACTTTAGTAGTGATGTTTAGAAATATATTTGGAACATAATATCGTAGATTTGGACTTTGTGTGTTAAATACCGATGGAATAATTGTCCCGATAGCGGAACGTACCAACTGTCACTTCTAGTGGGTCGGGCTTGATTGACAACGGATTTGTTATGATACAATTTAAGTGGGTCAAAGTAAACCTACAACGCGGAATTCTCGATGATCCTTCATGGTATGTAGTCTTCTTTCAAAACCATAGGGTTTATAGGGCTAAAATGCCTCATATATTCAATTTATAGTGTCGGAATAGGTGCACCCCATTTATACGCTGTGCACAGTGAATTAATTCAGTGGTACAGAGGTGTAATAGTCAAAATTAATTCAGCATGATTAAGGGTTAACATTCCAACATATTGGTGCTTTTTGACGCCCACCGAAAGAGGATATGAGAAAAGCATCGTGGAAAATACTGTTGCTTGTGATAAGCAGTTTCTACATTTCACACAATGTTTTCAACTCATAAAGACCAAAAAATTAAAATTTTATTTGCTTGAAATTGTCGTCTGCAAAATCTTTGAATTTGGGTCAGTCTAAAATTGCTATCTGTGTCAATGATTAACCCATTCAGGATGCCCAAATAAAATATGTCCAATCTGAAAATTGATCCAGATGCCACACAGAATCAAAAAAGCTGCTTGCCGAAAAGCCTTGGTCAAGGAGGTACCGTCAAGGACATGATTCATACATAATCCAGATATAAAACAAATCACCATCAGGGTTGCCACTAGTCAGTGGAAATAAAATTCCCTGACATTTCCCTGACAAAATTGGAAAATTCCCTGACATGTTTCAATGCGGTGATTCCGTGGTAACTCGCAACATTTTGAGACAATTTCAAAAGGCGACGTCGAAATCATTAATTATATGGCAATGCATCTTATGTTTTCAAAATTCCCTGACAATTCCCTGACATTTGCATGTATTTTCAAATTTCCCTGACAGTTCACAAAATTCCCTGACAATTCCCTGACCTTGAAAAAATTTCCCTGACATTTCGATGACGCGTGGCAACCCTGACCATAGTTAAATTAAAATTTAATCTTCCAAAATTTAGCCCTCCTCACCTGTTGTCTTTCTGGTTTTAAGGTGATAACGGTAACATGTACATGTAAGAAAATGTCTGGAGTTTGCTGGTATGAAATCACATAAATTAAAATGTATAAGAATGCATAAAAAGTTTGATACATACCACCACCAGCAATTGTAGCTTTGATCAGGGAGTCCAACTCTTCATCTCCACGAATGGCCAACTGTAAGTGACGGGGTGTGATTCTCTTTACTTTCAGATCCTTACTGGCGTTACCTGCCAACTCGAGCACCTGCAACGACAAACAACAAAATGGCTGCTGATCAAGATTCATGCAAAAACAAGATGTGTAGTGAAACACAAATGTACCCCGAAATGGCCATTTTTATAAAATATTAAGTTTTCATAGAGTAAAGGGTTGATAAGGACAAATTGATGACCTTGAGGAAAGTCAAATTGCATGGAAAATAGATATAATTGAAAGGAAGTTGCATACCAAATTTGAGCTTTGTATGTCAATTAGCCTGGGAACATGCGTACTCGCGGTACTTATCGCAAAAATATGTAAAAGAGTCACCCAAGGAACATTTCTGCCAAGTGTGGTTCAAATTGGGCCAATGGTTGATTTTTAAAGAATTTTCTTATGATTTCTCCAAGTCAGGTAAATGCTGACCTGCCACGCCCACAATTTTGGATGAATAAAAAATCCTCAAAGAAATCTTAAGAAAGGTCACCCAAGGAACATTCCTGCCAAATTTGGTTTTAATTGGCCCTACGGTTAAGGAGAAGAAGATTTCTGAAGAATTTTTTAACAATTTCTCTTGGCTAGATAAGCCCCACCCTGCCACACCCACATTTTTTGACGAAACTATAAATTTATGAACAAATGTTGAAAAGGGTCATTCAAGGAACAATTCTGCAAAGTTTGGTTCAAATTGGCCCATTGGTTGATTTTAAAAGAATTTTCTTATGATTTCTCTAAGGCTGATATGCCCCTTCCTCCCTGCCACGCCCTCATTTTTTGACAAATGTAAAAATTTGTGAATCAATTTTGAAAAGAGAGACTCAAAGAACATTCCTGCAAAGTCTGATTCAAATAGGCCCAATGGTTAATTTTTTTAAGAATTTTCTTATGATTTTTTTAAGTCTGATAAGCCCCTTTCTCCCTGCCACGGCTACATTTTTTGACGAATCAAAAATTTGAGAACAAGTTTTGAGAAGGGTCACTCAATGAACAATTCTGCCAAGTTTGGTTCAAATTGGAACAATGGTTGATTTTTAAAGAATTTTCTTATGATTTTTCTAAGTCTGATAAGCCCCTTTCTCCCTGCCACGGCTACGTTTTTAGACGAATCAAAAATTTGAGAACAAATTTTGAGAAGGGTCACTCAAGGAACAATTCTGCCAAGTTTGGTTCAAATTGGAACAATGGTTGATTTTTAAAGAATTTTCTTATGTTTTTTCTAAGTCTGATAAGCCCCTTTCTCCCTGCCATGGCTACGTTTTTTGACGAATCAAAAAATTGAGAACAAGTTTTGAGAAGGGTCACTCAAGGAACAATTCTGCCAAGTTTGGTTCAAATTGGAACAATGGTTGATTTTTAAAGAATTTTCTTATGATTTTTCTAAGTCTGATAAGCCCCTTTCTCCCTGCCACGGCTACGTTTTTTGACGAATCAAAAATTTGAGAACAAGTTTTGAGAAGGGTCACTCAAGGAACAATTCTGCCAAGTTTGGTTCAAATTGGAACAATGGTTGATTTTTAAAGAATTTTCTTATGATTTTTCTAAGTCTGATAAGCCCCTTTCTCCCTGCCACGGCTACGTTTTTTGACGAATCAAAAATTTGAGAATAAGTTTTGAGAAGGGTCACTCAAGGAACAATTCTGCCAAGTTTGGTTCAAATTGGAACAATGGTTGATTTTTAAAGAATTTTCTTAGGATTTCTCTAAGTGCGATAAGCCCCGCCCTGCCACGCCCACATTTTTTGACGAATCAAAAATCTGCGAACAAGATTTGAGAAGGGTCACTGAAGGAACATTCCTGCCAAGTTTGGTCAAAATTGGCCTGTTAGTTTTGGAGAAGAAGATGTTTGAAGAAATTGTGAACGGACAGACGGACAGACGGACAGACTGACGACGGACGGTGAGTGACCACAATAGCTCCCCTCGAGCACTTCGTGCTCAGGTGAGCTAAAAACCGGAAAGCCATCAACAAAATCACAAAAATCTTTTTATATTTTTTAACTCTAAATGTCACGCATCATTCTGTAAAACAACCAAGATGCTCCGTTTATTTCTGATTTGACAGCAACGGATTCATTCATGCAAGGCGCATCGCCGCCATCTTGGATTTGTGACATTTTGTGTTATGGGATCTCGCGTTATTTGTTTATTTTTTCGTGGCGGGAAGCGCGAGCTCGTGTCACGTGATCAAAATATTTGACAACTTTTTTGTCAATTCCAGACAAGCGTAGATCTGTCAAAATCGAATGGACTTTTATTGATTATGCCATGGAAAATGTGTTTTAATTGATCGGGGTACAAAAATGTAGGTGCAGCTTCTATTAATTTGCATATGGACACCTTTTTCATCACTTTCAGACGGAAAATATTTGGAAAATAGTCGCGATCAGTGAAGCGTGGACTTTTACGGTCAGAGGTTATCCCGGGAAAACACCCGATAGTAGGTGTGGCCGTTTGTTTTCTTGCAAAATACCGTTTACCGCGAGATCCCATGTACCGCGAGTACACATGAAGCGACTATACTTTTGGAGAAAAGGCAAATGTTAAGTTTTCGGAGACAGACAGACACAAGTAAAACAATATGCCCCCGATCTCTCGATACGGGGGCATAAAAAGGCTGTTTCTTCTTTTTCTCAATGTTTTCCAAAGCCATTTGTGTTAGGGGCGTGAAACCCAGTCTCGTTATTTCCTGAATCAAGGTTTTAAAAACAAAGTTTAATGTAACATAAAGCAAGAGTTGCTTTATGTTAATAAATTACATTTTTTTAAAGAAAAGTTATAAAATTAATCCTTTCTGATGCAATTATCAGATATTTCCAAGAACAAACTGCAAGCTAATGATTTCGTCCATTTGTGATTCATTACAGTTTCATTCCTTTCCTCATTTCCCTTATTTTCTATTTCAATTTTTCACTGAAAAACAAGCAATTTCGTCGTCTTTCTGCAGAGCAAATAGAAACAGTTTTGTGTTTAAAATTTTCAGATGGTTGCACCCAGATGGGACGTTTAGGATGCCGATAGAAATGTTTGTAAACAAGAGGACCATGATGGTCCTAAATCGCTCACCTGAATCAAGATGGCAAGAGTGATAATGGCAATTTTGTCAAATTCAAAAGCATGAAACTGATAGGGACTTTCTGTTTGGAAACAATCAAGAAATAATTTTGTTCCAATCGATCCTGTAAGGTTGGGTATGAATTAGCACAATTGTTGACAGTTTTTTTCTCCAATACTAGTAATTATTTAATGATTTCGCAATATACAACATAGGGCTAATTTTCAAAGCATTCTGATCTGTTAGAGATTGATCATTTATGATAGGCTCAATTAACAAGATTTGGTCTGTGATTGAAATAATATAGTGCAGGATTACCATCTGATAAGCTAAGGCTAATCCCTTATTTGTTTACATAAGATAATTATGGGGCCAGCCAGAGCAACAGATAAGAGAAATAGATAAGAGAAATAGGACAGAATTCTCTGAGTCCGATAAGCCCCTTCCTCCCTGCCACAGCCTGATTTTTTATCAATTGTAAGAATTTGAGAACAAATTTTGAAAAGAGTGACTCAAGTCACTGCAAAGTCTGGTTCATTTGGGCCCACTGGTTGATTTTAGAAGAATTTTCTTAAAATTTCTCGAAGCCCAATAAGCCCCTTCCTCCCTGCCAAGGCCAATTTTTTGTCAATTGTAAGAATTTGAAAACAAATTTTGAAAAGAGTGACTCAAGGATCATTCCTGTAAAGTCTGGTTCAAATTGGCCCAATGGTTGATTTTTAAAGAATTTTCTTACAATTTCTCTGAGTCTGATAAGCCCCCTTCCTCCCTGCCACGGCCACATTTTTTGACAAAGGTAAAAATTTGTGAATAAACTTTGAAAAGAGTGACTAAAGGAACATTTCTGCAAAGTCTGGTCCAAATTGGCCCAATGGTTGATTTTTAAAGAATTTTCTTATGATTTCTCCAAGTCCAATAAGCCCCTTCCTCCCTGCCACGGCCACATTTTTTGTCAATTGCAAGAATTTGAAAACAAATTTGGAAAAGAGTGACTCAAGGAACATTTCTGCAAAGTCTGGTTCAGTTGGGCCCAATGGTTGATTTTTAAAGAATTTTCTAATGATTTCTCTAAGTCCAATAAGCCCCTTCCTCCCTGCCACGGCCACATTTTTTGACAAATGTAAAAATTTGTGGATAAATTTTGAAAAGAGTGACTCAAGGCACATTCCTGCCAACTTTTGGTTCAAATTGGCCCTATGGTTGATTTTTAAAGAATTTTCTTAAGATTTCTCTAAAATCTGATAAGCTCCGCCCTGCCACGCCCACATTTTTTGACAAATCAAAAATTCACGAACAAGTTTTGAAAAGGGTCACACAAGGAACATTCCTGCTAAGTTTGGTTAAAATTGGACCAATGGTTTAGGAGGAGAAGATGTTTGAAGAAATTGTGGACGGACAGACGGACGGACAGACGGACGGACGGACGGACGGACGACGGACAAAAAGCGATCACAATAGCTCACTTTGAGCACTTCGTGCTCAGGTGAGCTAACAAAGGAAAATGACCCTTAACCCCTCTAACGTGACGTCACCAGAAAACCCAAACAAAAATGGCGGCCTAAAAATAGATTGCCCGCGCATTGTTTTCCTCCAAATCCTTTGCTTTTTTAACAAAAATATTGCTTTAATAATGTTCAGACTTACTTCAGCAGTGAGATACTCCAGAATGGCAGCACTGTAGACGGCGGCGGTAGCTCCCACTCGTCCGTGGCTAGTGGTCCTGTTCTTCAAATGCCTGTGGATACGACCGACCGGGAACTGCAAAATTTAACCATAAAAGTTACAAAAATGCAAGCGAAAAGCGAGGAGTTGGAAAATTTAATACTTTCATTTCGTAATTACAATCAATACAAAGTAATCCACAGAAAGAAACTAGTGTAAACTAACCTGAAGTCCAGCACGGGCAGACCTTGACACTGCCTTAGCCTTGGCCTTTCCAGAATCTTTACCAGCTTTACCACCAGGCTGAAAAATAAGTTGTACGTCGTAGATTTAGCGAAATATCAAAAAATAAGTTCGACATATGAATCTACGTATTCCAATCATTTCAAAAATTACAAAGTTTCGCGTCGATGTTTTTCCAATTTCACAAAATTTGAGGATACAAACCATGATTAATTTTAGATACTCCTTGTTCGTTACAAAACTGACGCTGTACTATGCATAAATTATCGAGCGCCAAAAATAACTACTAGTCAGTACTCGTCACGTGACTGAAATTGACCAACGACAGAGCTCGTTACAAAACTGTCGAGCCAATCACGATTCGATATGCTACAAAGGAAATCGCAATGACCTGTGGGTAAAAAATAGGCGGTGATTTTAAAATGATTACGCAATATTGCTCAATGACACCAATTTGAGATTTCTGCTCATGGCGGGGTGTCAGATTTACAACTGATTAATTCATCATTTAGTGATTGCCAAAGATTTTATTCTGGCTTGATCGAAATTTATTAAAGTTTCTAAATGAAAAATTAACCGATAGTTCTAGGCCCAGATTCTAGGCCTACATTAAATTAACTCCTTTTCCTGAAATATTTTGAACCATTAGATCTACCAACACCGCAACTGGTCCAAATTCAAAGATGCTGCAGACGACAATTTCAAGTGGGAAAATTATAATCATTTGGCCTTTTTGTGAAGATATAGAAATATTGTGGGAAATGAAGAAAGAATCCCACATCCTTGATCCACCCCCCACCTCCTCTAGAATCAAGGTGAGGGATATGGCCTACTAAAACATTGTGGATAGATCTAATGTTTTCTATCCAAAGAAGACCAGAAATAGATCTACGAAATTCCAAATTGCTTGAAAATGTCGTGTGAAAGGACCAGTCTAAATGTTTTAGCGTCCGTTAATGAGTTAACACACGCAAGATTTTCACTCACAATGATGCCTTTTGACGCTTCCAGTTTAGACAAAAGGCATTGTTGAAAATGAAGAAAGTGCTTCTCACAAGCAATGTCTTCATTTAAATCTGCAGTGCTTTCTACCCAGAATGATAAAAAAAATAATTTCGTTCTCTAGAAATCGCCGTCTGCAAATCTTTGAATCTTGACCAGTCTACATTGTTACCGTCTGGTACAGGGTTAACCATTTCCCAAATGGCACAATCTTAAGGGGATCCACTCCAAAAACTGCCACAGAGTAAGACGACAATAGGCCTAAATATGGATATTATTAAAGATAGGATTTGTGTAAAATATGGCATAGAAAATATTGAGACAAAAGGGGAAACTGCTGGTTATCAGCAGTTTCTTCTTTTGTTTCAATGTTTTCCCAAGCCTACTCAATTAGGGACGTCAAAACCAGGTGGGCTATTGTTTGGGAAAGGGTTAAGGATGTGAGATTATGTACAGGTTCCATATGTCCATCAATAAACAATCACAGACGAAGAAGCGGATATGCAGAAACATAATAAAGTGTTTATCACACTTATGTCGAAATAGTTTTATGACAGGAACTCTTTTGTTAACCCTTTAACAAAAAAAAAACCAAACAATATTATGAAGAGAAGAATTAGATTTACTTTTTTGGCCTAAAATTAAACAAACGAATGTTCCAACAAGGAAGAAATGCTGGATACCAAGTCTATCACGCATTTAAAGTAGCCTTGCATGGACTTGTTTTATTTCATTTTTTACCGAACGCCCTTTTGATGCCTTTCGCAAAATAGCCTAGAAAATAGTCCAAAACATCTTTGACTCGAGATCTGTCGCAGACGGTTTATTAGACTAGTCAAAATGCAAAGCATAATTTTACGCGGCAAAATGGATATTGGGATGAATGGTTAGGCCTAAATCAGCATGGTCTTCGTCTATTTTGGAAAATAGGCCTATCCTACTCTCGTAGCCTAGGAGAGGACGATGGTGAATATTTTCTTCCTTTGTCTCAATGCTTTCCAGGTTGATCTCTCCCTGTTTTGACGATGTTAAGATAGGAAATTTAATGGTGCTTTTAATGGTTTATTTTTTATAAACTATTTGCGTCTTATTTAACGAATAGTTCATAAGCACAACATTTTTAGGTAGCTTGTGGAAAATTAAGTTAATCGAATAGAAGCCGACGCATGTCTTTGACGTCTGCATAGGAAAATGCCTGAGAAACATTGAAGCAAACAAGAAAATTCAGGTAACCAGCATTTTCTTAATTTTCATTTATACTTACTTTGCAATGATTCTCACAGGTTCCCGATCAAATTGTATCCATTTTGTCGTCTACAACATCTTTCAAACAGAGGTTGTATAGATTTTTGCTGTTTTCGAAAGGGTTAATAAGGGTTGTGACTGAAGGACGCAAACAAACAGTAGGGGGACTATTTGGCACGACGCGGCAATTTGATGGTTATCAGCTGTATATCTTTTTAGATAAATTTCAGATTTTCATATAAAATTTGACTAGATTGAAATGATATAAAATTTGATCAAGTATGTCACTTTCCATTATATCATACTTAGAATGATAACAATCAAAATAGCGGGAAGAAAGCAAAATTTACTAAGAAAGCTACTCCTTTCAAGATAACTTTTTCCCCAATAGGACGCATACATTTACAACCCTTTTCCACACAAGTGTCTTCACAGGACCAAAGGATGTACAAAAGTCGACCCATTATCAATTCATAGACATAAAAAATAGACTGTCCCAAATTCAAAATTGTTGAAGACGGCAGTCTTAGGCGAATGAAATTCACCATTCCCTTTTTTTATTAATATTATTTGGATAGAAAACTTTGTGGGAAAATGAAGAAATTGATTGTAACAAGTAATGTCATCTTTTCCACAATGTTTTGAATTTCCAATGTCTTTATCTTGTAAGGCGTCAAAAGGTGTCATTATAATTGTGGAACTTTTCATATTATTATAAGCATAATTATAGGCCTTCTCGAATTAACAAATATTGAAAACAGTGAGACAAAAATAATAGATGGGAAAGTCAGATGATGATTTTCATCAGAGACATATAATAACACGTTTATCTATGTCTCTGTTTTCATCAATTTTTTGTCTACGTTTTCAAAACTCATCTTTATTAGGATAGATCCCCGTTCGGATAATGTCGCCAAAATAAGGGATTATTTTTGGAAGTGCAGATGAATAATATTAAAGGTTGTCGATTCTCTATAACAATTTCAATAGAAACTAAACCAAAAAAAAAAAAAAAAAAAAAAAAAAAAAAAAAAAAAATCCGAAAATCCGAAAAAAACGAAAAAGTTTCTGTTGATACGGACGACATAATCAACTATCAAATTGACAAGGTAGTTGTGTAAAATGTCCATACACAGGCGCGAAACACATTTTTCTTTATAATTATTATTATTATTTCCTCGGAGAGGAGAGCGAAACTGGACATTTTTAACGTTTTAGTAGAAACGTGGAAAACGAAGAAATTGCTTGTTACAATTCAGTTTTCCATGTATGTTCCCCAAAATCTTTCCTAATAAGAACGTCAAACCCGAGTCTTAAATGAGAAAAGGCCTTGCTGTAGCATGGTAAGCTATGTGAGAAAATATCTGCTATTGATCAGCATTTTCTTCTTTTCTCCCAAAGTCATTTTGATTTCAGTCGGATCAAATACGTTGCAGGAAAAGTACATCGGAGTACGCCAATCAATGATGTAGATATGTGTAACAAGCATTTGTTTCTTTTCCGACAATGATTTCCAAAAAAAGTTTCTTTTAGAATGGTTCTTCAAAAGGGGGATATTGTTTAGAAGGTGTTTTACTGGTCTAGACGTTTTGATGTCTCGAAATAGAAAATCTTGGGAAACATTCACGGAAAATGAACACTCTGATATCCAGCATGTTCTCCAACAATATTTTATGTTTTTCATTCACACGCAAAAAATCGTGTCTTTGTATCAGCATACATTTTGTCATCTTTTAACCCTTTCCCAAACAAGACCTGGTTTTGACGTCCCTAAATGATTAGGCTTGTGAAAACATTGAGGCAAAAGAAGAAACTGCTGATAACCAGCAGTTTCTCCTTTTGCCTCAATATTTTCTGTGCTATTTTGTACAGAAATCATGTCTTTAATTTCATTCATTTTGTAGTCCACATCGCCTTTCAAATTGGACCACCCTTATATTTTGTCATTTGGGAAAGGGTACAATTTTCGAATTGAAACAGCTACTTCAAATTCTGCTGTTTTGGAAAGGTATAAACGAAAAGTCTTCAACCCATTAGCGAACGGTAAAATTTTAGACTCAAGATATTGCAGACAGTAATTTCAAGTAAATCAAATGTTACATGCTTTGGTCTTTTAGGGAAGAAAACATTGTGGAAAATGAAGAAATTGCTTGCCACAAGCAATTTCTTCATTTTCCAAGATGTTTTTCGAAGCAATTATCTTCTATGGAATCAGAAAAGTCATTGAGTGGGAATGGGTTAAACCTACTTTCAATGTGAAAGAGATGGCAGACTGAATTATCTATATCACAATTTCATAACGAAGAACCTGTGTCAAAGCATAGAACACATTGAGAATATAGGAGAAAATACTGTTTATCAATAACGTTTTGTCGTTTTTCAACAAAATCTCCGTTATATTACTCGTATCTAATGAATATCAACAGCTTAAAACAAGCTGCAGTTATAAGGTTTTTAGTGACAAGCATAAATTTTCTTCTCTGTAAATGTTCTCCCATTTTCATTTTTCTCACTGGTATCTTAAGAACGGACTTATCATATTACCCTTAAAATCAACAAAAGGGATTATTTGGTGGGAAATCGGGTACATAGATCTATGAATGTATGACGTTTCGGTCGGGACGTTTTGGCCAGCCTTATGGTAAACAAGAGCTGTCACTGTAAGATGACAATGCCCCCGACACCGCTTTGATTTTAAATTATGGCCAATCTATGTTCAAGGTCAAGGTCATCCAGGGGTCAAGGTCACCAAAGTATGTGCCTACAGAAAGGTAATGTACCAAGGAATGTTGTGGTAAAGTATGAAGCGAATATGTTAAGTAATAAGGAAGTTATGGCCAATGTTAAAGTTTTTGGATGGAATGACGGACGGACGGACGGACGGACGGACAAGTCAAATTTATGATGCCTCCCTATCGGGGGCATAAAAACCGGATGTTTTGGCCAAAGTCAACTTATAAATGTTATTGTAAATTTTTTGCTAAATAAATTGAAGTTTTAACTAGCCCAATTAATTGATTAATTACATACTAAATCAACCAAAAATAAATCTGTTTAGTTTGATCATCTATAAATCTATATGAATTGAGTTTAGCTGAGACATCCGTTTTTCCAATAGCACGGTGTATAATCACGTGACTCAGAATTTCTGATAATCTTCAATATCTGTTTTATTACTTGACCAATTTGCATTCGGTTCGAAGCAGAGAAGGTGGGAAAATGCCAGAAATAAGCTGGACGTGTTGGATTTTTTTAAAATCAACTGATAAAAAAGTTATTGAAGATAAACCAAAATTTGGTTTATCTTCAATTACTTTTTTATCAGTTCTAAAATTTTTCAAAAATCAACCACGTTCATCTAATGTGTGACGTCTGTCCACATTCTCTGCTTCAAACCGAATTCAAATCGGTCCAGTAATTACAAAATTATTGAAGATTTTCTGAAAATATTGTATCACGTGATTATCCACCGTGAAAAGGGCTGGCCAAAATGTCCATGGCCAAAAGCCAAAAGGTCCGTGGCCAAAAGGTCCGACCTTCCAGATCTCGTATATGGCTGAAGATGGTGAAAAATATGTAATAACTCATGGAAATTCTTTTAAAAACACATGTTAATTAGCCATTTCTGAAATGTGAAATCAAACAAAAATTCACAACACAAATCAGTTAAACAATAACAAATTGAAACAATCAATATTATCAAAATAAAAACTAGAAAGACCTGAAGGTCTTGAGTCGCTCCACAGGCCTGAAATTCTTGTGGTTTAAAATAAAAAAAAATGACAAATTTATCTAAATGCTTAAACTGATATATTTTTGAATTCTTGTGATTCTTAGAGCAGCAACAAAGTAAAATACAGCAATGTGTTCAAAGAAAATCTAGATTTCTCAAGACTTGTGGTTCTTAGAGCAAAAACAAAGTAAAGAGAAGTAATCATGTGGTCAAAGCGAAAAGAAGGTAAATGATTGACCAATATTTTGGGGATTTTTAGAGTGATGATAAAGTTGAAAACTGTCATTATGCCAAATTCAAGGGCACATAAATCAGTTTGTGAGTTTATTATTGTGGTAGACTAAGGGAAGTAACTTTTGATATGAGCAATTCAAAGTTAAGTAAGAGTTGTTTTTCTTTATGATAATTAGTTCAAAAAGTTGCGATTGTGCACGTAACATGGTGGTCATGAAAATAAAGACATTCTGATCTAAAACTATGATTTTGACTTGATAATTCATGCCTTGAACACCACAACAATCAAGCTGAATATTAAACTTGAGCAAGATCTTATGGTCTGTCCAAATTATGGTTGTTAGAGTGAAAACAAAGTAGAAATTGGCAATTTTGTCAAATTCAAGGGCACATAACTCATGATGTAAAATTCCAATCAAGCTGAAAATTACACCCAGGTAGGATATCATGCTTATATATATTCTGTCCAAGTTTTGTATTGATTGGTTAAAGGGACATTTCATTCCAATTTCATTTTTTTAAAGTATGTCTTGATGCCAAGATTGGTTATTCTAGTGAGTATAAAATACTATTGGTTTTTTGAAGTTGTTGCAAATAAGCGAGAAACACGCATTTAAAGTTGATAGCCAGTGGAGCTAAAAATGCACTAAATGTGCACTAAATATAATACTGGTATGTTCTTTATGCATAATATAGCATCCACAAGTAAATAGCACCATTTTCAGGAGTCAACCATTTTCCAAAAACAAGGCCTGATTTGAAGACTCTTCAGTTTCATTGATTAGAAACCAATAAGGGATAAGAAGAAAATGCTGAAGATCCGCATATTTTCCTTTTTCTACAAGGATTTCTATGCTCTAAGTTTTACCCCATTACCAGACAGTAAAATTTTAGACTTGCCTTAATTCAAAGGTGTTGCAGAGGACAATTTTAACCCTCTCCCAAACAAGATCTGGTTTTGACGTCCCTGATTGAAAAGGCTTGGGAAAACATTGAAACAAAAGAAGAAACTGCTGATAACCAGCATTTTCTCCTTTTGTCTCAATATTTTCTATGCCATATTTTACACAAAATTCTATCTTTTATAACTTTCATTTCGTCATTTGTGGCATGTTTGAAGTGGATCACCCTGAAATTTTGTGGCTTGGGAAAGGTTTAAGGACTGAAATTTTACATTTTCTGGTCTTTCTATGTCAAAATCATTGAAGTAAATGATGACATTGCTTGTTACAAGCAATTTCCTCATTTCCCACAATGTTTTCCAAAACCTTTACCTTATGGGGTATCAAAATGGCATCACTTTAAGTGCGTGGTAATGGGTTTAAAATGGTCTATTTTCACTTTTTCAGTAACTTTATTTTTGCCCTCTGCATAAGTTGTCAATTCAGAATTTTTCATATGAAACAGTTAAGCTGCCATGATAAATAACAGCAGTTTAGTCCCTCCCAAACAGCAAACAAGAGTTGTCCGCGGACAATAAAGCTCGCCCAAACGAGAGCTTGTCACAAAGAAAAGTCATTTCCTAGGTCAAGGTAAAAAGGTCATGGCCCAAAATGAAATTTTGTAAAAGTAGGTCAAGCTCCATGGTCAAGGTCACAAGGTCACAGGTCATGGTCAAATGTGAACTGTGTTGGAATGAGGTGTCCGTGTGTGAAATATCAAGGCTGTAGGTGTAAAAGGGCATGAGTTATAGGCCAAGTTAAAGTTTTTTGAAAGTAGGTCAAACTCCAAGGTCAAGGTACAAGGTCACCATCAAATGTGAACCGTGTTGGTAGGTGTCCATGTGTGAAATATCAAGGCTGTAGGTGCAAGAGGACATGAAATATAGGCCAGGTGAAAGTTTTTTAAAAGTAGGTCAAACTCCAAGGTCAAGGTCACCAGGTCCAAGGTCATGGTCAAATGTGAAAAGAGTTGGTAGGAGGTGTCATTCTGTGAAATATCAAGGCTGTAGGTGTAAAAGGACATGAGATAAAGGCCAGGTTAAAGTTTTTGAAAAGTAGGTCAAACTTCAAGGTCAAGGTCACCAGGTCCAAGGTCATGGTCGAATATGAAAGGTCTTGGTGGGAGGTGTCCATATGTGAAATATGAAGGCTGTAGGTGTAAAAGGAAATGAGCTATAGGCAAGATTAAAGTCTTTTAAAAGTAGGTCAAACTCCAAGATCAAGGTCACAAGGTCCATGGTCATGGTCAAATGTGAATCATGTTGGTAGGAGGTGTCCATGTGAGAAATATCAAGGCTGTAGGTGTAAAAAGACATGAAATATAGGCCAGGTTAAAGTTTTTTAAAAGTAGGTCAAACTCAAAGGTCAAGGTCACAAGGTCCAAGGTCATGGTCAAATGTGAATGGTGTTGGTAGGAGGTGTCCATATGTGAAATATCAAGGCTGTAGGTGTAAAAAGACATGAGATATAGGCCAGGTTAAAGTTTTTTAAAAGTAGGTCAAACTCCAAGGTCAAGGTCATGAGGTCAAAGGTCATGGTTAAATGTGAATGGTGTTGGTAGGAGGTGTCCATATGTGAAATATCAAGGCTGTATGTGCAATAGGGCATAAGATATAGGCCAGGTTAAAGTTTTTTTAGGCCAGGTTAAAGTTTTTTAAAAGTAGGTCAAACTCCAAGGTCAAGGTCACAAGGTCAAAGGTCATGGTCTCAAATGAAAGGTCTTGGTGAGAGGTATCCACATGTGAGATATGAAGGCTGTAGGTGTAATATGGCATGAGATATAGGCCAGGTTAAAGTTTTTTAAAACGGTCAAAAAGTGGGTCAAACTCCAAGGTCAAGGTCACAAGGTCAAAGGTCATGGTCTCAAATTAAAGGTCTTGGTTAGAGGTACCCACAGGTGAAATATGAAGGCTGTATCTCTAACAGGGCATGAGATATGGGCCAGGTTAAAGTTTTTGCGGACGCTGACGCCGACGCCGACATCCGGGGGAATGACAATAGCTCTTCCGAGACTATCGTCCCGGGCGAGCTAAAAATGAGATATTCCAATTTGCAGACTGCTGCAAACAACAAAATAAATTTGTTAAGTGCAAAAATGGTGTACAGCACAGCACAGAAGATATACAGAAAAAAGGAGAAAATGCTGATTGTCAGCATTTTCTTCTTAGGCATCGAAGTTTTCCCATGCCTTTTCTGTTACAGACTTGAAAGTCATGTCTTGTTTGGGAAAGGGTCTTTCAGAAAAACTCTTTCAGTCTTCCCCAACGAAACTTACTTTTGAAGTCCCTCATACAAACAGTTCAGGAAAACAATAAGGAAAAGCAAGAAATTGCTATCAATCAGCATTTTCTTCTCTTGTCTCAATAATTTCTGTGCTTTATTATACACAAATATTTTCTTTATCACCGTTCATTTTGTTTTCTGCAGCAGATGTGAAATTGGAGCAGTCTACACTTTTGGCATTTGGGCAATGGTTAAATAGATTTCTATATAGCTATCTGTGCCATTTTGTGAAGTCACTTCTTTGTAATGAGTCACTGAATTCCGATGTGGAATTTAGTACAAACAAGGGTCATTACTCTTCATTACAAAACACCAGAAAAGAAAGTTTTGATTATCTCCCTTTGGCCATGAATTCAACAGTCACAAAACGCACTTACAGAAGAAATATTAGTGTTTTTACATATGTACAAAGCATGTAGTGATATAGTACATGTTCATATCGCCCTAAATCTCTTGCTAATGGGAATGAACCATTTGTATATCAGGTTTCAATTGATTGAATGGGGTTTGACACCTCTTTCCGTAGGCTCTCAACAGTACTACCACAAAACCCAGAACCTCATGAGTGAGGGTCTGATGCACTAGCCACTGTATCAGATTCAAAGATGCATTTCTGTTTTGATTACACTATTGTGCTTAAAGGGACCTTATAGGATCTATGAAAAATATTGACCCTAGTCAGTCTGCGCAGCCAGACTAGGGCCGATACTTTTCACTTTTATGTAATTTTCTGAATTTGGAATGTTTTGCCTATCTTACTATGTTTTCTTTTTTAACATGCGGGATCTGATTAAACTGTGCTGAAGCTATGGATCATCATTGGATATATAGGGATGGATTTCAATAAAATTTGATCATGAATGCATAGTTTAAGTCTTGGAACATACACAGTGGCAGTGGTATAAACACTATGGCTTAACCCTTTCCCAAACTACCAAAATTTGGACTGTCCCAATTTGAAAGCTACCAAGGACGACAAAATAGTCAATAAAGATACAAATAGTGTACGAAAATAGCAAAGAAAATTTTGAGACAATAGGAGAAAATGATGTTTATAAGCATTTTCTTCTTTTGCCTCAATGTTTTCTCAAGCTTTCTAACATGGACATCAAAACCAGGTCTTGTTTGGGAAAGAACTAAATAGTCTTGGAATAAAACACAGTAGCAGTAGTATATATAGACTTTGGCTAAAACGAGCACAAGCCTTCCATACCATAAGATATACAAATTTTGTTTATTTTATGACATCAATTTTCTCATCTACATTACCTAACCCATTACCAAACGACAAAATTTTTACCACTCCAAAATTCAAAAATGTTCCAGACGACAACTTCAGGTGAATGAAATTTCACATTTTTTATCTTTCTGGGTAGAAAACATTGTGGCAAATGAAGAAATTGCTTTTATCTTCATATAGCAGTTAAAGTGACATTTCACATTTATTTCACTTTTTAAAAGTATGTCTTGATGCAAAGATTATTTATTCTAATGCGTAGAAACGCTATCAGTTTTTTGAAGTTGTTATCTATCAGCGAAAAATATGCCTTTAAAGTTGAGACAGAAATGACAAATTCTATATAAATCTGAACTGTTGTCCACAACAATTTGTTTAATTTTAGCACAAAAATATACATTTCTCGTAAACGGGCCAATATTTTGGCTTGAAATTTTCAGAAGTTTCATAAGAAAACATGCCCTTTCAGATAGAATAAAAGTAAAATTTACATAAAAATAATCGTGAAATGTCACTTTAACTAATTGAATGATTTTCTATTTTGCATTACACAAACAATTTGGCACAACACAACAATTGGTAAATCATAGCTGTCAATCGAAGTATGTACATGTATAGACAAATCAAATGACTAATTCAACTATCAATGACTTGCTATGCAAAAAGAGACACTTCGGAGAGTCCCTTAATCCAAAATATGAAACATTAAAATTGCATTTCTAAAATGAAAGTATATTACTGTAGAAAATTATTCTATAAAGATCTAAAAAAAAAACCAACAACAACACTTCTGCAGGCTGCTCAGATGGGCACTTTTTTGGGTTTATTCCCGGAACGTCGAGTCACACCTTTAATGAAATGTGTGAAAAGGGGTTACCCAAAGGGGGAATCTATTGAGAAGGGGGGGGGGGGGGGGCACGTTTATGTCGAGTGACTATTATAGGGAGAAATATTGAATTAAAATAGGAAAAACTTTTTGAATTGTAACAGAATTTCTTTATTCGTGGTATAATATTTATTGCAGGTAAAATATATACATAGGTACAATAAATATTTATTACATTGAACTCATTACAACATTGCAAACTTTTATACAAATTCAAAGAATGAAATTTAGCTTTGTTCTACCTTTCTTGGCAAAAACATTGTGAGAAATAAAGAAAGTACTTGTCACAAACAATTTCCACATTGTTTTCTCGTGTTTTTTTCTTGTGGGAGTCAAAAAGCGTCAATTTGTGGGAATGGGTTAAATTCGAATTAAACAAAGTTTGACTGGAAAAGGAGAAATAAATTTTCATGTATCCTTTCCTGACAGCATTTTTCTAACTCATAGATTGTGGGTGTTTTTTTTTTTTTGTTTTTTTTTTGTTGTTGTTTTTTTAGATTGTTTGTTTACTGATATGGAATCATGGACAAAATAAATTCAGAAATGATACAAAAATTGCAAATAAATATCGCGATTTTTTCTCGTTTATCACTATTATTACTGTTCACTATAATTGACTGAAGTTTAGAAAGCTTACCATTATATAATATAAAATTTGCCAAGAATCCCTTTTTTATATGATGATTTTTTTAAAGATCAATGATCAAAATTATATAAATGTATAAGTTATGATTCATAGATAAGACCCAACTATGATCGATTTGTTTCGATTCTCATATTGATAGTTGCGTGGAAGAGAAAATGTGGATCTAAAAATGTAGATTATTGTATAAAGGCAAAAACTTACAACTTTTTCCAAAATTTGAAATATTTGTGTTTTTTTATGATTTTACAGCATTCTTAAGCAATCTCTTGGACTTCTGTTGTATCTTCATACTCTTCAAGACTTTCTGAACAATTACCAGCTGCTCGTGTAGGCACATGGAACGATACATTATTTATTTCTGCGATTAAATTTCTTTTCAAATATGCAGATCTATTAATCTCTTCATGTGTTTTTTACTATCATTTTAGATCTAACTAGATAAATTGATTTTGTGCCAAAAGCCGTTTCAACGATCCTCATGATTATTATAGATTATTGAAAAAACACACATCAATTGTTCTGTTGTCAAATGCAATTTTAAAAGTCATCATATTATTATTTTTTCATAAAATAAAAACTATTTTTTGATATTTTAATGCTGATTTAGGTGCCTTTTTTCTATCATATTTTAGATATAAAAAGATAAATTGATTTTGAGTCAAAAGCCATATCAACGATCCTCATATTATAGATTATTGAAAAAAAAAATCACATCAATTGTTTTATTGTCAAATGCAATTATAAGAGTCAGCATATTGTCATTTTTTTTTTCAGAAAATAAAACCATAATATTTTTTTACATTTCAATGTTGTTTTCGTTTAAACAAACTAAAATCATTATAAAGTTTTTTGGGTTTTTTTTATATCTAAATGCCGTTTTCCTTTTAAATGCCATTTCAATGTAACCCCATTTACACAATTAAAAATTTTCTTCTAAATATTATTGATGTCATTTACCCCGTGTCGCACCCCCTAATCCGCTATAGGTAAGAAAATCGACTCGACGTTCCGGGAACACACCCTTTTTTGCATATTCCAGATGGTACCTTTCAGTAAAGAGGTCACATAAATATTTTTCACAAGCTCTGACACAGAGTCTTTGATTATTTGTCACAAAGAAATAAACTAAGACTTCCATAATGGAAGCTCTTTGTTAAATCTGCTCCGTATAGAAAATATGAAGGTCTGAAACGTCACTAAATAACAAACATGCAAATACTAAATAGCAATCCTCTATCTTGGTATGGCATTCAACTGCACTCCATTTTTGGTTCTCATTACAATTCCCAACAGCTTCTCTATCTCTTGATCAGGTGCCAATGTCAAGGTGTATCTGAAATAATTCAAGACATATCAAATTGTTGCAAAGCAGATTGACAATTTCACAAACAACAAAATTTGAGACTGGTACACATTGAGGGCTGTTGTAAAGGACAAATTGAATAAAATTTCAATTTTGGGGGGTCTTAAACATGGTCAGAAATGAAAAATCGCTTTTTCGAAACTTTTGTCTTGTCAAACATCAAACAAGAGCAACGCTAGGCGTGGCATTATACGCCCGAAGCTCAGAAATAAATGGGTGTGTGATATTTGTTGATGTCCTGTTCTTTTCTAAAAGTCTCTTACAAGTATCCGATAAAACAAAATTCGCCCAGTACTAAAATATTCACGAAGTGTTGCAAGTACCCGAGTACTACTAAAATATTCACAAATTTAATCAGATTGAGATAATGTAATCAAACACCCTAGCTATGATTCTACACACATGTGAAGTTTCGACATCTTAGGCCTTGCAATTTGAAAGTTATGGACCAAACACAAATTTGCAAACTGAATCAAACAAAGGGCAATAAGTCAAAAATTATAAATGATAGAGTTAGGGTTATTGCGCTCTGCACATCCTAGCTATGAGATCTATACACCTGTGAAGTTTCAAGACCATAGGCCTTATAGTTTCAAAGTTATGGACCGGACACGAATTTGCTAACTGAATCAAACAAAATCAAACAAAGGGCAATAACTCAAAAATTACAAATGGTAGAGCTGTGGTTCTTGCGCTCTGCACACCATAGCTATGAGATCTATACACCTGTGAAGTTTCAAGACCATAGGCCTTATAGTTCCAAAGTTATGGACCAGACACGAATTTGCTAACTGAATCAAACAAAATCAAACAAAGGGCAATAACTCAAAAATTACAAACGGTAGAGCTGTGGTTCTTACGCTCTGCACACCCTAGCTATGAGATCTATACACCTGTGAAGTTTCAAGACCATAGGCCTTATAGTTTCAAAGTTATGGACCGGACACGAATTTGCTAACTGAATCAAACAAAATCAAACAAAGGGCAATAACTCAAAAATTACAAATGGTAGATTTGTGGTTCTTGCGCTCTGCACACCCTAGCTATGAGATCTATACACCTGTGAAGTTTCAAGACCATAGGCCTTATAGTTTCAAAGTTATGGACCGGACACAAATTTGCTAACTGAATCAAACAAAGGGCAATAACTCAAAAATTACAAATGGTAGAGTTGTGGTTCTTGCGCTCTGCACACCCTAGCTATGAGATCTATACACCTGTGAAGTTTCAAGACCATAGGCCTTATAGTTTCAAAGTTATGGACCGGACACGAATTTGCTAACTGAATCAAACAAAGGGCAATAACTCAAAAATTACAAATGGTAGAGTTGTGGTTCTTGCGCTCTGCACACCCTAGCTATGAGATCTATACACCTGTGAAGTTTCAAGACCATAGGCCTTATAGTTTCAAAGTTATGGACCGGACACGAATTTGCTAACGGACAGACAGACAGACGGACAGACAGACAGACAGACGATGCACGCGATAACATAATATGACCCTTCGGATGTATAAAAATGTCATTGAAAGAAGAGAGAGGATAGGGTTAGTCAAAAGTAAGCTTCAATTGGTTTATACCTGTGTAAAGTTCTGGCAACTATTACTTTAATCTCATTCATGGCAAAGTTCTGTCCTATACAGTTCCTGAAAAATAACAGTCAGATGCTTTATTATAATTGACAGGGGTTATCATGATTGCAATAACTCAAATATTGCAATGGCTATTGTTTCTAACCACCTTTCCTAGCACTGAAGTATTGTTTAATTTCTTCATTTTCTGCCATGTTTTCCAAAGCCTTTATTCTATGGGATGTCAAAATGTGTCACTGTGCAATAACAGATTAAAGTGTTCCTGACCAATCATTTAGTTGCCTAGTACAAAAATATCACGGGCACAATTGATTCCAAGAGAAGAATTCATTTCATCTTTATTTTTCTTCAGCACTATCGAGTATGTTAATTTCTTTTGTTTGGGAACACCTGGGCTAAAAGAAGTCTTTGTAAAATTACCTTTGTCCTGCACTAAAAGGAATAAACTGGAAAGGGTGCATTTTTGCCACATTTTCGGGTGAAAATCTCTCCGGCTTGAATTCCATGTGATCCTTTCCCCACACTGTTTCATTATGATGCACATCGTAAACATTCACTGCAACATTTGTCCAAGCTGGTATGTGGTAGCCGTCAATTTCGATGTCCTCGGAAATTTGTCGTTGTAAGAAAAATACAGGTGTGTGCAAACGTAAGCCTTCCTTTATACATTGAGTTAGGTATTCCAACTTGCTCAAGTCTTGCCTGAAAATCATGAAAACAAAGATTATGATGATCCAGAGCTACAAATAACACGATGGATAATCACGTGATACAATATTTTCAGAAAATCTTCAATAATTTTGTAAATACTGGACCAGTTTGAATACGGTTTGAAGCAGAGAATGTGGACAGATGTCACACATTAGATGGACGTGGTTGATTTTTGAAAAATCAACTGATAAAAAAGTCATTGAAGATAAACCAAAATTTGGTTTATCTTCAATAACTTTTTTATCAGTTGATTTTTCAAAAATCCAACACATTCAGTTTATTCCTGGCATTTTCCCACCTTCTCTGCTTCAAACCGAATTCAAATTGGTCAAGTATTAAAAAAGATATTGAAGATTATCGGAAATTCCGAGTCACGTGATTATACACCATGGATAAGAGGGGTTGATGGCTTTTCAAAACGAAGTATTTCACTAAATTTTCATCAAACCCTATGTTGTGGGTACTCATTAGAATCACCTTATTGAGACGATTCAAATGAGTACCCACAACATAGTGTATTATCTGTTGCTCTAAAGATAAAAAGACATACTAAGTTAATGGCTACATTTATGAAAATGTGACTAATATTATTGGTCTTTAGTAAATGCTAGTTATCACTTTTTTTTCGTTTGTTTCAGTGTTTTTCTATACCATTTCTATTAGAAACGTCAAAACCAGGGCCCCGTATTACTAAACATCTTACAATCAAATATTTGTGTAAACGGTGTAACAAGACATCTGATAGCACGAGAAATCCGACTGAGCCAATCAGGGCTGTTGTAACAAGTAATTTTGCAAAAATCAAACGTACGATCCTTAGTAATACGGGCCCCAGGTCTTGCATAGGAAAGGGATAAACCATTTTTTGACAGCCCCAAATTTCAGGATGTTGCATAGGACAATTTCAAGTGAATGAAATTCTACATTTCTTGGTCAATTTTGGACAGAAAACATTGTGGGAAATGGGGCATAAAAAGTTTCAATGTATGGCAATGGGTTAAGAAATAAATATGGTCACCATTGAATATGATCTATCGTTCTTCCCTCTAGCACTGCATCTATTTCTTCCTGACATTTGGTTTGTAGAGAAGGATGCTGTGCTAAACTAGTCAGTATGAAACTGGTCGCAGATGTTGTCGTATCATGACCTGCAATAGGTAACATTAAAAATACATATTTACTGTTACTTACTTATTTTCGGAGAAATTTGCTGTAAAAATAACTGTGTATAATTAAAATATGGCCTTTAAATTTTCTCTGTAAAAAATTTCAGCTCTGTCTAATCTATATTGGCTTAGATTACGACGGATTTAAACCCAATATTGCATCATTTCGTAAACACTATCAACCCACTTTGAATATTTTACATACTTTTACACTGCTGCATGATTATCGATTTATGTCATTAATTGTATGAATCTTGTATTCTGTCTTATAAAGTATATAAACGGTGCGACTACATGCTAACAGCCAACTTCTGTGGATCATTAGGGATTTAGGCCTGTGGATACTAATGTCCCTTTAACACTTCTAAACTACAGCAATAAAAAAGTCAGATGGAATAAGGTCAAAGTGTACCTGTATGTACAGGCTTATGTCTATTTTCTTGTTCTTTTCTGTCTATCAATGTGACAATGTGATTTGTTTTTAAAATACAACCTTGGTATTTGATCTTAACCATGGCCAATAACCTTCATATCATAGAAAGGTAAAAACACAGGCAATGATACACATGTGGAATACGGAACCCTATTACTTACAAATGCTTCAAGTCTTTTGAGGAAACAGAAATACAGAGGCAAGACAGACAGACAGAAGGGAATGAGGGAATAATTTCTGAATGCTAACTTGAGTGCAAGTAAAACAAACAAGAGTTGTCCGCGGACAAGGTAGCTCGCCTATACGGGAGCTTGTCACAAAAACAGCAATTTTTTTAAAAGTAGGTCAAACTCCAAGGTCAAGGTCACAAGGTCTAGGGTAATAGTCCCAAATGAAAGGTCTTGTCGATATGTATCTATGTATGAAATATCAAGGCTGTTTCTGTAATAGTGCCTGAAATATAGGCCAGGTTAAAGTTTTTCAAAAGTAGGTCAAACTCCAAGGTCAAGGTCTCTAGGTCAAAGGTCATGGTCCCAAATGAAAGATCTTGTCGAGATGTATATATGTATGAAATATCAAGGCTTTATCTCTAATAGTGCCTGAGATATAGACCAGGTTAAAGTTTTTCAAGTGAAGACGTGACGGGACGGTTCGTGACGGGACGCCGACACTAGGGCTGTGACATTAGCTCCCCGAACATAAAGTCCCGGCTCGCTAAAAATGGAAGATAAGTTCTATTTCTGTTCATTGAGTACTTTTGCAAACAAAATCTGGGGTTTACATTATGACATTTCTCTTTCTTTTTGCCCCTTGAAAACACTTAAACGTGAACATCAGTCTAAAATTCTGTTGTTTGAGAAAGGGCAAAAGACCCTGTCCTCATTCAGGAAAGTTCTAACCCTTTCCTAAATGTCAAAATTTTTATGGTGTTCCAATTTATAAGCTGCTACAGAATGGATGTTGAATATGATGGGATTGGTGTAAAACATACGAAAGAAAAATATTTAATCAAAAGGAGGAAATGCTGGTTACCAGCATTTTTTTCTCAATATTTTCCCAAGCCTATTACAGAAGTCAATACCAAATCTTGTTTGGAAAACAGTTAAATGAGAGCTAAAGTGACACATACCTTCAAACAAAAAGGTATCCACCTCATTTCTGATTTCTAGATCGGTTAAACCTCTGCCTTGTTCATCTTTAGCTGTGAGGATTAGTGCAAGAAAGTCTAGCTTTTTCATATCATCAGGATTCTCGCTAATATTGTTTTGTGTCTGAAAATATCACCAAAAACCTCTGATCATTAGCATTTTATTGTTTTGTCTACATGTTTTTCCAAGTCTTTTCTATCAGGAACGTCAAATCCGGGTCTAGTTTGGGTAATGGTTTATGTATTTGATTATTTAACCACAATGGCCGTGACATTATCATAGATGCCCATACATTAAGTCCCCGGTTAATCAAATCATAAAGTCAAAAATTTCAGTTTAATTTCATTGCCATCGGAAAGAATTAGTGACATTTAAGTCCAGCTCCTGGTAGAATGAACTCTCTCAACAAGAGCTTCGCAGAGCGGCACATATATGCCCGAGGGGGCTTTGTCAGTAAAATTGGTCATTTCCTCAATTCAAGGGCAGATAAATCAAACATGAAATGTTTTCAAAATTTTGTTTGCACAACCAGACACCATAAAGTTTCATTGTGGCTAGTTTGATTAAAATCTGGTTGAAACTGTAGGATTTGTGCACACGAGAAAATGGGCATTTTTGAGAAAATGGACATTTTTCCTTAAACTCAAGTGCAGATCATTCAAGAACGAAAACAGTTATCTGAATTCCATAAGTTGCGCACACAAGAAAATGGGCATTTTTTTAATTGAAGGGTAGATAATTCAAGAACGAAAAGAGTTATCTGAATTCCGTAAGCAGTGTGCACAACTAGACACCATGAAGATTCATTGAGGCAAGTTTGATCAAATTCCGATCAAAACTGTGGGAGGAGTTGCGCACACAAGAAATTGCTAACAGACGGGCAGACTAGAAAGACAGACAGACTGACTGACAGATGGACAGACAGAAGACCGGGGCCATAACATAACACGACCCTTCGGGCGTATAAAAATGACATCATACTTACTAAAGTATGTCTACGTTTAGCTATAATCTCTTCAGCTACCCCATGCACATAATCACTGAGTCTAAGAAACTCTTTTCCTGATGTTGTCAAGTTGAAATAGATCCAGTCAAGGTACACAAATGGATTACTGAAATGGGATAGGATGTTTTAGAAATGATCAAAACAACATTAATTATCAACATTATACTGTAAGTCTGTATGGACAGACTTGCTGTAAGGTTAACCCATTCCCAAACAACAAAATTCTACGGTGGTTCAACTTGGAAGATGCTGCAAATGACAAATGAATCGTAATTAAGATAAGGCATGTGTACAATATAGCACAGAAAATATTGTGACAAAAGGAGAAACTGCTGGTTATCAGCAGTTTCTTCTTTTGTCTTAATGTTTTCCCAAGATTTTTTTGTTAAAACCAGGTCTTGTTTGGAAATGGGTTAAAATAGGTCCAGTCCTGGCACAGAAATGAATTTTCATCCCAATGGAAAAATGAGATTCTGGTCGGATGGAGAGACAGATAAGCAAGCATATCGTCCCTTTCCAACCAAAACCTTGTAACTGCAGCTTGTTTTAAGTGATATGTAAAACACAAGATTAGTTTGATTAAATGGGGTATAATACCTCTTAGTCGTATGATATAACAGCTGCTGGAGCACACAAATATAGATTCATGTATTTTCTCTCACCAGCACTACAACAAGAGCTTCGCAGAGCGGCGCATATACACCCGAGAGGGGCTTGTCAGTAAAATTGACCATTTAGTCAATTCAAGGGCAGATAATTCAAACATGAAATGTTATCAAAATTTTGTTTTCACAACCAGACACCATAAAGATTCATTGTGGCTAGATTGATTAAATTCTGGTTGGAACTGTAGGAGTAGCACACACTAGAAAATGGGCATTTTTGAGAAAATGTGCAATTTTCCTTAAATTCCAGGGCAGATAATTCAAAAACGAAAACAGTTACCGGAGTTCCGTAAGCGGTGTGCACAACTAGACACCATGGAGACTCATTGTTACAAGTATGATGAAATTCTGATCAAAACTGTAGGAGTGGGTGGCACTAAACACCACAAACCACCACAAACTACCACAAACCACCACAAACTACCACAAACCACCACAAACTACCACAAACCACACCACAAACCACACCATAAACCTGTCCAAAACACAACTTAGATAAAATTTATCATTTATAGTATAAAAAGTTCAAACTGTTAACTATTTTGTATGTCCTTTTGTGTCCTTCTCTTTCCCGCTTGGCGTCTCACGGTCTTGGTTTGGAATTTAGATTTTATTGTAACCATTCCTGGACATGCTGTTCTAACTTCAATTTTTTCCAGTATAAATGAAATATAAGGATAGACAATCATTATCTATATAAAGTGACAATTATCTTAATTGCTTAATCAGATACAGAGGCAGATTCATTTATAGTCTTGTTATCATGCAGTGTAGCTGCTAATTAATTAATTAGTTTTCTCAGCATGTCTTAAACTGGCCCATGGAATGTAAAGAAATTAACAAAAGTACCATATTATAGAATAATACATCTTATTAGTTTCTTCTTTAAATTATACAAGGCTAAAATTGGATTAGGAAGAACAATTATTTGTGCTTGGATAGCAGATAAAACGTGAATGTGCACCATTACTGTCAGCAAGCTTAAAACACTTTTATACTGACATATTGAAAAAGAGAAAGCAAAGGTTTCACATATCCTAAACTTTTTTTCTCTATCAATTGATTTTAATTTTTATACTATTAATGATAAATCTGAGGTTTAAGTTGGTTTGTGGTATGGTTTGTGGTGGTTTGTGGTAGTTTGTGGTGTGGTTTGTGGTAGTTTGTGGTGTGGTTTGTGGTGGTTTGTGGTGGTTTGTGGTAGTTTGTGGTGGTTTGTGGTAGTTTGTGGTGGTTTGTGGTGTTTAGTGCCACCCGTAGGAGTAGTTGCGCACACAAGAAAATGGGTATTTTTTTAATTCAAGGGCAGCAACCAGACACCATAAAGATTCATTGTGGCTAGATTGATTAAATTCTGGTTGGAACTGTAGGAGTAGCACACACTAGAAAATGGGCATTTTTGAGAAAATGTGCAATTTTCCTTAAATTCCAGGGCAGATAATTCAAAAACGAAAACAGTTACCGGAGTTCCGTAAGCGGTGTGCACAACTAGACACCATGGAGACTCATTGTTACAAGTATGATGAAATTCTGATCAAAACTGTAGGAGTAATTGCGCACACAAGAAAATGGGTATTTTTTTAATTCAAGGGCAGATAACTCAAGAATAAAAAGAGTTATCTGAATTCCGTAAGTGGTGTGCACAACTAGACACCATGGAGATTCATTGTGGCAAGTTTGATCAAATTCCGATCAAAACTGTAGGAGGAGTTGCACACACAAGAAATTGCTAACGGACGGACAGACGGACGGACGACCGGGGTCATAACATAATACGACCCTTCTGGCGTATAAAAATATATAATCTGAGTCTCCCGCTGCTCTCTTAGTTATATTATTCACATAAATATAAGAGATAAACGACTTTTGTCAAAAGTCAGAAAGGATATTGTCCAAGCTGAGATTTGAACCCGCAACCCCTGAATAGATAGACTCGAACATTACAGACTGAGCTATTCGGGCTGGACATGAGACATCAAAGTTTGGTTCTGTAAAGCAGTCTTGTTCTTTTTGAATGTATTTCACAAAACCAATTATACTGGTAATAAACATTCAACTTTTCAGACATATCTTCCTTGCTTCAAGTAATCCATTACCAAACATTGGCACTTTTTGATGCCCAACAAGATAAAGGTTTGGGAAAACATTGTGGAAAATGAGGAAATTGCTTGTGACAAGCAATTTCTTCATTTTCCACAATGTTTTCTACCAAAAAGACCAAAATGTAAAATTTTATACACTTGACATTGTCTTCATGATATTTGAATTTGAAACAGCCCAAAATCTTGCCATCCAGTAATGGATTAATCCTCTCCCAAATAAGACCTTGTTTTGATGTCCTTAAAAGAAAAGGCTTGGGAAAACATTGAGACAAGAGAAGAAACTGCTGATAACCTTTTGCCTCAATATTTTCTGTGCTGTAACATACACAAATATTACCTTTATCAACATCTTTTTTTAATTGGACGTCCGAAAGGACGTCCAATTCTTATAACCACTTTTCAACAGGCGAAATGGATTTTCATTACCAAAAAACCCTTTCTCAGACTCAATTGCCAGTTGACCAAAATTCAAAACAGATTTTGCGACCATACAGGAAAACTGTCGTATCTTTTCCTGCCTTCTATGTGTTCTCTAACAAACACTATAAGATTCATTGGCCGATCCAATTCATGCCACGTCTTAACCGACTTTACGATCTTTTTTCGATTTAACCATTTTCTTGTGGTGATTTGACTTTCGTAATATTGTGTAAAGGGCAAGATGTTTAGAAAGCGATACCTGCGTATGTTTATAAAGTAAACAAACGCCCTATATCATCAGCAGCAGCAATAGCTCAAACAGGAAAGGATTAACATCGCAAACTTTTTTCAGTATGAAATTTGGGAAGCCGTTGGTTAGAAACCAGTTCGGATTATTTCTTCTGTATAAAGTTTGTTAAAACGTTTGTTTTTCTTGATGTGTTTACTGAAAACAGACATTTTAGGATGATTACTCAATTTAATGCACGTATTGTGTATGACAAATTCTTTTTCTTTGATAATTGTTGTTTAAGTCTTTGACATATTTAAAGGAACATGGTTTCCACGAGACATATTTATGCTCCCTGAAGGGAGAGCATATAGTCGCCGCTTTGTCTGTCCGTCCGTCCGTCCGAAGCGATTTCTCCATAACCCTTGGGTCAAATCAAATGAAACTTACCATGTGAACTTCCTATGACATTATGCCAATGTACTTTTCCCGGATTTTGGATTTGAGGCCTCGTCATGGGAAAAAGGGACTTAAGGTTAAATACAGTTTTTCTCTAATTTCTCCTAGTCTAATGGTCAGAATTTGATGAAATTTCATATTTGAGTAGCAAATCAGATGTCCTTGACAATAAACTATTTAAAATTTGTGTATGAAAAATATGTCATGGAAAAAAGGGGCTTAACATTTGTTAGCTTTATATTAGCTCTGCATGACATATATTTATTGTGACAATGCCTTATTCGGGGAGCATTGTCCGTCTCTGACGGCTCTTGTTTGGGTTTTAAAATTGATTATCAGGGAGTGAGTTCATTTCGCAACTCGGGTTCGACTCGATGGCAAATCGGGGTTCCATCTGAACAGCCTCAGATGAGACGCTAGTGATATCCACCTATTTAGAAAAATAGTTGCTCTTAGGAGTTTTATTTTTTTCTCCAGCATCTGTATCACTGATATTGGACAGTATGACCTATTTACATACTGATCAATGATCATGACAACAATGATTATTACTAGTCTATGATCGAGTGACAGCAATCTGTATTTTTTACGTTTAAGTGAACCGTGCCGTGTTGTTGTTGTTGTTGTTTTTTTGTTTTTTTTTTACTCTAAACACGAATAAAAATCAAAGTGCTTGGAACACTATATTTAGACGTCTCTGATTGATTGGGCGGAATTGTATGTAAATGATCGGCGTTTTATTTCTCTATGTCGTTGAGTTTGTGTTTAGATCGATTCTAAATCACTGCGGTCGTTTTTTTCCTAACAATGGTGGAGATAAAAGTTTAAAAAAAGATGAATTCGAACCCAGGGCCTTCCAGATATAGACATGTGTAAAGATTACAAGGTGAGTGCTCTGCCACGTGAGCTATCGCGGCTTTCATCTATGTAGCGCGTTGGTTTACATTTTGAATAAATTGCTTTGTATCGTCCTTTAAAAAATCAACAAAAGGTGTAACTGACGATAATACTTATAGTTAACCTAAACAAGAAGACAAAAGTGCTAATCACATGGCCTTAATTGAATTGGGTAATGAAATTAATAGTGATTTTTCATAGAGACAAATCAGTTGTCTTGAAACGGCAATCAAATCAATTTAAATTATGAGATGGGTTTTCTGGTAATAAAGCCAATTTCGTATGTCCGAAACCGATCTTATAGAATTAAACACAGAAGAATGAATAAAATATCTTTCGTTCATGTACAATCCCGCTCAATCAATCAGAGACGTCCAATTACAGTGCTCTCAGCACTTTGATGTTATCTGCAGCTGATTTTGCTTTTGATTACCCCAGGATTTTGCCATTTGGGAAAGAATTAAATCAATTATCAGAGACACTTACAAGCATCTGGCTGTCCACAAATCTTGTAGCTTCATCACAGCTTGAACATATGGGTGTCTGTCTCTAAAGAATGAGAAAATAGATCTAACATTGATTTGAAACAATATGAAATTTATGATTGACTATTAAGACTGCCTTTAAGCCCTCTAATCTATTGCTCTGCTTAAAGCAATAATTTGAACTAGAAATCCATCACTGAAGGTGATAAAAATACACCCGCCACCTCATTTGTTCCGACAAGCCCTTTTGTCGAAAAACTCAAAAATTGTCAATCTGATTATCATGAAATTTGCATCTACGGGTCCTAATGCACACTTGTGCCAAGTATGAAGCAAATCAGACAGTAACTGTAGGAGTTAGCCGGACAAGCTTTTTTTGTGTAAAATCAGGGGCTAAAAGTGTATGTCCGATTTTCAAGAAATTTACGTCTTGCACATCTACTGGTCCTAATGCACTCTTGTGCCAATTGTGAAGGGAATCTGGTGGTAATTATAGGAGGAGTTGTCCTGACAAGCATTTTTCCATCAAATCAGGGCCATAACTCAAAAAGTATCTTGCACATCTACAGGTCACAATGAATACTTGTGCCAAGTATGGACTGAATTGGTCCGTAAGTGTAGAAGGAGTTGTCCTGACAAGGTTTTGCTGACAGACCAACCACTGGACCGATTCCAATATAGCCCCCCCCCCCTTTTCCTTCACTTCATTTGCTGGGGTATAACTATCTGAAGTCAACATAACATGTTGACTGAATGTTGTACACTAAAAGTTAACTTTCCTTACCCTTGCTTTTGGCAGTCAGCATTAAAGGAGAAGGCACACTGTGTAATTATGTCTAATGAACATAGTCCAACTTGCTGAAATACCTCAAAGGATCTGTTTGCTTTGGAGAATCCTTCAACTTTATCCTACAAAACATTGTAATTGTATTGATTAACTCCAACTTATTATCACAAATTACATGCTTGAGCTGTTTCCTAAAAATAGTTCAGTCATATTTTCTTGCATTCTTTATATCCATTTACATAATATTGGATTGAATTGATTTTTACATCCAACTTAACAGCTAAGTTCATATATATAGAACTATAGAACTTAACAGCTAAGTTCATATATAGACCAGACCTCAATTTAAAGTCTCATCCCAAAGACTGGAGAGGCGGGGGATTGAACCAGTGACCCCTGTGTTCCAACTTCCAAGTCCAGCGTGTTACAACTGCACCACATCCACCCCTCCATTTACTTACATATCCATTTACTTAACCCTTTCCCAAACGACAAAATTTTAGGGTGATCAACTTCAAAAACTGCCACATAACACAAAATGGGTGTTATTAAAGATAGAATTTGTCTAAAATATGGCACAGAAAATATTGAGACAAAAGGAGAAACTGCTGGTTATCAGCAGTTTCTTCTTTTGTATCAATGTTTTCCCAAGCCTTGTTTGTCAGAGACGTCAAAACCATGTGTTGTTTGGGAAAGGGTTAAACCAAGATGTGCTTGTGAAACACAAATGCCCCTACAAAAACATTTACTTAAATTTTACCCATCACCAAACCGCAAAATGTTAGACTGGTATAAAGATGTTGCAGACAACAATGTCAAGTGAATAGAATTTACATCTGTTTGGTTGTTCTGGGTAGCCCCATGTTTTCCGATGCCTTTATCCTGTGAGGTGTCAGAAAGTTTCACTGTGTGGATATATTGCAGGGTTCCCAAAACCTCCCAAACGGGAGTTTTTCACCCTCAAATTCAATTTTGTACCCCCCCATTTTAGCGAACAGCCTTCTTTGTTTCATATAAAGGGGGGTACAAATATGTCGTAAAATGACTGTTTTCACCCCCAGATTTAAAAGTTAGTGGGAACCCTATATTGTACATCTCTTTGATGTATGGTGAAAAACCCATCATCATTGCAAAGAAATGTAGAAAGAGAAGTTCTCAAAAGAAATGGATGTAACCAAACATCTATCATGAACTTAACCCATTACCACACATTGACTCTTTTTGACTCCCCAAAAGATTAAGGCTCTGAAAAACATTTTGGAAAATGAACAATTGCTCGTGACAAATAATTTCTTCATTTCCCACAATGTTTTCTACCAAAAAAAGACAAAAAGATTTCAAATTTAACTTATAATAATTATTGTCGTCTGCAACATCTTTGTATTTGGACCAATTCAAAATTTGTTGTTTGGTGATGGGTTAAAGGCTTACCAAAAAGATGTCTGTACATTTATTTGCAACAACAAGGTATGGTTTCAGAACATCATAATAAAATGCGGGTGTCAACAACTTTCTATTTCTGGCCCATCTATCCCCATTAGCTATCAGTAGGCCTTCTCCTAACCACTTTATACCACATTCGTAGGTTGTACCTGATCCTCGCGCCTTGGGTGCTTGTTTGGCTGAAAGGATGAATAAAAATGATGCAATTTCTTCATTTTCCGACAATAATTTCCAAAGCCTTTATCTCAAGGGGCATAAAAAGTGTCAATGTGTGGGAACAGATTAAGACAAACTTGTTTCAGGACCAGCCTGTGCATAAGTGCAGACTGGCTGTGATCTATGCTGCTCATTTTCTGTAGCTACAGGTCATGAAGAAGCTATTGGAGAAACATATAGATCTGGATCACATTGCATGTATAAGCAGGCTGATCTCGAACCATGTTGGGCTCAAAATCCTTAACCATTTCCCAAACAAGACCTGGTTTTGACGACCATAATTGAAAAGGCTTGGGAAAACATTGAGGCAAAAGAAGAAACTGGTTATTACCAGTAGTTTATCCTTTTGCCTCAATATATTCTGTGTTACTTTGTACACAAATCCAATCTTTTTATCAACGCCCATTTGGTCATTTCCAGCAGCTTTCAAATTGGACTACCTTTAATTTGTTGCCGTTTGGGAAAGGGTTAAGGAACCTTTCCAGACCCTGGCTCAAATGCATAAATGCATTCTTGAAAACTGGATGACCTTGTCAATGAAATTGCATGTCCAAGTTACACCAAGAATTTAGTATGTAATGATGGATGGAATAAGTTAATAGGAGCTAACACTATTGCCTGTTTTTGTAAATAGCTGAGTATAACAAGAGCTGTCCGAAGACAGCGCGCTCGACTTTCTAAGTTGCTTAGTATAAAGGGGGCATAACTCCAAATATAGTGGAGCTAGGGTCATGGGCCCTGATAGTAAGGTAGAGGGTGTGATGGTGAATAAGTATTCCAGGTTTGGGTTGAATCCCTTTGATATTATGGAAGTCATTGATGTTTGAAAAAACTTTAACCTTTGTTGCAACGCCGACGCCAACGCCCGGGTGACAGTATAAGCTCTCATTTTCTTCGAAAAGTCGAGCTAAAAATACATCTTATCTTACTGACCCATGTTCTATACATTCTTGGAAATTTTCAGCCCTGTTCTTGATTATACATTAGTCCTTTATCCCTTAGCCTTAATCATGTCAGATAATGGGTTAAAGTTACTTAACACTATTACCTGTTTTTGTAAACAGCTGTCGTGCAGTATCGGGATGGTTGAGTATAACAATACATCTTATCTTACTGACCCATGTTCTGTACATTCTGGGAAACTTTCTGGCCTGTTCTTGATTATAGGCTAGTCCTTCGTCATCCAAACCAGGAAACTGAAACATAACAAGATGTGCTAACAATATTGCCGCCTCACAAAATAAAAGCTTTGGAAAATACTGTGGAAAATGAAGAAATTGCTTGTGATATATAATACCACATATTGTGACATAGGTGTATAATAAGTATGTGTATGTAATAGCAAAGAAAATTGCAGATTATCAGCAACTTCTTCTTTTCTCAAAATATTTTCCAAAACTATTTTTACTCTGAAGGTCAAAACCAGGTCTTGTTTGTTATGGTTTAATCTGAAACTTTGACACTCATGAGCCTTACATCTCATTTACCAGGTATGATCAGAGCTACAGATAAGAAGGGTAATGTATTTTCAAAATACAATATTACAATATTTGTTCATCAAATCCTACACTGTTGGTACTCATTGAAATCGTCTCATCAAGACGATTCAAATGAATACGCACATCATAGGGTTTGGATTTTAGATGACAAATTTTAGAATGCTTTCACCCCTCTAATCTGTTGTCTGTATGATACAAAAGTTTCGGCCAGTGTATAATCTTTCTGTAGAAAAATAAAAAGAAACAAAACAAAATTTTTAAATTTACTTCATGCAAGTGCCCCCATAACCAATGTTTGTGCCTCTGCCCCGGTAGTTTGTCATAGACTGTAACCCATGTTGTATATCTTATGTACCAGTCTATCAATTTGTACAACAACAGTGCAGCTAACAATGTCCACAGTAAACCTGACACGCTTATCATACTAGGGAATTTTGATGGCAAATTATAGCACAGAAAATATTGAGGAAAAAGGAGAAATTGCTGATTATCAGCAATTTCTCCTTTTGCCTCAATGTTTTCTATTGCCTTTTCTAGTAGGGATGTCCAACTTACTTCATGCAAGTGACCCCATAACCAATGTTTTTGCCTCTGTCCCGGTAATTTGTCATAGACTGTGACCCAGGCTGTATATCTTCTGCACAAGTCTATCAGTTTGTACAACAATAATGCAGCTAATGATGTCCATAGTAAACCTGACACATTTATCATACTGTGGGATTTTGATGGCAAATTATAACACAGAAAATATTGAGGCAAAAGGAGAAATTGCTGATTTGCCTCAATGTTTTTCAAAGCCTTTTCTTTTCACATCAAAAGCAGGGTTTGTTTCGGAAAAGTTTCTAACTAACTTCATGCAAGTGCCCCCATAGCCAATGTTTTTGTCTCTGCCCCGGTAGTTTGTCATAGACTGCCACCCAGGCTGTATATCTTCTGTACCAGTCTATCACTTTGTACAACAACAGTGCAGCTAATGATGTCCATAGCAAACCAGACAGACTTATCATACTGGGAGATTTTGATGGCAAATTATAGCACAAAAAATATTGAGGCAAAAGGAAAAATTGCTGATTTTCAGCAATTTCTTCTTTTGCCTCAATGTTTTCTAAAGTTTTTTCTAGAAGGGACATCAAAACCAGGTCATGTTTGGGAAAAGGTTAAACTTACTTCATGTAAGTGCCCCCATAACCAATGTTTTTTCCTCTGCCCTGGTAACTTGTCATAGACTGTAACCCATGCTGTATATCTTCTGTACCAGTCTATCAGTTTGTACAACAATAATGCAGCTAATGATATCCACAGAAAACCGGACACGCTTATCATACTAGGCACTTCCATTATATCTGTCTAAATGTTTAAAGTTTACTTCATTGCTGCAATAGAGTAAATAAGCAAATTCCATTGGCCATTTTATACGGCCCCTATATCTAATTGCTTGTTTAAACAAAATATCAGATATAGTGCAGCCGCTGAACAGTGGCGGATCCAGTAGGGGTTTGGAAGGTTCATACAATCCCTCCTATGTAGTCTGATTATTTAGTTTTCATGCAGAAATTCTGTAAAATTTGTGTAATACAAGGAAAACTACCACCCCCATCCCCCCACCCCATGATCAGAATGGACATAAGTTTTTTATGACAGCTGTCCTAAAAGTAGAATTTTGCATGGGCCATTTTTTCCTTAACTTAACAAAATCTTCGGCCACAAAATTACGAAAAATAATGATCGGGAGATCTACAATCATTTGGCATGTAACAAACATTTTCAACCCTAAAGATTTTTCTTCATTTTCTGGCCAAGAAACGCATACAGCCAACAAAGTTTTAGCGAACATAATTAAGGATGCTTCCATTTTGTAAATTCCGAACTCCAAAGACTAGAGCGGCTATTGTAATGCAGGTCATCCAAATATGGATATGTTTACTACAGTTTCAGGGTTGCCACGAGTCAGAGAAAATAAAATTCCCTGACAATTCCCTGACATTTCCCTGACAAAATTGGAAAATTCCCTGACATTTTTCATCGCGGTAATTTCGCAGTAACTCGCAAAGTCTTGAGACAATTTTCAAAGGTGATGTTGAAATCATTTATCATATGGCACTGCATCTTATTTTTTTCAAAATTCCCTGACAATTCCCTGACATTTGCCAATATTTACAAATTTCCCTGACAGTTCACAAAATTCCCTGACAATTCCCTGACCTTGAAAAAATTTAAATTTCCCTGACTTTTCCCTGACGCGTGGCAACCCTGAGTTTGTTTGTATAAATCGTGCATGTCAGCAAGCTTGGGAAAAATGATGATGCAATGAAAGCATACTCCATTTAATTGGTTAGTAATTTCTTTCACATGAGTCAGCAATAATAAAAAATTCTCGCAATCTGCGAGATCTGGAGAACACCAGAAAGTATCAAAAAGTGGATATCTAACATTTAATGTAGAGATTACAGTAAAGAAAAAAAATAATAATTTTGCTTTTTCAAATCTGAAGGATGCTTTGTCATATTTCTTGAAAAAATGACCGGCCATTTTGTCCCATAGATGAAATTCGAATCGGCACTTTTGTCCCAGTTCTTGAAAAAATTGGCCATTTGACTTTTTTATCAGCAATAATTTGCCGAAGGCTGATACCAATCTGAATCCCCCGGTTGTATATTCAAATTGGCTTCACAAAAATCCTGGATCCACTGCAGGCTGAAGCATCTAACCAAACTATATTAGATTTCAGGCATTTTTCTCACCGTCACAAACCACAAAATCCTTTCCAAGCCTCCAGCTGGTGTCCCACATGTTCATTATTATCACCCATTGATGGAAGAAAAATGTCAGAAACATAAAAATCAGTATTGGGTTCTGAAACAAATACAGGTACAGTAACAGAAAGTTCCTAACAACAAATTACTCTTACTTGAATCTTCTGAGTATAAAAGTTGATTGTCAACTTGTGAACTCCCCCTATACAATTGTCTTCCTATACTGTCTGGTTTATAAACAATTTCAGTACAAAATCTTCTATGTTTCCATTCATCGTCTAATCTGGACTTAAAACTTAAAATAGTCTTGCTGCAAACTGTATCTTCTTTCAGGTTATTCCAGTCGTCTATACATCTTGCCGGAAATCCATGCATTTTCATTGTCTTATTACATCGTTTCTTCTCTATTTTGTAGATGTGACCCCTTGTTGAATTCTCATTGAACTCAAAGAACTTTTGATAGTCAACATCATCAAGTCTGTGAATTATCTTGTAAATTTCTATTAAGTCATATCTGTTCCTTCTGTAGTATAGTGATGGTAAATTCAAAATCTCAAGACGCTCTTGGTAGGATCTCTCACGAAGTTCAGGAACCAGCTTGGTTGCACGTCTCTGTACATTTTCGATAAGTTGTATATTCTTCTTTGACATTGGGCTCCATACTGTTCCTCCATAGTCTAAAATTGACCGAACTAGGCTTTTGTACAATACAATAAACATTTGACGGTTTAAACATCTAAAAGTACGTTTAATCATTCCTAGGAGTCTGTTAGCTCTGTTCACTACCGTGGTGATGTGTGTGTCAAATTTAAGATTTTCTTGAAATGTTATACCAAGGTCTTTCTCACTATCAACGTTGGGAAGTTTATGCTTAATGTCATTATTATCATTCATGGAATATTCATGTGGGTACTTCACATTTCCAATCTGCATACTTTTGCACTTTGGTACAGAAAATTCCAATAGCCAGTCTTTGCTCCAATCACTCAGTTGGTCTAAATCATTCTGGATTCTTGTTTGGTTACCAATGGATGTTTGCAATATTAGTGGGACCTATCTATGAACCCAGGAAAAATCATATTTTGCATTACAGATTAGACATGCCGTCTTCGCTATTAAAACCACAAATACTTATTGTATAAAAAAATCTACAAAGTTAGAAGTTGACATGATTAATCTATCCTCTACGTGTCGATAGAAGATACCTGAAAATGCACGGACTTTGACTGTTTACACCGGAAGCTTATATTCCGGAAACGGAAGTGGAAGTCGGCATCATACCTACTTTCGTTTTGACAATGGAGTCACACCTGTATAGATCACGGTTAGTCTGGTTCCCTGTCGTAAGTTATGTATTTCAGTACGTCAGGCACTCACTAAACATGGCTGCCCCTAGTTGCAATAATGTAACCGAAACCTTTTTGAATTTTGATCTGGGTTTCGGTTACAATTTTCCTCCCTATTCGTAGCAATGGAGCAGGAGCTGGAATGATTCATTCCAGCAAGTTTAGCATAGTCAAACTTCAAAATAAAGCTATTGAATGTAGTAAGAATATAACCTGAAAACAGGTTAACTATTTTTCTGTCAATCTAGCGTAGTTTTATGATGAAATCACTTTCAAATAAAGTTCAATTCAATTTTGAAGCGGAGTACCCGTCGATTTTAGTCTACTGAGACTTGAATTTTCCCTTGGAAGAAATAATTGAAAACAATTCTTGTTGATACTTTTTACCTGAATTTGTGCCATGGAATATCTTTTTATGGGATACACATCTGATTAGATATGTTAGTATTCAAAAATTTATGCAAGAAAATGTGTTTTCCACACTTTTGTCTTGCTCCACAAGAAGGAATAGGG